>CM055063.1:41166102-41234949 GCA_029204045.2 Tillandsia leiboldiana | reverse complement strand
TCGTAGAATCTATAAATGTTAAAGTAGATGAAGCTTTTCACTTTGAATCTGGAAAATCTACCCTCGATATCTCTCTAGATGATGATTCACCTGCCATTGCATCTTCTCATAATAATACCTCCAATATTAATGATGCATCTAATGGTTCTTCAAGTTTATCTGATGTGCAGGAATCATCTCATATACCTCCGAGTACTCCGTTTCAACAAACGCTACGAATCTCCAAGGATCATCCGTAATCGAATATTATTGGAGATCCACAAGAAGGAGTTAGAACTCGGAGGCAGTTGGTTTGTGGATTCGCTTGCTACGTATCTTTAATCGAACCAAAGAACATAGATGAAGCTCTTCAGGATGACTACTGGATTAAAGCAATGCAGGAAGAGCTCCATCAATTTGAGCGAAACAAAGTCTGGGAATTAACGAAGCCTCCAAAGCAACATAGTGTGATAGGTACCAAATGGATTTTCAAGAACAAGAAAAATGTGGATGGTACTATCATCAGGAACAAGGCACGATTAGTTGCTCAAGGCTACTCTCAAGTAGAAGGTATAGACTTTGATGAAACATTCGCCCCTGTAGCTAGACTCGAGTCCATTCGTATACTATTTGCTATTGCTTGTCATTTTAAAATCAAATTATTTCAAATGGACGTTAAGAGCGCGTTTCTAAATGGGTTTTTAAATGAGGAAGTTTATGTGGCTCAACCGAAAGGTTTTGTAGACCATAAACAACCTAACCATGTTTTTCGTTTGAAAAAGGCTCTTTACGGTCTGAAACAAGCACCGCGAGCATGGTACGAAAGGTTGACAAAGCACCTTTTGGAGAAGGGCTATACTCGAGGGGGAGCTGACAGGAGTCTCTTTGTGAAGCATTATCAAAGCAATTCCATTGTAGCACAAATCTATGTCGATGACATTGTATTTGGCGCAACAAGAGATAATGATGCTTCGAAATTCGCGGAGACCATGGAAAGCGAATTTGAGATGTCCATGATGGGCGAATTGACTTATTTCCTTGGATTGCAAATTAAACAAAATGATGAAGGTATTCACTTGAGTCAATCCAAGTATGCAATGGAGTTGGTTAAAAAGTTTGACTTGGAAAATTCGAAGAATTTTTCGACTCTAATGGGAACTAGCCACAAGGGACTTGGAAGTGAATTACAAAGTGAGAATGTAGACGAGAAACTGTATCGAAGTATGATTGGAAGTCTATTTTACCTCACGGCTAGTCGCCCGGATATATCCTTTAGTGTTGGGATTTGCGCGAGATATCAATCAGCACCAAAGGAGGTTCACCTGAAAGCGGTGAAAAGGATCATCCGGTACATCAAAGGATCAATTAATTTCGGAATTTGGTATCCTATGGGAACTAGTTTGGATATTGTTGGATACTCAGATGCCGATTGGGCAGGATCAGTGAATGATCGGAAAAGCACGAGTGGTGCATGCTTCTATCTTGGCCATTGCCTTGTTGCATGGCACAGTAAAAAGCAGAATTGCATAGCACTCTCGACTGCCGAAGCTGAATACATTTCTGCGGATAGTTGTTCAACCCAACTCATTTGGATGAAAAGTGTGTTGAGCGACTTCCGGATTTCAGCATCTTCGGTAACAATTCTTTGTGACAACACAAGTGCAATTAACATTTCTAAAAACCCTGTGTTGCACTCTAGAACAAAACATATTGAACTTAGATATCATTTTCTTAGAGAGCTAGTTGAATCAAATACTCTTCAACTTTCATATATTTCAACTGAGGATCAATTAGCTGACATATTAACAAAACCTTTGGATCAAAAACGTTTTATTCATTTGCGAAAAGCAATTGGAATGCTTTCCTTGAAATAAACTTCTTTTTGAAACCTTTGCTTAGGATAGGTTTTGTTTTTGTTTTGTTTTGATCATTATCTATGTTTGTACATAGGACATTAATTGAGCATAGATCATAATTGACTTTAATTGCATCTTTTCGCACATTTAGAAATTTATTATGCTTTTGCCATCATAATATTTCACTGTTGCAATGATCATTTATGTTAATTAAATCATCTTCTAAGTGATCAAAGTCAATTTCTCTCTCGATGATCTCTTGGTATAGTCATTATCTTATTTGACTGCTTAGTCGAGTATGAAATCGAGATCAATTTTTGGTTGAATACTTTATATCTTAAATAATTGATAGCCAATTGAGGGGGAGTCAAAGAAATGTAAAATGCTCAAAAGATGTGGAAAGAGTTACATCCCAATGAGGAGTGTGAAAACTACCACCACATGGAGGAAAGAGCTACCACCTCGATCGTCCGAGTATTGTGTGCAGCTACCACATGTATACCAAGCATGGTTGTTCAATTTTTGATTAAGTAAAATGCATGTTGAAATACTTGACTCCGTCAAATTTCGAGGTTGGTATAAGGTGGGATTTTAAAGAAAGATGCTCAAAGAGCCACTCTCTTCAACAGATTGTCTAGATAAATTATCTACCATATTTGGGATTTCAAACATTTATTGATCTTTGTATTTCATTTTCTTTACCGAACTGATGATTTGATAAAGGCATTACTCATAGGATCAAGTTAGATGTAATTGAAGGTGTTCAACTTTAAGGGATTTAATTTTTGTAAATTCTCGTTTCATTTTTGGATATTATTGATAGATTTGGCATAATCTAATTCTTGTTGTATGAAATGATGATTTTTGTTTAAAGTTGATACACAATTGTGCTTACATAATTTTTCTGGATCTTATGAAATTTTTCTAAATTTTTCTGATGAAAAAGTTGGAGCCGATCCGGATCGGGCAAGCTGATCTGGATCCCGAACGGAGGCTTCTTCCTACGGCTGGCCGATCCGGATCGAAATCTCGATCCGATCCGGATCACGGCTAGGGTTTTAATAAGAACAAGAGGGTTTTGATTTCTTTTACCTTAATCTTTTGTTCTCAAGTCTCTAGAGCCTCTCTCTCTAGAACTATTGCACCTTGGAGCTTTCCAAACTCAAGTTCTTCGAATACAAGTAAGTTTTATTGATCAAAATCCCGTTTTCACAGTTTTTCTCTATTTTCTTCAAAACGTGATGAGATTTTTCTATCTTTTTCGTTTTTGAATGGTTTTTGGTCAAATTTATTTTGAAATAAGAACTCTGGGTAGATTAGTTTTGATTATATGCTAGGTATTCTCCTGATTAACGGATTTTTAGGCTTCGATTTCTAAAAATTTCGGTTTTAGGGCATATAATAAGGATTTTCGAAAATCATGCAATTGATCTATTTTTAAAAGTCCTTTTGCAAAACTAATTTGATTCTTAGTCTCTCTACATGATTATGATTGTTTGGGTACAATTTTTCAAATCTTAAAAAAAATTAATAATTTCTCATGTGTTCTTGAGTTGGTTTTCACAGGATACATTTTTCACTAGAAACCAATAGCAATGGTGATCACGTGGATCATCTTCCTACTTGCAGCCATGGTTCATGTCAAGGACACTGTCAAGCCCAAGAGGGCTAAGAAAACAAAGCAAGCGAAAGATGATTCCGATACAGAGTCGGAAACGGAATCAATTGATTGGGACGAGCTTCAAGTTGAAGCAACAACACCCACTGCTTCGAAAGGAAAAGCTCCTGCGGAAACATCAAAAGCTTCAAAGCCTTCTGCAGCTGAAAAAGGAAAAGCCCATATGGATCCAAATCCAGTTGGGACAAGAAGAAAAACCGGTGCAAGAAAACGAGGCAGTGCTCAAGGAATCTCCATCGAGCAACCAGTTGCTAGACAGCCTTCTCCACAAGACTTCATCAGCTCCGCAAGAATCAAGGATTTTGAGAAGAGGGAATGCATTGGCGAGAGACAGGTCAATGTCAAACCAATGAAGGAACGATCTGCAGTCTTTGGGATTTTGTTTGACCAAGTTGGTCTTGCTCAAATTTGCAACTTCCCTGAGACTACTGGGTACTGTCCACACTCAGTTCGAATGTTTTATCAGAACGCTGCAAGTCTGACTGATCACGATGATGGACGTCGAGAATTTCACACTTTGGTTAAAAATATCAAAATCAAAGTCACACCCCAGCTGATTGGAGATGTGCTAGGTATGACAGCCAGAGCTGATGGACTCCATTACCTAAAAACTCAAAGCTTCAACGACAACTCCTGGAGAGTTGTAGTCAATGGAATTTGTGTTCCGGATACTGTGTCAACCGGAAATTCTGTTTTCTCTAAAGAGCTTCGACCAGAGTATCGGTATATAAACTTCATTGTCTGCTACAACATTCTTCCCAACATGAATACGAAGGTTCTTAGATGGGACAGGATGCTATTCCTTTATCTTCTTGGAAACCCGGCCGCATTGATGGGAGCAAACTTGAATATTCCTTATCTCATTTGGTCAAGGATGGCGCGGTATGTGGAACACTCTCACCCCATAGAGAGACTACCATACCCAATGATAATCATGCGCATCCTCAAAAAGTTTAAAGACGACAATTGTGAAGTCTCTCTCGACGAAGACAGATGATCCCATAATACCTCCTCACCGCCAACGAGCACAACAACAACAAGCAACAACCTCTACACCAGCAGCACAACCAGCACCTCCATCAACGTCTGATGATGATGCGTCGGTTAGCTCAATCTTTAAGGAACAACAGCGACTCTCAAACGAGCAAGAACGCATAGCTACTGATTTCGCTGAAATGAAAGAGGATATCAAAGAAGTTAAGAAGGAACAAGCTTCTATGAACAAACGGATCAAGAAAATGTTTCAGAAGCTTGGGTGTATCAGCTCCGACGACTCTGCATAAACTTTTGTTTCTAATCTTTCTTTTGCAGGTTTTTAAGTTTTTGTTATTATTCAGCTCTCACGTTTCTTTATTTTGAAATTTTTAACTCTCCTTAAATTTTTGGTAATTTTGGCTTTGTTTGTGACAAAAAGGGGGAGAGAGTTTAGAGAGAACTTGAACAATGATTGAACAATGATGATGTGAATGTGTGAACATCAAGGTAAGTATCACTTCAACTTTGACTTTGGTGAAGGGTAAGTATCACAACTTTGGTTTTTATCTTGTGATTTGTTGCATGTTCCTACTAACTATTCGACTAACTATTTGGACATGTATTATTACTAACAAGTTGTTTGATTACTAACAAAGCAAAGTTATGACATTTGGAATTTTATTGCTTAGAAGATATGTCAATGTTTGATTGTGATCTTATTACATATCTGAATCACTCAATGTCATGGTGAGCATAAACTCTATCTCTGTTAGGTTTTGAATGCTAAATATTCTTGAGGTATCTAACGATCTCTTTTTGTCAAGAATGATTTCTTTGTGCAGAGAGTACAGATGTCTAAGTCTAGAGTCTGTTTTAGGAGTTTATATCTCATGTTTTTAAATTTTTGGATCTCCATTGTAAATTTTTGTTGTATGGTGATAGCAACAAAAATATCTTTTTGAATTTTCTTTAGTGGATCTGTGTTTTGTCACGAAACCGCCAAAGGGGGAGATTGTTACGGAATTTGAGTTGGCGTAGTTTCGTGAAAGGTTTAAGTCTTGATGATTGAAGGTGAAGAAGGTTGGATCATTTAACTCAATCTCAAGAAAGAAGAATTTAAAAGGATCAGGTATGTTTAACTAAAGATTTTTGGTGATCCGAATACTTCTTGTAGTGTAGAAACACCTGGAAGAATTTTTAATTGCATAAAAATCAAAAACTGGTGTTCGGACATGTTCAGGATCCGGATCAGAGCCAGCAGTCCGGATCCCGAAAGTTGTTGTTTCATACATTACTTCAATCCGGATCGCAGCATCTCACGATCCGGATCCCGAACATTGAGTTTTCTGAATTGTATGAACGATCCGGATCAGGCATTCCGATCCGGATCCCGAACGATTGTTTTTCTGGAAACCGTCTTTCTTGCTACTGCAATCCGGATCGCCCAAATTCGATCCGGATCGCCGTCCGTAAAAATTCCAGAAATGTTAGGTTTTTGATTCTTATCTCCTTCCAAATGTTTCTAACCTATAAATAGACCCTATGACTCTTTTTCTAGGGTTAATCCACATAGAGCCGTCATAATCAAATATCATCTTATACGGCCTAGATCCACATATAGAGAAGAAAGGAAATCATTAGAGAATACTCTATGTTTCTTCATCTATATTGATTAGTTTGATTCTAGGTTTTCATACTCACATCTTGAGTTGAATCAAACTAATGAATACTTAGATGGTATTTTCGATCTATCTTTGATCTAAGTATTCGGCGGATCATCACCACCCAAAAACAACGATTTACCCCAAAATCGGCGCGTGGATTCGCGTGTCCTTGTGGATTCAAGGTTCAACCGCTCTCGTGGATTCGGAGCGAGGCACGTTCGTGGATTCGAAGGGTGCTACTAGGTAAAGACCGTGGATTCGGTCGGACGTCGTGGATTCGACGTTAGACGCCGTGGATTCGGCGTTGGGCGCAGATCGTGGATTCGAGAAGCGTCGTGGAGCGAGCGGAGAAGATCCTCTAGGAGCGTATGGAAAAGGTTGAGTCGTAAGTGTGTACGGTAAATCACCTTGTACGTGTTTTAATTCTAGTGGATTTCGCCGTGTTATCGGTCCCGTGGTTTTTTACTCCGGTTTGGAGTTTTTCCACGTAAAAATCTTGCGTGTTATTTTTATTTCCGCGTTGGGTTTTTTATCGCAACGATTTTTGAGTGTTTATACGTTTACACCTATTCAACCCCCTCTAGGTGTTTCTTCCCCTATTTAGATCTATATTACATATAACCCAACACAGATGAGGGTTTTCTATTAGTCTGGTTACACATGCAACATATGACGGGGTGCTAGGTCAAGTTCCAATAATAACATTAGTTTAACTAAAACAGGATCACGAAATAGCAACTAACAATATATCAAACATGACACAGGAAAGATAACATCTCCCTCTTTAACATGCATCCTAATCCATCTCATACATGCATGTTCCTATAATATAGAATTAGTAGGAAATCCATTGGTTTTGGAGGCGAAGGAACCCACCTGAAAGTGCTAAACTGATCAAAGTCCCAACATGCAGAAACTGTACCGGGACAATCCACAGATTCTCACAACTTATCTGCCCCAAAAACTCCCACAAATACCCCTGGATACAAAAATATAGTCCAATATTACAATTTATACAACATTCCAAGAGTGTTGTCCAAGTTGAAACTTCAGTCCCAAAGAAGCAATATTTTCACCTGCAGAAAGGACTCCGAAAAATCCAACAAAAATACTGCTGCGTTCGTCGCGTCGAGCCCTTCGAAACTACACGTCCCATTCCAAGCCACGTAGGCCAAGTTACAAATTCCACAACTGTAACACCATGCACAGATAAAGGGAGAAAAATATACCTCCGGGCAAGCCTCAGAAAAATCCCAAAAAAATACGGCGATAATCCACGCGACGAGTAGATGCAAAAAGTGTATAGGCACGCCTTGATCCGATGCTCGAGCGCGGAGAACTCCATGCAACAACGTGTTGTCTCCGAAATCCTCACAACATACAAAGGGTCCTAGTAAGCACGGAAAAACTCTAAAAAAAAACCGGAAACTTGGGGATGCTGAAAATACTAAGATCATAGCGCTACCTGTCGCGGATCCAACGGTGCAAGAATCGCTCAAAAAGGTGGTCGGAGCAGGCCGGGGGAGCTCACGCACCAAAACATGACGGAAGGAAACACCGACGAAGGAACGTCGCGACGCGCCAAAAAATGGAAACCTTGGGAAGCGTGCCACGTAAAATCCTAGAAATCCACAGATGGATGCGACACAGCACGGGGATCAACTTTGCTGAAGGCGTCGAGGTGAAAGGAGGCTCTGAAATGCAGAAAAGAGGAAGAAGAAGGCGGCTCGGGTCCTTAAATAGGCCACAAAAACAATTCAAAAAAGACGATTGTGTCCTAAGTTCCGGGCACCCGAAATATTTCGGGCGCCAACAGTGCGCGGTCCACTGCCTCGCGGAGCGCCCGGATTTATCCGGTTTCGCCACGTCACCCGCCAAAACAGCTTACAGCGGAAGCAACCACCCAGCATGCGACACGTTGCCCCCCGGAGGATGACGCGTGGCATGCACCCGGTCAACGCGCGCCTGGCGCGCACATGTGCGCACTGCCAGCGCCGCCTGCGACCCCTGCCAGGCACGCGCCCCGAGGCAGCCCCCGCCTGCTCCGTGGTCCCGGTCCACAGCACCGACCTATCCTAGCCCGCCACGTGTCCGCACCCATCTAATAGCAAAATGCCACGTGGCCCGACACTCCCGTGCACCGCGCACCTGCCCGCGCCCGTGCTCCCGCGCCGCCGCGCTCCGCCGCTGCCCACCGCTGCCCGTCGCCGCCGCAGGCCGCCGGCCGCTAGAACAGTACTAGTTGCCTCGAAATCCATGCGCGACATCCGGGCTCCGAAAAATGCAAATAAATAGTCCATTTTCATCGTTTTCACGCGCCGAATCCAAATCCGATGTCCGTTTTGCCAAATTCCAAACCTCAAATTTTCCGAAGGCATCCGGAAAGGTGATCTTTTGTCCAAACTTCGCACTGAGTCCAATTTTGATCTCCGTTTCGCGCAAAACCACTTCTAAACACTCGACGGGTCCTCCAATTACCCACGTGATCCCTTATTAAGCCCGAAGTCCATCACTTGTGTCCAAATTGCGCACAAGCACCACCGACCCACCACGTAGGCCTCCGAAAGCAGCCAAACAACCAGTAAACCCAACGCGGGGATCCGGGTCCTCACAAGGGGAGCCAGCCTCTTCATGAGTATGTTCGCGAAGTCCAGCGGTTGTTGAGCAGTGTACCTGTCACGCCCCGGGGGTTTATTTTAGCGGAAACGATTCACAAAAAGGTATGTGTTTGGTGCGTAAAATTTTTTTTGAAAAATCTTCTTCCCCGGCGCGTGCCTAGATCCGCCACATATACAGAATCACTCTGCAAACGTACAGAGTCTCCCCTGTATATGCACGGCGTCGCGGCTCGTACAGTGCCCAAAAACGGATATCCATTCAATCACAACAGTTCAGACATACACCCATTCACAATTGCTGAATAAAATTCACGGCCGATCAGTTTGAAAGGATAAATCCACAGTTGTTGAAACGGCGCCCACTCGGCACACATATTTTGAAAACCCGTTTCGAAAGCAACATAAACTCAGAGGTTTTGGAAAACAGTGCCCACACGACACTTAGGTTTTGAAATCCATTTTCACAGTCCATAAATCCACAAGGTTTTGAAAACGGTGCCCACACGACACCCAAGATTTGAAAACAGTTTTCGCAATCTTTTCCTTTGTTTGCTCTTTTTTTTTCTTAAAGCGGCCAACAGAGATGTAAGGAAAATAAATAATTCATTATTCACCATGCCGACATCCACACCGACCCCACGAGGGTATCGAGAACCACACCACAGTCTACAAATAGTAAATGGAATGCGAAAGAAAAAGAGAAGGTACTGTTCGGGGTCTCCAGGGACCCAGAAACTCCTGCCGCGGCCTCACCGTCGCCTAACTCTCCCCCGTGTAGGACCCTGTCGCAAAGTGGGAAGTCAGCGACTAAACAAAAATGACAATAATAAAGCAGGGTAAAGAAATACGTCCAACCGTAGACTATCCGGAGCAACCACCCTGCCAAGAGGGAAAAGTAATACGAACACCTGTAAACCTGCAATGCCCGACCACGTCGGACAACTAAACCGACGGGTCGCCTGTAACCCTGCAATACCCGACCACGTCGGACAACTAAACCGACGGGTCGCCTGTAACCCTGCAATACCCGACCACATCGGACAACTAAACCGACGGGCCACACCGCTCGCACCTCGGCGCATCCAAACCCCACAACTACAGGGGCCCCACTACGTCCTCGTGGATATACACGGGTCATAGACCACTTTTCCGGAAAAGCGCACCCTTTGCGGTGGCCAAACCGCGGGTGCGCGTGCTGCAGCCTCGAGCAAAGTAACCATAGTACCACATATCCGAGCATAGTAACCATAATACCACATATCCGAGCAAAGTAACCATAATACCACATATCCGAGAAAAGTAACCATATTAGCGTGATTAATTACTTATTTTAAACAAGGTACAATTGCCGGAAACCCGAAGCTAAATCCCAAAGCAAAACCCACCTGTCACGTGTAGTGATCAACTCTCGACTGCCCCGCGTCCCGGCGACCTCCCCGAAACTACAAAGGAATCCCCGGGAAGAGAATCAGTACCCACCAAACGCCGTCAATGAAAAACAATTACACTATCCGATTCTCATCCCGGAACGGGGCCCTTGGTTCCGACGGGGGCGACGTCGGTGACCGTGGCGGAAGTGACCCCGCGCCGTCTCGCTGTCCGCGCGTGCGCATGGGCCCGTGCGGTGTCAGACACGCACGGCGCCCGGCCCGCGCGGTGCACTGCCCGCACGCGCGGGCTGCCTCGCACGGCGCCCAGCCCCGCGCGGCGCCCCCGCATGCGGGCGGCCCCGCGCGGCACCGAGCCCGCGCGGGTGCACTGTCAGCATGCGCGGGCTGCCCTGCGCGGTGCCAGACCCCGCGCGGCGCCCCCTCATGCGGGTGGCCCCGCGCGGCGCCCCCTCATGCGGGTGGCCCCCGCGGCGCCCAGCCCGCGCGGGTGCGCTGCTCGCATGCGCAGGCTGCCCCGCGCGGTGCCAGACCCTGCGCGGCGCCCCCGCATGCGGGTGGCCCCGCGCAGCGCCCATCTTGCGCGTGGGAGCTGCCCGCAGGCCCGGGCGGCCCCGCGCGGCATCAAGCCTGCGCGCGTGCCCTGCCGGAGGGTGGCTCTCCCCTCCCCCGCCTCCTACGGCATCGGGTGCCCCACCTCCGAAAACTCCAAGAACTCCCTCCCCTTGCTCGAAACAAGAAACGAAAAGGGGTAACGAAAACACGGCTCACCTCGGTTTCGTCGGCTAGGGTTGAACGAGGGTGGATCGTCCTGTTCTTGCATGCCCGGTTTCAAAGGGTGTGCGGTCGTTCCTCCCTCTCCTCGATCGCGCCGCTTCGGTTCTCCACGCCGATCGATGGGAAGAAGGTAGCATTGGGGGAAGGCGGCTCCTCGTCCGCGCTCGGGTATTGTACGACGCCTAGGGTGCGAGAAGTGGGAAATAGCCGAACCCTAACCCCAAACCACAAGTTAAACCGAGCGGTCGAAAAGAACAGTGGGAATTAACCCAAACCTCAAACAGAACGACTAGGGCGATCGGTCATGAACCAGGGTCCGGTCTGCCTCGAAGACCGTGTAAGTCGTCTAAACTGCTAGCAACCTTCCGGAATTTATTCCGGGAGATTCTGGAGTCGGAATCCAACACCGATCGTGTCGCCGTTCTCCGTTTCGCGAGCTTTATTGTCTAAAATTACCCGCGAGCCCCGACGGTCTGCCCAGAAACAAAGAAATATTAGCCCACCCTCCGGACCCCTTAAGCAAACCGTGGTGCAAAATAAAACTAACGAAGAGAACCAAAGTATTTTAAAACCCACGGCTACTACACCACTCACCTCTTAAAACGAGTTTCGTCCCCGAAACTCAATCCTGGGTTGCGGTGAAAAGATCGGGGTAGCACTCCATCATTTTTGACTCCAGCTCCCACGTTGCTTCTCGCTCCTCCTGGTTGTTCCAGAGCACCTTCACGTAGGGGATGACTCGGTTTCGCAGCGCTTTGCTTTCTCTTACTAGGATACGCACTGGGGTTTCCTCGAAGCTTAGGTCCTCCTTGAGCTCGAGCGCGGAGACTTCCAAAACGTGTGATGGGCTGGATAGGTACTTCCGGAGCATGGACACATAGAATACATTGTGGACTCGGTCAAGGTTTGGTGGTAGGGCAAGGCGGTACGCCACTGGGCCAATGCGCTCCAAGATCTCGAATGGCCCCACAAATCGTGGGCTCAGCTTGCCCTTCACCCCGAAACGCTTGATTCCTCTGGATGGCGAGACCCGCAAGAACACGTGCTCTCCCACATGGAATTCCAAGTCGCGGCGCCTCTAGTCTGCGTAGCTCTTCTGTCGGCTTTGGGCGGTCAGTAAACGCTGCTTGATGAGGCGTACCTTTTCTTTAGTTTCTTCCACCAAGTCGGGTCCCAAAAATTTCCGTTCTCCCAAGTCGTCCCAACAGATCGGGGACCGGCAGCGTCTCCCGTATAAGGCTTCGTAGGGCGCCATCTGGATGCTGGCCTGGTAGCTGTTATTGTAGGCAAATTCCACGAGGGGTAGGTAGCATGACCAACCGACCCCCCAGTCAAGTACACAGGCGCGAAGCAGGTCCTCGAGGGTCTGTATCACTCGCTCCGACTGTCCGTCCGTCTGGGGGTGGAAGGCTATGCTGAAATGTAGTTTGGTCCCCAGGGCCCGCTGTAGACTCTGCCAAAACTTCGAGACAAAGCGCGTGTCTCTATCCGAGGTGATCGATGCCGGCACTCCATGCAGTCTCACGATCTCGCTGATGTAGACCTGAGCTAATCGCACTGGGGTCCAGGTTGTAAGAATGGGCAGAAAGTGTGCTGACTTGGTTAACCGGTCTACTATGACCCAAATCGCGTCGTGCCCCTGCTGTGAGCGTGGAAATCCAGTGACGAAATCCATGGTGATCTGATCCCACTTCCACTCTGGTACCGGTAAAGGCTATAACTTCCCCGTGGGTCGTTGATGCTCTGCTTTTATCTGTTGGCATACCAGGCAATGAGCTACGTATCGTGTCACATCCCCCTTCAGCTTGGGCCACCAGAAGGTCTGCTTGAGGTCCCTGTACAACTTCGTGCCCCCTGGGTGCGCCGTATAAGGGGCGCGGTGTGCCTCTGCCAGGATCTCCTCCCTCAATTCCGACGCATCCGGCACGCAGATCCGCCCGCGGAACCGTGTGATGTCGTCGCCTCCCACTGCAAAGTCGTTCTCCTGGTCCGGGGAGATCTTGTCTCGTACGAGTTGTAAGAGCGAGTCCGTCTGTTGTCCTTCCCGGATTTTCTCGAATAGCGTCGGCTTGACCACCAAAGTTAAAAGTTGCGCAACTGTGCCTGCTGGTACCACCTCCAACTTCAGTCGTGAGAATTCCGCGATCAAGGTGCTCTGCTCAGTTATCGCGCGTGCCGATGCCTCTTCCGGTTGCCCCTTCCTGCTCAAAGCGTCCGCCACCACGTTTGCCTTCCCGGGGTGGTATTGAATTGTTAGGTCGTAATCCTTCAATAATTTCAGCCACCACCTCTGCCGCAAATTTAGCTCCTTTTGGGTGAACAGGTACTTAAGACTTTGGTGGTCTGAAAAGACGTTACAGTGAACACCAAAGAGGTAGTGTCTCCATAACTTTAGAACGAAGACCACTGCATCCAGCTCCAAATCATGTATCGGGTAGTTCTTTTCGTAATCCTTCAATTGCCTGGACGCATAGGCTATTACTTTCCCCTATTTTTAATTACATGGTACCTGTTGGGGAGTCGACAATCTCCCCTCGTGAACAATTACTTTACTTACGTGATGCCTTTAACCCCTTCACGATGCTAGTGCTGCACTTATAGCTGGCGTGAAGAGGTCCCCACACGGCACTTTCACTTTTGTGGGGCACACGGGTCATTCAGACCACTTCTCCAGAAAAGTACACCCATGCGGTGGCCAAACCGCCTGTGTACGTGTAAGCATCGAAAAACATGATAGCCGAAACCGGCGTGTAACATTCACCGCGACACTTAGTCGCCATAGTTAATAACAGAAGAAACGGTACATATTCATGCGAAAGGATAAATCAATTGAAACATCTCATCTACTTTATTAGACAGGTTATTATACTTTTTACGATGACATATTGCACTTATTGCAAGGGTACCCACATGGTTGCGGGAAGATCGGAGCACTTGGATCTTTAACACACTCCCGATGCGCACTTGGACCTAAAGAAGCCCCCAAAAACGATAATTAATAAAACGCACTAACACCACGAAAACGGAAATCCAAAACTAACCCCATGACAAAAACCCAAAAACGGCGCTCTTACAACACTTGACGGTCCCCCCCCCCCCCACCACGCGGATGCCACCGCCCGCGGATGCCCCGCGCGGCACGAAACCGCGCGGCGTGCGTCCGTGGGCAGCGCTAGCGCGGCACCCGCTGGCCCGCGGTTGCCCCGCGCGGCCCAAGGCCGCGCAGTGTGCGCCTATGGGTGGCGCCCGCGCAGCACCCGCCCGCCCGCGGGTGCCCCGCTCGGCGCAAGGCCACTCGGTGCACGCCCGCGGGTGGCGCCCGCGCGGCTCCCGTGTGGCGCCTGCCCACCCGCGGGCGCCCCGCGTGGCGCAACGCCGCACGGTGCGCGCTCACGGGCGTCGCCCATGGGGCGCCTGCTCGCCCGCGGGCGCCCCGCGCGGCACGAGGCCGCGCGGTGTGCACCCGCGGGCGGCGCCTGCGCGGTGCCCGCACGGCATCCGCCTACCCGCGCGGTGCCCTAGCGGCGCCCGCGCGTCGTCCGCCCGCCCGCGCGGTGCCCTAGATCGCGGGGCGGCGGCGGCGGCGGGGTCGGCGATGACGACGAGGATGGAGACGGTGACGATGACAACGAAAAAAGACACGAAAAACCCCAACAATTAAACACAACGAAATCTACTTACCGGAAATCCGACGGGGAAGACGACCGATCGCACTCCTAATTCCGGTACGTTGCTCGGGGTGATCGGACTCCTCCGTCTTCTCCCTCTTTCTTCCTCTTTCCTTCCTCCGGTTAGGGTTTCGTCTTTTTCTTCTCTTTTCCCCCTCGTTCTCTCCGGCTAGGGTTTCTCCTTTTGCGAAAAGTGGGATTTTTCCTTTTCGTACGTACAACTAAATCCCACCTTTTAATATCCGTCACCGAATAATTAATCCTTTAATTAATTAATCTTATGGGATAAACCCATATTTCCTCGAAAAGCGTGCAGGGTATCCCGCACCGATTTTGATGCATGCTAAGTCGCCGCGACACTGAAAACCCTGCTCCGGGAGATCCCTAGATCGGATTTTAGATCCGATTGCACCGTCGGTCATCAATTTTCGAGCCTTTTTTCAGAAAAATACCCGTGCCACACATCGACCGACTCACAAAAACTCGGTAGTCCAAATTCACTAAAAGGACACTTTATTAACGGGAGGGTAAAAGTCACTAGAAAAGTCGTGTCATTACAGCAGCAGCAGCTGCTTTTAGCAGCAGCAGCTGCCCCTGCAGCTGCTTTTAGCAGCAGCTGCTGCTGCCCCTGCAGCCGCTCAAGGCAGCTGAGCAGCTGCAAGTGCAGCTGCCAAGGCATCTTTTTTTCTTTTTTTTTTTTGTTGTTGCTCAGCTACCCAAGCTGCACATTGCAGCTGCCATCTGCCTTTGCAGCTACATGGCAACTGCCAAGCTACATGCACAGCAGCCATTCTGCCCAGCAGCAGCTGAGCAGCAGCATGGCGCGGATGAGCAGCAGCCGCTCCAGCACATGCTGCTCCTACTAGCAGCAGCTGCTCTTGATGCAGCTGCGCTGGCAGCTGCAAGCTGCCCTTCTCCCCTATTTTTTTTTTATTTTTCTTTTCCTGCCAAGAAAGAGGAGAAAAGAAAGAAAGAGGCGAACCCTTACTGGTCACAACGAGGGAGAGGGAGGAAAGGTGTCACGCCCCGGGTGTAAACCAGAACCCGGGCCCGTCTACTGATCCGCCGTGCACACGGTATTTCCCGCGTACACGAAGCGCCAAACCTGCTCAGATATAAGAGATAACAATAAAAGAGCAATAAAAATAGAGCTAAACTAAAAACTAATACATCTCAGACTGAAGCTGGAAATAAAATACAATACATCTGTATAAATGATACATCTGTCTCTCCCAGCTCACCAAAATAAATACAACCTGCTGGCAAGAGCCAGTCCCAAATGTAAAAGTATAACTGTCTGAGGAAACCTGGTACACCAACAGTCCAGCTAACCCGCTCATCCTGCCTCGAGATTTATCTACTCAGCCGTCCTCTCTCCTCGACCCGCCGCTGAAAGCCCAGCAGCACCCGCAGAAGACACTGCAAAACAAGGGAGAAGAAAAAGAAGAAAGAAGAATGGGGGTGAGAACTACTAGTAAACCAGTAGCCTCCCCTAGTTGATAAAACCTCAAACTCTGACACGCCCACTAGGTCTACCAGAGGCAAAAAGGAAAGAAGAGTGGTAAGAAATGAAACCGCTGAAAAAGGGAAATCTACCACTACTATGCCTCTAAAATACAGTCCTAGACTGGAATAACTGTAAGCAACAATAACCAACCATCCCAGATGAACCCAATCTGTACCGCCCTCATCATCGGGCAAGTAAGCCGCGCCGATGTGATAGCAAAATTCCTGCTGCCGCCCTCATCATCGGGCCAATAAGCCGCGCCGATGTGATAGCAAATCTGTCCATAACTGTTTGGCCCCGGCCTCCAGAGGGGATCTCGAGGGGAGCGACCCACACGAGTAAAACATCACCGGGCAATAACCGCGCCGGTGTGATAAAAGCATCACCGGGCAATAACCGCGCCGGTGTGATAAAAGCATCACCGGGCAATAACCGCGCTGGTGTGATAAAAGCAGGATTGGATCACAACTATAAAGCCCCAGTGGAACACAACCCTCCACTAAAAGAAAACTGATTCCCAATCAGATGCAAGAGTATCCATCCGGTCAATCGCCCAATATCCGCGATTGCCGCAATACCCCACAATCCACGACCAGGTCTAACAACCGACCTCAGGTCAACCGCCCAATATCCGCGGTCGCCGGAATAACCCACAATCACAATCATGTCCCACATCCGACATCTGGTCAACCGCCTACTATCCGCGGTTGCCACAAAGCCCTCTAGTCCATAATCATGCCCTATCACCGATGTCCTATAACCGACATCCGGTCAACCGCCCAATATCCGCGGTCGCCGCCAAAACCCATGATCCATAATCCAGGCCCCGGCTACACTATCCCAAACCCCTGCTCAAACCCGAGCAACAAAAACCACCTGACTAACGAAAAGGAGAAAGAAGCAAACAAGGTTTCTCCTAAGTCAAGTTCCAGCATGAAAGTGTAGCAATAAAAAATGGCCTACCTAAATGTCCAAACAAGCATGCAAGTGTTCTCAAGGAAATAAAGGAAAAGGTGTCCAATAGTGGTTCCACATGTGTAACAATTAATAACTCCGCATAGATATAACCATCATGCTAAAACATTATCCAACCACACATGTCTATAATCCATGTTCCATAATAAAGCATCACTATCCACCTATGCATGTCATAAAATCCTCAAATAGTACCAACCACTAACAGGATAATCATATAGTCCAAAATAAATAATCCAATCCACATGCAAGGTTTAACGCTAACATTCCATCCATACCAACATGTATAAGTCCCAACCACTATCAAATATCCACAATAGTAATTTCCATATGAAAGGCTCACAATTTTATATTGCTTTAAGCATGCATGTCCAAATAAAGGGATCACTCTAATATTCCTAGAGAGCATGTCAAAATAGAGGTAAACAACAACCACCCACCTGGACACGCGCAATCCTCAGCTGTAAAACCTCCTCGCTGTCCAATATCCGCGATTGCTGTTCACAATTACCCCAAAACAGACACACAAATAAGCACACAAGTATCCGAAAACATGCTGTCCAGAATTCAGTCCCAAAGGTGCCCTATTTTTACCTGCGAGAAGTGCCCGGAAAATTCCAAGAAAAATACTGTCAAGATTCTAGCGACGAACCCGTCGAAACGAGTGCCTGCATGCTCAAATCCGGGTTTCCTACACTGAGAAACAAATCCGACAAGGGAACCACCCCGAAATAAACTGCTCTCAAAAACTGTAGCACTAATTCCTGTAAACAGAGATTTCTCACCTTCGAAAAATATTTAGAAAATTCCAAGAAAATTTTGGGATATTCCTCGTGATGTGTAGATGTAAAACGCCTTTTGAATCACCCCAATCCAATGCCTGTGCGCGAAGATATGGCCAAAATACCACAGTGCTGTCCCAAAACTCCGCCCAAGAAAAAGGGTCAAATGGAAGCTCGGGGAACTCCAATATAAACTCAAAATGAGGAGGAGCTCAAAACACGAAGATCAAAGCCCTACCTGTCTTGAGTCCAACGGCGCAAGAATCGCCTCAATCGGAAGTCGGAGTAAGCTGGGGGAGTCCTCGCACCAAAATGCGACGAAGAAGATCACAAACGAACGAGCGTCGCGCCGCGCCGTAAAAATGCAAACCTCGGGATACGTGCCACCGAAAAATCCTGAAATCTGCAGATGGATC
This sequence comes from Tillandsia leiboldiana, assembly GCA_029204045.2. Lineage (NCBI taxonomy): Eukaryota > Viridiplantae > Streptophyta > Magnoliopsida > Poales > Bromeliaceae > Tillandsia > Tillandsia leiboldiana. The sequence continues at coordinate 41,216,666 of CM055063.1, read as the reverse complement.
CGGCTCTGGGAGATGAAGATTTCTTGTGAAGGTGGCACTGTGAAAATCCGCGCAGAGAAGAAGTTCTCAGCAGCTGAACAGGGCCTATTTATAGGCTGGAAGAAACAAATCCAAAAATTCCCAACCTGTCCCTTTTTCCGGGCGCTCGGGATTTCGGGCGGCTACAGTGTTGGGCCCGGCCCAACACTATGCGCGCCCGAATCTCTCCTGGGCCTCCACGTTGCCCCGCGAACAGGCAACAGCCGAACCCCCCGCTCACGCCCCGCCGCGTGGCCCACGCGGAAGGTCGACACGTGGCGGCCCACGCGCGGGAACCGCGCGTCAACGCGCCCACGTGCGCCTGCGCCCCCTCCCAGGCGCGAATCCCGAGGCACCCCGGTGCACCTCCGTGGACCCAGCCTTCGTGAGCCCACCAACCGCAAGACGCCACGTGTCCAGACCGGTCTATGCACCGCGCCCGCCTGCTCCGTGATCCAAGTCCACTGCACCGACCAATCTCAACATGCCACGTGTCCCCATCCTCTGGTGCACGCCGGCCATGGACCGCGCGCCTGCCCGCGCACCCGCGCGCCTGCCCGCGCGCTGCCCGCGGCCGCTCCGCCGCCTGCCCGAGCCCGTCCACCGTGCTCCGCCGCTGCCCGCCGTCGCCGCCGCTGCCCGCCGGCGGCCGGAAACACTGTTCCGGCATGAACAGTGACCGGTGCTCAAAAATCACAAGTGGGTAGTCCGTTTTAACCGTTTTCGCACGCTGAATCCGAATTTGATGTCCATTTTGCCAAATTCCAACTCTAAAAATTGCCGAAGGCACCCGGAAAGGTGTTCTTTGGTCCAAACTTCGCGCTGAGTCCATTTTTAATATCCGCTTCGCGCGAAACCACTTCTAAAGATCCGACGGAGTCCATTGATCACCCACGTGATCCATTAAGCCCGAAGTCCGCCACTTGTGTCCAATTGGTGCACAAACACCTCCAACACACAGTACAGGCTCTCCAGACGTCACCAATGACTCTACCACAGCTCTGCAAAGATCCAGGTCATCACAAAAGGGTCTTCTTCTTCTTCCTATTCTTCTTTCTTCTTCTTCTTCTTTTTCTTCTTTCCTTCCTCTTCTTCTTTCTTTCTTTCTTTTGATTCCTGCTCCAACAGAGAGGGAAGAGAGAGAGAGGATGGTGGTGCATTCAAAAGGGGGAGAGAGAGAGTGAGAGAAATAAATGCCCTGCTTGGGGGGTAGGTGGGGGAAGGTGATTTTACGAAATCACCCCAACCTACAAGGAAAATTCCCAAATTACCCCAATTCCTGCAGTTTTTCCTCTGTAGTGAGCAAATTCGGATACCCCTCTTTCTCCACGTTTTGCCGTCAACTGGGAAATCGATTTTCTTTCTTCCTTTTATTCTACAAATTTTTCTTAAACTCCCCACGATTTCTTTTTAATTTTTAGGCTGCTCTAAGCCCTCAAGAGAGGGCCCTGAAAATGCTTGGCGATAAATTGCATCAGCAAAACTGCAGTTTCAGAATTTTTCAACCATTTTACTCCTCGTTCTCTTATTTTCTTTTAATCGCTCACCCCGGCACTTCATCCCTTTTTATCAGCAAACTTTACTGAGACACCCCACGATTTCTTTCTAATTTTTTGACTACTCTAAGTCCTCGAAATAGAGCTCCGAAAAAGCTTGCCGATAACAGAATCCAGGATTCTGAATTTTGCTAAGTCCTTGAGCTTCAACTCACTTTTCGACCCGATGCTGTTCGCGTCGGTCCGAAACGCACCAAAATCGACTGTAATCATATTCAAAATATGTTACAAGTCTTTTCGCCGCATTTTCGCCATTTGCGAATTTCGGCGAACGAGGACTTAAGCTTCATAATTTCAAATTTCAAACTCTCGACTACAACTCACTTTTCGACCTTCATAATTTGAAATTTCAAACTCTCGACTACAACTCACTTTTCGACTCGACGGCTTTTGCGTCGGTTCGAAATGCTTCCAACCTACTTGTAATTACATTTTAAATGTGTTAGAAGTATTTTTACCGAGTTTCGTTATTTTGCGAAAATCGGTGCACTACATGTCACGCCCCGGGTGTAAACCAGAACCCGGGCCCGTCTACAGATCCGCCGTGCACACGGTATTTCCCGCATACACGAAGCGTCGGTAACCTGCTCAGATATAAGAGATAATAATAAAAGAGCATAAAATCAGAGTTGAACTAAAACTACTGCATCTCAGACTAAAGCTGGAAATAAAGTAAAGAACAACTGTAAATAAATACAAGTATCTCTCCCAGCTCACCACAAATATACAAACAGCTGCCTAACGCCAGACCCAAAATAAAGTTCAATAAAACTGTCTGAGAAGATAGGGGAACATCAAAAGTCCAGCTAGCAACTGTCGGGTGGACACTCTATCTAGTCCACTATACTCTTACCTCGATCCGATGCTGACGGCCCAGCAACTCCCGTAGAGGACTCTGCAAAACAAAGGGAGAAACATAGAAAAAGATGATGGGGGTGAGAACTACTATAAAAACAGTAGCCTCCCCTAGTGGGTTAAGCCTCAACTCAGACGTGCCCACTAGGTCTACCAGAGGCAAAAAGGAAAGGAGAGGTGGTAAGCTATAAACGGTACTGCTGATAAGAAAATGAAGCTACCACTACTATGCCTCTAAATGCAGAGTCAGAAAGGTGTAACTAAAAGAATGCATCAGTGTATGTGCCTAACCGAATAAACCCAATCTAACCACCAGTAAAAACTGGCACTGCCTGCTCTGCTGTCGAACTCAAGAACTCAGTAGCGGAATATGCACACATGGCTCGAATCCGCGGGATCGGCACACATGGCTCGCATCCCAAAATAAGTATCAGACCGGCACACATGGCTCGGTCATAGGCCTACCTCCGGAGTGGCACTCGAGGGGAGCGACCCACTCGAGTAAAGTACCTCTGTCACAAGTATCAATATATAGCAGTACTGGATCACGACTATGATCGAAGTGGAAAAACCCATCCACTAAAGAAAACCCGATCCCCCAATCTTATGCAATAATACTCAATAAGTGGGAAACTCCATCCACTAGAGAAATCCTATCCCCAATCTGATGCAAAAGTAAACATCCGGTCAACCGCCCAATGTCCGCGGTCGCTGCAATAACCCACAACCACAATCTGGTATGACAAATCCACTCAATAAACCCGGCTACACTATCCTACAACCCTGCTCAACCCGAGCAATACCACATGTATCTCAATAAAAGGAGAAGAGGTGCCAACATGGTTTCTCCTAAGTCAAATTCCAATGATAGTGTAGCAGAAAAAGGTGGCCTAACTAGATGTCCATACAAGCATGCAAGTGTCCTCATTGTTGGGTTATGATAAATATGGATCTAAATAGGGGAAAAAAGACCTAGAGGGGGGTGAATAGGTGTAAACAATAAATACTCAAAAATCTTTGCGTAATAAAATCCAATGTGGAAATGAAAAATAACACGCAAGATTTTACGTCGAAAAACTCCAAAACCAGGAGTAAAAAACCACGGGACCGATCACACGGTGAAATCAACTAAGATTAAACAGATACAAAGGTGATATAACGTACTCACACATGACTCAACCTTTTTCCATACGTTCCGAGTTGATATTCTCCGCTCGCTCCGCAACGCGCCTCGAATCCACGATTTGCGCCCAACGCCGAATCCACGGCGTCCAACGTCGAGTCCACGACGTCTGAACGAATCCACGGTCTCCACCAAGTAGTACATCTCGAATCCACGAATGTACCTCGCTCCGAATCCACGAGAGCGGTAACACCTTGAATCCACAAGGCCACGCGAATCCACGCACCGATTTTTGGGGAAAATCGTTGATTTGTTGGTGGTGAGAATCTGCCGAATACTTAGATCAAAGATAGATCGGAAATACCATCTAAGTATTCACTAATTTGATTCTACTCAAAATCTAAGTAAGATAACCTAGAATCAAATTAATCCATATAGAAGAAGAAACATGGAGTAGATCTAATTTTTTCGCTCTTCTCTATATGTGTGGATCATTCTAAGTTTTTCTCCTTTGATATTTTTCAGTCATTTCCCGGAGTACAAAACTTAAAATCGGATTACCCTAAAAGATAGAATTAGGGTTTACTTATAGGTTAGAAACCGTTGGAAGTGGATAAGAATCAAAAACTAACATTATTTGGAAGTTTACAGGTCGACAGTCCGGACTGGAATAAGTCTGATCCGGACTGTCGTCAATAAATAGAACTTTTCCAGAAAATCATGTTCGGGGTCCGGACTGAAGTGTCCACGGTCTGGACTGTTCATGCGATTTCAGCAAAATCCACGTTCGGGGTCCGGACTGAACCAGGGGTGTTCCGGACTGGATTTGCGCATGAACCTACCTATGTTCGGGGTCCGGACTGAAGTACCCTGATCCGGATCCTGAACATATAACATGTCCAGTTTTTGATTTTTATGCAATTACAAACCCTTCCAAGTGTTTCTACACTACAAGAAGTATTCGGATCACCAAAATTATTTAGTTAAACGTACCTGATCCTTTTGAATTCTTCTTTCTTGAGATTGAGGTATATGGTCCAAACATCTTCGTCTTCAATCTTCAAGACTTAACCACTTTCACGAAATACGCGAAAACATAATCCTTAACAATCTCCCCCTTTGGCAGTTTCGTGACAAAACAAAGATCCACTAAAAGAAAATTCAAAAGATATTTTTGTTGCTATCACCATACAACAAAAATTTATAATTGAGATTCAAATAAAATAAATAAATGAGATAAACTCCTGAAACAGAATCTAGACTTAGACATCTGTACTATCTGCAAAAAGAAGTAATTCTTGACAAGAGAAATCGTTAGATACCTCAAGAATTTAACATTCAAAAAACCAACCAGAGAGATGAAGTTTATACTCACCATGACATTTATAAAAGCAGATATGTATTAAAATACCAATCAGAGATAGACATATCTTCTAAGCAATAAATTCCAAATGTCATAAGTATGTTAGTCATAAAACAACTTGTTAGTGATATGACATGCCCAAATAGTTAGTCAAATAGTTAGCTGAGGCATGCATGCATTCACAATACAAACCAAAAGTTGTTATGATACTTACCTTCCAAGTTTCAATGTTCCAAAAGTTCTCACAAACTAACCATTGTTCATTTGTTCATATCTCTCTCCCCTTTTATGTCACTAAAACTAGCCAAAATAGACAAGATAAAGTAAAGGGAGTTAAATGTTCAAAACAAATTAGAAATGTAAGAACTAATATGAAAAACCTGCAAAACCAAAAAGTAATTAGAACAACAAAAGAAAAATCATTCTGAATCCTCAGAACTGCTGCAGCCAAGTTTCTGAAAAATCTTTTTAACTAACTTGGCCATAGACAGCTGCTTCTTCTTTAAATCTTTTATGTCGGCCTTCATCGAAACGAATTCGTTAGACATTCGTTCTTGTTCTGAAGAAAGTCGTTGTTGTTCTCGGTATATAGATGTAACAGAGGCATCATCCTCTGATGTTGAAGCTGCTGCTGGTGGTGCTGAAGTTGTTGCTGCTGATGCTCTTGCTGCTGTTGTTGCTGGTCTTTTACTGTGAGGAGGCATTGGTGGCTCATCCTGTCTCGTGGAGAGGGACTTCACAATAGTTGTATCATTAATGGTTCCCAAACTGTGCATGTAAGAGCTTGCACTAGTGTCGATCTTAAACTTGCGTAAGATGCGCATTATGATCATCGGGAAGTGAAGTCGCTCAGTAGGATGGGCATTCTCCACATACCTCGCCATCCTCGACCAAATGAGATAGGGAATGTTGAAGTTGGATCCCAAAGCTGTCACGGGGTTTCCAAGAAGATAAAGAAACAACATTCTATCCCATCTAAGAACTTTTGTTTGCATGTTAGGTAGGATGTTGTAGCAAACAATGAAGTTCAAGTAGCGATATTCCGGTCGAAGTTCTTTTGAAAAGATTGAATTCCCGGTCGACTGAGTATCAGGAAGACAAATCCCATCAACAACCACTCTCCAGGTTGTGTTGGTGAAGACATGACTTTTTAAGTAGTGAGTGCCATCAACTTTAGCTTTCATTCCAAGCACTTCACCAATCAACTGAGGTGTGACCTTGATCTTTATATTGCGGACAGTTGTTTGAAATTCTCTTGGCCCGTCTTCAAGGTCTACCAATCTTGATCCATTTTGGTAGAACATCCTGACAAGGTGCAGACAGTAGCCTGTAGATTCTGGGAAGTTGCAAATAGGTGCAAGTCCCGCTTGTTCAAAAAGTGTTCCAAATAATGCAGAGCGCTCCTTCAGAGCTTTGACATTCACATGTCGCTCGCCAATGCATTCTCTTTTCTCAAAATCCTTGATTCTCTCAGAACTGATAAAGTCTTGTGGAGGAGGCTCGCTTGCGAGTGGCTCTTCAATAGAGATACCTCGAGCACTCCCTCTCTTTCAGGCAACGCTCTTTCTTTTCATCTTGGCTGGACTTGATTCCATTGGGGCTTTCCCCTTCTCAGCAGCGGTAGGCGGAGTCTTTGCCTTTGAAGTAGCTGCAAGGGCTTTCCCCTTTGAGGCAGTAGCTGCAGCACGTGCTACGCCTTCTTCCAAGAGCTCATCCCAGTCAATTGAATCCGTCTTGGATCCTGAATCCGAGCTCTCCTTAGTCTTCTTAGCTCTCTTAGGCTTGTTCGTTGCTCGTGTGTGCACCATGGCAACCAGAAGCACAATGATCCAACCAAACACCATTGTTGCTAGTGCTTTAGTGATTTAAGGACCTGCGAGCAAGAACTCAAGAACACGAAGAATTGTTCAATTTTCAAAAATTTGAAAAATTGTACCCAAACAATCATTATCGTGTAGAGAGACTAGGAATCAAATTAGTTTTGCAAAAAGAATTTTAAAAATAGATCAATTCCATGATTTTCAAAAATTCTCATTATATGCCCTAAAACCGAATTTTCAGAAATCGAAGCCTAAAAATCCGTTAATCAGGAGAAAACCAAGCATATAAACAAAACTAATCTACTCAGAGTTCTTATTTCAAAAGAAATTTGACCAAAAACTATCTAGAATTGAATTCGAATCATGATTTTCACTCATGTTATGAAGAACAATACAAAACCAGTGAAAAGATTGAATTTTAATCAAAAGGACTTACTTGAATTCGAAGAACTTGAGTTAGAAAGGCTCCAAAATAGTTGATTTCTAGAGAGAGAAACTCAGGAGACGTGGAAACAAAAGATTGTAATGAAAAGAAAATTAAAACCCTTTCGTTTCAAATATAACCTAGCCGCGGTCCGGAACAGATCAGGAATCCAGCCCGGATCGGCTACCCGCAGATAATTCCTGCGTTCGGGATCCGGAACAGATATTCCATTCCGGATCGGCACCAACTTTTTCTTCAGAAAAATTTAGAAAAATTCCAGAAATTCCAGAAAAAGATTGTAAGCACTTTTGTAGATCAACTTTAAACAAAAACATCGTTTCATATCAAAAGAAATAGATTATGTTAAATCTATCAATAATATCCAAGTAATGAAATGACAATTTATAAAAATTAAATCTTTTAAAGTTGATCAAGTTCAACAACATCCATCACGATCTAATGAGTAATGCTTTTATCAAATCATTAATTTAGCAAAGAAGATGAAGCACCAAGATCGATAGATGTTTGAAATCCCAAAAAAGTTAGATAATGTATCTAGTCGATTTATTGTAAGGAGTGGCTCTTTGAGCATCTTTCAATAAAATCCCACCTTATACCAACCTTGGAATTCGACAGAGTCAAGTATTTCAAAAAGCATTTTATCTAATCATCAAGAAAAACCATGCTTTGTATACACGTGGTAGCTGCACACAGTACTCGGACGACCGAGGTGGTAGCTCTTTCCTCCGTGTGGTGATAGTTTTCACATTCCTCATTGGGATGTAACTCTTTCCACATCTTTTGAGCATAAAGATTTAATAAACTCCCCCTCAATTGGCTAGCAATTATTTAAGATATAAGATATTCAACCAAAAATTGATCTCGTATTCATACTTAACTTAATTTTCAAATATGATAAAAACTATACCAAGAAATCATTGAGAGAGAAATTGACTTTGATCAATTAAAAATGAACTAATTGATATAAAAGATCATTGCATCAAAAGAATCATCTTGATATCCAAACCATAATAAATTTCTTAAAGCATAAGAGGATGCAAGTAAAGTCAATTATACTAATGCTCAATTAATGTTCTATGTTCAAGCATAGATAAAGAATAAAAAGACAAAAACAAAACCTAACCTAAACAATGGTTTCAAAAAGTGTTATTTCAAAGAAAGCATTCCAATTGCTTTACGCAAATGAATAAACCGTTTTTGATCCAAAGGTTTTGTTAAAATATCAGCTAATTGATCTTCAGTTGAAATATAAGAAATTTGAAGAATACTTGATTCAACTAGCTCTCTTAGAAAATGATATCTAAGTTCAATGTGTTTTGTTCTAGAGTGCAACACAGAGTATTTAGAAATATTTATAGCACTAGTGTTGTCATAAAGAATAGTTACCGAAGTTGCAAAAATTCGGAAGTCGCTCAACACGCTTTTCATCCAAACCAATTGAGTTGAACAACTACCTGCTGAAATATATTCTGCTTCGGCAGTCGAGAGTGCAATGCAGTTTTGCTTTTTACTATACCATGCAACAAGACAATGGCCAAGATAAAAACATGCACCACTCGTACTCTTCCGATCATCCACTGATCCTGCCCAATCGACATCTGAATATCCTATTATGTCAAGAGTTGTTCCCATAGGATACCAAATTTCGAAATTCAATGTTCCTTTGATGTACCGGATGATCCTTTTCACCGCTTTCAGGTAAACCTCCTTTGGTGCTGACTGATATCTCGCGCAGATCCCAACACTAAAGGATATATCCGGGCGACTAGCCGTGAGATAGAGTAGACTTCCAATCATGATGCGATAAAGCTTCTCGTCTACACTTTCACTAAGAGATTCACTTCCTAATCCCTTATTGCTAGTTTCCATTGGAGTTGGAAAATCTTTAGAATTTTCTAAACCGAATTTCTTCACCAACTCCATTGCATACTTGAATTGACACAGATGGATGCCGTCTTCATTTTGTTTCACTTGCAATCCAAGAAAATATGCTAGCTCGCCCATCATGGACATCTCAAATTCGCTTTCCATGGTTTCCGTGAATTTTGAAGCATCGTTGTTTCTTGTTGCTCCAAATACAATGTCATCGACATAGATTTGTGCGACAATAAAGTTATCCCCAAAATGCTTCACAAAGAGTGTCCGATCCGCTCCCCCTCGAATGTAGCCCTTTTCCAAAAGGTGCTTTGTCAACCTTTCATACCATGCTCGCGGTGCTTGTTTTAGACCGTAAAGAGCCTTTTTCAAACGAAAAACATGGTTAGGTAGTTTATGGTCAATGAAACCTTTCGGTTGTGCCACATAAACTTCCTTATTTAAAAACCCATTTAAAAAGGCGCTCTTAACGTCCATTTGAAAAAGTTTGATTTTAAAATGACAAGCAATCGCAAAGAGGATGCGAATTGACTCGAGACGAGCTACCGGGGCGAACGTCTCATCAAAGTCTATACCTTCAATTTGTGAATAGCCCTGAGCAACTAAGCGTGCTTTGTTCCTGATGATGGTACCATCCTCGTTTTTCTTGTTCTTGAAAATTCACTTAGTACCAATTATGTTGTGTTGCTTTGGAGGCTTCGTTAATTCCAAGACTTTGTTTCTTTCGAACTGATGGAGCTCTTCCTGCAATGCTTCAATCCAGTAATCATCCTAAAGAGCTTCATTGACGTTCTTTGGTTCTATCATGGAGACGTAACATGCGACTCCACAAACCAACTGTCTCCGAGTCCTGACTCTTTCTTGTGGGTCTCCAATAATGTTTGATTCTGGATGATCCTTGGAGATACGTAGCGTTTGAGGTAACGGAGTACTCGGAGGTACATGTGATGATTCCTGCATATCAGATAAACTAGAAGAACCATTAGATGCATCAACTTTATCGAAAGAATAGTCATGAGAAGATGCATTTACAGGAGTACCATCATCAAGAGACATATCAGGGGTAGATTTATCAGATGAAAAATGGAAAGCTTCATCTACTTTAACATTAAAAGATTCAATCATCGTTTTAGATTCGAGGTTAAATACCCGATATGCTCTACTATTTGTAGAATAACCCATAAAAATTCCTTCGTCACTTCGAGAGTCGAACTTTCCAAGATTTTCGCAATCACGCAAGATATAACAACGACTACCAAAGATTCGAAAATATTTGATATTCGGTTTTCTACAAACCATAGCTCATATGGTGTATTTAAAGTTCCCGGGCGCAAATAAACTTGATTAATAACATACCCCGCGGTGTTCACTGCTTCAACCCAAAAATGTAACGGGAGTTTCCGGCTATGAAGCATAACACACGCCATCTCTTGAACAACCCTATTTTTGCGCTCGACTACACCATTCTGCTGAGGTGTATAGGGTGCAGAGAATTCATGTTTTATGCCATGGGAAGTGCAAAAATCAATGAATTTAGAATTTATGAATACTCCACCTCTATCACTTCGAACACGAACAATCTTTTCGTTTTTCTCAATCATAATACGATGACATATCTCAAGAAAAGAATCAAAAGTATCCGCTTTCTCTTTTAAAAATATTACCCATGAATATCTGGAGAAATCATCAACCAAAAGAAAAATGTACCATTTACCTCCCTTTGGAATTGAGCCTTTTCTATATATGCACGGCTAGCTTGGCAACAACATCAGAGTACTAACTACGTACAACTACAAGAAAAAGTTACAATTAACTTTACAATTATTTACAACTGAATTACAACTCTTTCCTTTAACATCAAATAATACATGAACTTTCGGCTGTCCAGGGTCAACATCTAACACGGAAACTCACCAACACGTCCCGACATCCCAGCACCCGCTCGGCCTGAAAAACAGTCACCCGAGGGTGTGAGATACACCGGAGTGTATCCCAGTGGGCACGACGAGCCGAGAAATAGCAGATCGTACCTACTGGTATACAATACTAGAGGATAGTAATAATCAGGGGTTAGAATAATCAGATAGGCAATCATGAAGATCAACAGATATATAATCACAGTTAGGATATGCATATATATAACTGGTGCTGTAAAGAAAGCAAAACATATATGTTACGGAATTTGAGTTGGCGTAGTTTCGTGAAAGTCTCAAGTCTTGAAGATTGAAGGTGAAGAAAGTTGGATCATTTAACTCAATCTCAAGAAAGAAGAATTCAAAAGGATCAGGTATGTTTTACTAAAGATTTTGTGTGATCCGAATACTTCTTGTAGTGTAGAAACACTTGGAAGAATCTTTCATTGCATAAAAGTCAAAAACTGGACTTGGGACATGTTCAAGATCCGGATCAGGTTGTTCGATCCGGATCCCGAAGGTGGTTCGTTCATACACCAGTTCAATCCGGATCGTAGCCTCTTGATCCGGATCCCGAACACTTAGTTTACCATCTTCCTTGAACGATCCGGATCAGGCTTCGCAATCCGGATCCCGAACGTTGATGTTTGGTGAACTGTATGAACGATCCGGATCAAGCACTTCGATCCGGATCCCGAACCTTCGTTTTTCTGGAACTGGCTGACTCGTTACGACGATCCGGATCACAGCTAGTCCGATCCGGATCGCCGTCCGTAAAATTTCCAGAAATGTTAGGTTTTTGATTCTTATCTCCTTCCTAGGGTTTCTAACCTATAAATAGACCCTATGATTCTTTTTCTAGGGTCAATCCACTGTGAATCGAAATAGCCGTCATTTTCATATATCATCTTTTACGGCTCTAGATCCACATATAGAGAAGAAAGGAAATCATTAGAGAATACTCTATGTTTCTTCATCTATATTGATTAGTTTGATTCTAGGTTTTCATACTCACATCTTGAGTTGAATCAAACTGATGAATACTTAGATGGTATTTCCGATCTATCTTTGATCTAAGTATTCGGCGGATCATCACCACCCAAAACAACGATTTACCCCAAAAATCGGCGCGTGGATTCGCGTGTCCTTGTGGATTCAAGGTTCAACCGCTCTCGTGGATTCGGAGCGAGGCACGTTCGTGGATTCGAAGGGTGCTATTGGGTGAAGACCGTGGATTCGGTCGGACGTCGTGGATTCGACGTTGGACGCCGTGGATTCGGCGTTGGGCGCAGATCGTGGATTCGAGAAGCGTCGCGGAGCGAGCGGAGAAGATCCTCTAGGAGCGTATGGAAAAGGTTGAGTCGTAAGTGTGTACGGTAAATCACCTTGTACGTGTTTTAATTCTAGTGGATTTCTGCCGTGTTATCGGTCCCGTGGTTTTTTACTCCGGTGATGGAGTTTTCCACGTAAAAATCTCGCGTATTATTTTTATTTCCGCATTGGGTTTTTATCGCAACGATTTTTTGAGTGTTTATGTGTTTACACCTATTCACCCCCCTCTAGGTGTTTTTTCCCCTATTTAGATCCTTATTACATATAACCCAACAATATAATCTGGGTACAAGCATAGGAGATACTTTTAGCAGAATTTAAAATAGGACAAACATGTATCTGGATAATCAACGCATCAAGGAGTAGGACAATCAGCAAGATAACAATGAAACTATAATCAAAGGCATCACAAAGAATCATATACAGGTAGATAACTAGAAACCAGATCAAAGAATCAAGGAAGTATGTTAAAGTAACTTAACAACACATGCATCAAATAAATGAAAACACAAAGACCCAATCACAAGCTACCATATTGGCCTCAACAAGACCTCAGGCAAGGCTGCCCACTTGGCACCACCTTGTTGACATTCCCTTCACAAGGGTCACGGGTTGCCACAGCTAACCACTTTACCGGTAAAGTACACCGCTACGGGGGATCAGTCCGCTGGTGTACGTGAAGAACAACGGTACGGGCGAATCATATGCAAATGCTCAAACTGGCGGTCCACTGACCGGGTAATCGGCTACAAGCCGGGGAAATCCCCACTGGGATGCAATGACAAGATCAACTGAATCTCAACACTCATGCAGGAACACTCAGCAACTAAACAATAAATCTCAACTCAATCACACAAACCAACCAAATGATACAAAACTAAACACATATTTTTTAAGAAAACTATTGAAAAATCCAAACCTCGAAGAGCGTTGCCCTCGTCCTATCAAACAAGAACAGACTCAGGCGACACTACGAAGCTTGGGTTTTAGGTCCAACCTTGCAGAGCAATGCCTTCGTCCTATCAAACAAGAACAGACTCCGGCGACCCTACGAAGCTCGGTAAAAACATTAGTTGATTAAATCTATGCGTTCAGCAGTGTATTACTTGATCAGCAGAACAAGCAAGCTCACCAATCCAACATTGAAATGTTCCAAGATAAGATATAAATACCAGAGGCACAATGAATAATCATGTAAGGCAGAATAGGACTGATAACAGGCATAGCTCAACATCTAATAACCAATCAGGCAGACGAACCCCTTATGCAACTAAACACATGTTTTTAAGAAAACCTTTGAAAACAATAGGTTTTTGGGTCCCAAACCTCGTAGAGCGTTGCCCTTGTCCTATCAAACAAGAACAGACTCAGGCTACCCTACAAGGCATGGTAAAAATATTTATTTTAGAAGATCATGCATTTAGCAGCATAACAGGCGAACAACAAGGAAGCAAGCTCAACTATCAGATGACCAAACAGGCATGGCAATATGTAGAGCAATAATATAACCACTGGAAACAACTAATCAGCAGATATGGTAAAGATCACTAAAGAAGATCATAATCAGGCATAAAGCAGGTATAACGTAGCAAATAACTGAATCAAAGGAAGGGCAGGCTCAAGCATTGGTAGATCAATATAATAATCAAGCATAGGAGTCTAACTACGAAATGGCCAATCAGTCAAAGCAACTAACAGTAATATATATTGCAACCAAAGGCAGATAGGCTCAAGATAAACTAGGTTACCAAAAACAGGAGTCCAACCAATACCGTACACCGAGGGCCGAACTGATAAAGCCCAGACCGAAGATAAACCCACCTGACAAATCGCAGGCGACTAAACCGTATCCACTGTATGTTTAGAACCAGAGGCACCGAATAAACCTGAATCAATCATATGGATCAAGGATCAACTCTGACTCTAACTTATTTCAATTCAACTTAAAACCAAGATCAATTTTAAAACCTCTACATAGCCATTTTGAATTTTTGTTTCCCCAGGACTTCAAAATCAGTTTTTAACGCGAGCATCGCGTCCAGTGACCCCAAATTAGCCAAGAGTACACTGTCGCGGCTTCGCAAACAACCCGGAACTTAGTTTTGTTCCAACATTATTCTAAAAGGTTGATTTCTCTTCATCTTTTAATCTGATCGTCAAACAGACGAACTTTGTATATGAAAGTGACTCTGGACAGTGCCAATAACCAAGGGCTCACCCTAGTTCCAGTCTAAAATCGATGGATCAACTAGATCCGAGTTCCTCGCTCTCTAACACATCCACCATGCCCCACACACCAATCCACACAGCCAACATTGGGTCTGAAGTGAGCATCAAGCTCAGGGAAGTGTGTGTGACATCTTTCATATTAAACTTGAAGCCAAATTTCAAATTTTTCTTCTTTGGGACATTACATCGAACACCTAGTGAGCATTATTTATAAAAACTAAAACCTACACTAACCCATGCAACAACTTTGTATAGAGGGGAACTGAGAACCTCTAACATGGATAAAATGCATTCAAACATAGTATAGGGATTACCTGGGGGTTTGGCCGGCGCCCGAAGGCGACGCCGGCGGCGGCGGGGCAACCACGGCCACAACAAGGGTGCAACCATGGATAAACGAAAACCTATGTTAGGTTTTGCATGCAAGCATATAGGAAGCTTCTTAGAGGTCTAGAGGTCTTACCTGAAAAGTCCACCCACTTGACGGAGCTCCGGCGATCGCCGGAGACCATTTCCTCCAAGCTCTAGGTGAACTCGGCCACCTCTAATGGCGGATTCCGGCCGGCGAGGCGTTGGCCGGTGCAAGATGGACCAGGTTGCTTCTCTCGGTCCCCCGGTGCTTGATGGGTGGTTGGCCTGCGGCGGGAACGCGCGGCAGCGCCGGGCGGAGGAGATCCGGCGAAGTGCCATTTGGCTCGGCTCTAGGGCTTGACTTAGCGGCGGGGTTCCTCAACGGATCAACTCGAAACTTTGGGGAGACCTTGCAGACACCGAGAAGAGATGATCCAACAGATCTGATCTCGGCTTCAACGGTCGGATGAAGGTGGCGCCCATTGACGGCCGAAAACGATAATTCCGGCGATAACTCACTCCCGCCGGCGACCGGGACGTCGATGGCGGCTAAAACTCTACAGGCACGATCCACTCGATGTTAGAAGCACACTTCTAGAGTCCAAGGGCCAAACAAATTCAAAAGGTTCCAACCTCTCACCTTGACGGAGAAGAAAAAGTGAGAGATGGGGTTCGCGGCGGCGCTCGGCGGCGCCCGACGTCGGAGCACCCTGGCCCTGTCGCGGTCGCTAAGAGAGGCACCCAGAAGTGGTCATGTGCAAGGAGTGGCCCTCTTGGTGCTTCCCACTCCAACCTATCCGAGAATAACCTCACACTCTTCTCTCTTTTACTTGAGTTATTCTCTAATGGTGGTGGCTCTTGGGTTATCCAAGGCTTCGGGGCTGGTTCTAGGGAATGCAGAGGGTTGGTTGGTTGCTTGGAAATCCCCCCCCTCCCCCCCAACCCCTCGGGTGCAATGGATCAAGGAAGACCAAGAGGCAAACATTGAATACTTGATTCCTTTGCAAAATAACCCCAAGCCACGTTCACACTTAAACCTAGCATCCGAGACCTGATCAAGAGTTGCAAAATGCACCCAACGCCCAGACCATGAAGTCCCTTAAACTATGGTACATAAAATATTTAGGTTTTTCCAGAAATTAGTGGTTTTTCGGCACTTTTCATGTATTTCGAGACAAACCGTTCGTCAATTCGAAACACGGATTGCGCCATTGCGTCCAGCACGTCGAAACCTGTCAGGTAGCGTACCTGTTTAGTTTGTTTGACACTTCGACAAAAACTCGTTCCATAAAAGCTGTCTAATTTTACAGTTTTCACGCTTTTCGAGATTCCAGAGTCGTCGAACAGAATTTTCGACTGCGCCATTGTGTTCAGAACGTCGAAAATAGCTGGAATTGACTACTCGAATCACTATATTAGGAGTCTAGATAGTAAATTTGCCAACGTCGGTTCAATAGGCAATCAAAATCAAGGTTTACTGTTTATCTACAGTATATAACTTAAGTTACTGTGTGCAGGAACACTGTTCCCTTGGTCGCGGCTAAATGCCCTCTTCTTCTTTGAATTCTGGAAGATCCGACCGTCAGATCGAAAAGTGCTGAATATGAAACTTGCTCAGTTCGACGAGACGATCGCAACGGTCAACTCCGATTTCCAAGATCATGCACGGATTAGAAATTAGCCTTTTTGCCTCGTAATTTGTGCAACTTGCACCCCGACAATTGATCAAATAGATCAATTTAGATCTTTAGAATCTAACTCCGGCTAAAAATTCATCTTTTATTTTATTTATTTAAAATAAAATATCCGGATTACTACATCACTCCCACCTAACAAGAAGTTTCGTCCCCGAAACTTAATACAACTTAAAACGCGGATAAGTCTTTAACAGGGTCAAGATAGTTACTACTAATCTCAAAGTTTAAACAACTCCAGGGCTACTATTTTAGACCCAATCTAGTATATCACAGGGTGGAGCATTTCTCAGTTCTTTCGAAAGTACGTTGTCTGCAGCCAACGCGCTTACCAAAAGAAAAGTGAAATACCATAGATCTGTCTCCAACGACTGGTTGGGGACACAACTTACACCTGAAGGTACATCACATACCTTCCTTCACAGTCTCTATGCCGATGATATACCCTCTACCAACACCACGCCTAGTGCGAGCCATAACTGCAATACCATGGATGGATTTCAGTTTAACCGACCCACAACTTCTATTTTTAGCTTCAAGACTTAGAACACTACCCATCGCTCTTTCGTAGACACAAGTCATCCTAGGGCTCGTTCCTAACCAAACCTAGGCATCGTATTCCTATTGCTCTGATACCATCTAATCTGTCACGCCCCGAGTAAAAAAACCAGAGAATAATTTTTTTTTTTTTTTTTTTTTTTTTTTTTTTTTTTTTTTTTTTTAAATCAGAGTTGCAAAAACAGTCAGGGCAATGACAGACCGCCACATATATAGATGAGTCCCAATCCCCTTTGGAATTGAGCCTTTTCTATATATGCACGGCTAGCTTGGCAACAACATCAGAGTACTAACTACGTACAACTGCAAGCAAAAGTTACAATTAACTTTACAATTATTTACATCTGAATTACAACTCTTTCCTTTAACATCAAATAATACAAGAACTTTCGGCTGTCCAGGGTCAACATCTAACACGGAATCTCACCAACACGTCCCGACATCCCAGCACCCGCTCGGCCTGAAAAACAGTCACCCGAGGGTGTGAGATACACCGGAGTGTACCCCAGTGGGCACGACGAGCCGAGAAATAGCAGATCGTACCTACTGGTATACAATACTAGAGGATAGTAATAATCAGGGGTTAGAATAATCAGATAGGCAATCATGAAGATCAACAGATATATAATCACAGTTAGGATATGCAGATATATAACTGGTGCTGTAAAGAAAGCAAAACTTATAATCTGGGTACAAGCATAGGAGATACTTTTAGCAGAATTTAAAATAGGACAAACATGTATCAGGATAATCAACGCATCAAGGAGTAGGACAATCAGCAAGATAACAATGAAACTATAATCAAAGGCATCACAAAGAATCATATACAGGTAGATAACTAGAAGCCAGATCAAAGAATCAAGGAAGTATGTTAAACTTAACAACACATGCATCAAATAAATGAAAACACAAAGACCCAATCACAAGCTACCATATTGGCCATCACAAGACCTCAGGCAAGGCTGCCCACTTGGCACCACCTGGTTGACATTACCTTCACAAGGGTCACGGGTTGCCACAGCTAACCACTTTACCGGTAAAGTACACCGCTACGGGGGATCAGTCCGCTGGTGTACGTGAAGAACAACGGTGCGGGCGAATCATATGCAAATGCTCAAACTGGCGGTCCACTGACCGGGTAATCGGCTACAAGCCGGGGAAATCCCTACTGGGATGCAATGACAAGATCAACTGAATCTCAACACTCATGCAGGAACACTCAGCAACTAAACAATAAATCTCAACTCAATCACACAAACCAACCAAATGATACAAAACTAAACACATATTTTTTAAGAAAACTATTTGAAAAATCCAAACCTCGAAGAGCGTTGCCCTCGTCCTATCAAACAAGAACAGACTCAGGCGACACTACGAAGCTTGGGTTTTAGGTCCAACCTCGCAGAGCAATGCCTTTGTCCTATCAAACAAGAACAGACTCCGGCGACCCTACGAAGCTCGGTAAAAACATTAGTTGATTAAATCTATGCGTTCAGCAGTGTATTACTTGATCAGCAGAACAAGCAAGCTCACCAATCCAACATGAAAATGTTCCAAGATAAGATATAAATACCAGAGTCACAATGAATAATCATGTACGGCAGAATAGGACTGATAACAGGCATAGCTCAACATCTAATAACCAATCAGGCAGACTAACCCCTTATGCAACTAAACACATGTTTTTAAGAAAACCTTTGAAAACAATAGGTTTTTGGGTCCCAAACCTCGTAGAGCATTGCCCTTGTCCTATCAAACAAGAACAGACTCAGGCTACCCTACAAGGCTTGGTAAAAATATTTATTTTAGAAGATCATGTATTTAGCAGCATAACAGGCGAACAACAAGGAAGCAAGCTCAACTATCAGATGACCAAACAGGCATGGCAATATGTAGAGCAATAATATAACCACTGGAAACAACTAATCAACAGATATGGTAAAGATCACTAAAGAAGATCATAATCAGGCATAAAGCAGGTATAACGTAGCAAATAACTGAATCATAGGAAGGGCAGGCTCAAGCATTGGTAGATCAATATAATAATCAAGCATAGGAGTGCAACTACGAAATGGCCAATCAGTCAAAGCAACTAATAGTAATATATATTGCAACCAAAGGCAGACAGGCTCAAGATAAACTAGGTTACCAAAAATAGGAGTCCAACCAATACCGTACACCGAGGGCCGAACTGATAAAGCCCGGACCGAAGATAAACCCACCTGACAAATCACAGGCGACTAAACCGTATCCACTGTATGTTTAGAACCAGAGGCACCGAATAAACCTGAATCAATCATATGGATCAAGGATCAACTCTGACTCTAACTTATTTCAATTCAACTTAAAACCCAGATCAATTTTAAAACCTCTACATAGCCATTTTGCATTTTTGTTTCCCCAGGACTTCAAAATCAGTTTTTAACGCGAGCATCGCGTCCAGTGACCCCAAATTAGCCAATAGTACACAGTCGCGGCTTCGCAAACAACCCGGAACTTAGTTTTGTTCCAACATTATTCTAAAAGGTTGATTTCTCTTCATCTTTTAATCTTATCGTCAAACAGACGAACTTTGTATATGAAAGTGACTCTGGACAGTGCCAATACCCTAGGGCTCACCCTAGTTCCAGTCTAAAATCGATGGATCAACTAGATCCGAGTTCCTCGCTCTCAAACACTTCCACCATGCCCCACACACCAATCCACACAGCCAACATTGGGTCTGAAGTGAGCATCAAGCTCAGGGAAGTGTGTGTGGCATCTTTCATATTAAACTTGAAGCCAAATTCCAAATTTTTCTTCTTTGGGACATTACATCGAACACCTAGTGAGCATTATTTATAAAAACTAAAACCTACACTAACCCATGCAACAACTTTGTATAGAGGGGAACTGAGAACCTCTAACATGGATAAAATGCATTCATACATAGTATAGGGATTACCTGGGGGTTTGGCCGGCGCCCGAAGGCGACGCCGGCGGCGGCGGGGCAACCACGACAACAACAAGGGTGCAACCATGGATAAACGAAAACCTACGTTAGGTTTTGCATGCAAGCATATAGGAAGCTTCTTAGAGGTCTAGAGGTCTTACCTGAAAAGTCCACCCACTTGACGGAGCTCCGGCGATCGCCGGAGACCATTTCCTCCAAGCTCTAGGTGAACTCGGCCACCTCTAATGGCGGATTCCGGCCGGCGAGGCGTTGGCCGGTGCAAGATGGACCAGGTTGCTTCTCTCGGTCCCCCGGTGCTTGATGGGTGGTTGGCCGGCGGCGGGGACGCGCGGCAGCGCCGGGCGGAGGAGATCCGGCGAAGTGCCATTTGGCTCGCCTCTAGGGCTTGACTTAGCGGCGGGGTTCCTCAACGGATCAACTCGAAACTTTGGGGAGACCTTGCAGTCACCGAGAAGAGATGATCCAACGGATCTGATCTCGACTTCAACGGTCGGATGAAGGTGGCGCCCATCGACGGCCGAAAACGATAATTCCGACGATAACTCACTCCCGCCGGCGACCGGGACGTCGATGGCGGCTAAAACTCTACAGGCACGATCCACTCGATGTTAGAAGCACACTTCTAGAGTCCAAGGGCCAAACAAATTCAAAAGGTTCCAACCTCTCACCTTGACGGAGAAGAAAAAGAGAGAGATGGGGTTGGCGGCGCTCGGCGGCGCCCGACGTCGGAGCACCCTGGCCCGGTCGCGGTCGCTAAGAGAGGCACCCAGAAGTGTGTTGGGTTATATGTAATAAGGATCTAAATAGGGGAAAAAACACCTAGAGGGGGGTGAATAGGTGTAAACGTATAAACACTCAAAAATCGTTGCGATAAAAACCCAATGCGGAAAATAAAAATAATACGCAAGATTTTTACGTGGAAAACTCCATCACCGGAGTAAAAAACCACGGGACCGATAACACGGCAGAAATCCACTAGAATTAAAACACGTACAAGGTGATTTACCGTACACACTTACGACTCAACCTTTTCCATACGCTCCTAGAGGATCTTCTCCGCTCGCTCCACGACGCTTCTCGAATCCACGATCTGCGCCCAACGCCGATTCCACGGCGTCCAACGTCGAATCCACGACGTCCGACCGAATCCACGGTCTTCACCCAATAGCACCCTTCGAATCCACGAACGTGCCTCGCTCCGAATCCACGAGAGCGGTTGAACCTTGAATCCACAAGGACACGCGAATCCACGCGCCGATTTTTGGGGTAAATCATTGTTTTTGGTGGTGATGATCCGCCGAATACTTAGATCAAAGATAGATCGGAAATACCATCTAAGTATTCATTAGTTTGATTCAACTCAAGATGTGAGTATGAAAACCTAGAATCAAACTAATCAATATAGATGAAGAAACATAGAGTATTCTCTAATGATTTCCTTTCTTCTCTATATGTGGATCTAGAGCCGTAAAAGATGATATATGAAAATGACGGCTATGTGGATTAACCCTAGAAAGAGAGTCATAGGGTCTATTTATAGGTTAGAAACCCTAGGAAGGAGATAAGAATCAAAAACCTAACATTTCTGGAAATTTTACGGACGGCGATCCGGATCGGATTAGCTGTGATCCGGATCGTCGTAACGAGTCAGGCAATTCCAGAAAAACGAAGGTTCGGGATCCGGATCGAAGTGCTTGATCCGGATCGTTCATACAGTTCACCAAACATCAACGTTCGGGATCCGGATTGCGAAGCCTGATCCGGATCGTTCAAGGAAGATGGTAAACTCAGTGTTCGGGATCCGGATCAAGAGAGGCTACGATCCGGATTGAACTGGTGTATGAACGAACCACCTTCGGGATCCGGATCGAACAACCTGATCCGGATCCTGAACATGTCCCAAGTCCAGTTTTTGATTTTTATGCAATGAAAGATTCTTCCAAGTGTTTCTACACTACAAGAAGTATTCGGATCACACAAAATCTTTAGTTAAACATACCTGATCCTTTTGAATTCTTCTTTCTTGAGATTGAGTTAAATGATCCAACTTTCTTCACCTTCAATCTTCAAGACTTGAGACTTTCACGAAACTACGCCAACTCAAATTCCGTAACAATCTCCCCCTTTGGCGGTTTCGTGACAAAACACAGATCCACTAAAGAAAATTCAAAAAGATATTTTTGTTGCTATCACCATACAACAAAAATTTACAATGGAGATCCGAAAATTTAAAAACATGAGATAAACTCCTAAAACAGACTCTAGACTTAGACATCTGTACTCTCTGCACAAAGAAATCATTCTTGACAAAAAGAGATCGTTAGATACCTCAAGAATATTTAGCATTCAAAACCTAGTACAGAGATAGAGTTTATCTGATCATCATGACATTTGAGAATTCAGATATGTAAGGGAATCATAGTCAAAAGCCAACATTTCTTCTATGCAATCAAAAACCAAATGTCATAAAATGTTAGTCCAACATCAACTTGTTAGTCATATTACATGCCCAAATAGTTAGTCGAATAGTTAGTAGAGACATGCAAACAATCACAAGATAAAAACCAAAGTTGAAGTGATACTTACCTTGATGTTCATACATTCACATCATCATTGTTCAATCATTCACATCATCATTGTTCAAGTTATCTAAACTCTCTCCCCCTTTTTGTCACAAACAAAGCCAAAGATTACAGAAGTGGAGAGAATGGTTAACAGTTCAAGTTGGAGAACTAAAGACTAAAATTAAAACTTAAGAACCTGCATAAAAGAAGGATTTAAACATATGCATAATAAACAGAAATTGGAAGGATACGGATTATTCAGACTCGTCTGAACTGATACAGCCGAGAATTTGGAATATCTTCTTTAATCGCTTGTTCATTGATGATTGATTCTTATTTACCTTCTTTATTTCTTCCTTTACCTCAATTAGTTCATTTGATATACGTTCTTGCTCGTTGGAGAGCCTTTGCTGTTCTTTATAGATTGAGGTAACAGATGCATCATCATCAGAAGATGATTGCGGTGCTTGTTGTGCCGGAGGTGCTGGTTGGACTGGAGGAGCTGCTGCCGGTGCAGAGGTTGTTGCTTGTTGTTGTTGTGCTCGTTGCCGGTGAAGAGGTATGAAAGGTTCATCTGGCTTCGTCGAAAGAGACTTTACAATTGTTGTGTCATTGATCGTTCCTAGACTGTGCAGATAGGAACTCGCATTTGTGTCAGCTTTAAATTTGCAAAGAATGCGCATGATAATCATTGGATAAGGTAGTCTCTCTGACGGATGAGCTTGCTCCACATATCGTGCCATCCTTGACCAGATGACGTAGGGAATGTTTAAGTTAGCTCCCATTGCTGCTGTGGGGTTTCCAAGTAGATAAAGGAATATCATTCTTTCCCACCGAAGAACCTTTGTGTTCATGTTTGGAATGATATTATAACAAGCAATGAGGTTCAAGAAGCGGTACTCTGGTCGTAGTTCTTTCGAGAAAACGGAGTTTCCTGTCGACCGAGTATCTGGAACACAGATTCCATCAACTACCACTCTCCAGGAGTAGGTGTTGAAGACTTGATTCTTCAGGTAATGAGTCCCATCGGCTCGGGCGTCCATCCCTAATACTTCTCCAATTAGCTGAGGCGTTACTTTAATTCTGACATTCTTGACTAATGTTTGAAAATCCCGACGCTCGCTTTCCTGATCAACTAGATAGCAGGCATTCTGATAAAACATCCTCACTGAGTGAAGACAATACCCAGTGGTCTCCGGGAAATTGCAAATGGAAGCAAGACCTATCTGGTCAAACAAAGTCCCAAACGTCCGAGAACGCTGCTTTAAGGCTTTTACATCAACATGCCTTTCTCCAATGCATTCTCTGTTTTCAAAATCCTTTATTCTAGCCGAGCTGACAAAGTCTTGTGGAGGTGCTTGCCTATCAGCTGGTTGCTCAATGGAGATTCCTTGTGCACTCCCTCTTTTGCGAGCAACACTTTTTCTTCTTGTCTTCCCAGAAGTTTCTTCCATTGGAGCTTTGCCTTTCTCAGCAGCAGTGGGCGGAGCCTTCGATGTTTCTGCAGGTGCTTTTCCCTTTGAAGCAGTCGGAACAGTCGTTGCTTCAACTTGCAGTTCATCCCAATTAATTGATTCCGTTTCAGATTCTGTATCGGAATCATCTTTAGCTTTCTTCGCTTTCTTAGCCTTCTTAGCCCTCTTGGGCTTGACAGTGTCTCTCGTATGTACCATAGCAGCAAGTAGAAAAATAATCCAAGTGATCACCATTTTGATTGCTAGTGAAAAATGTATCCTGTGAAGACCAACTCAAGAACACATGAAAAATTGTTAATTTTCAAAAATTTGAAAAATTGTACCCAAACAATCATACTCATGTAGAGAGACTAAGAATCAAATTAGTTTTGCAAAAGGACTTTTAAAAATAGATCAATTGCATGATTTTCGAAAATCCTTATTATATGCCCTAAAACCGAAATTTTAGAAATCGAAGCCTAAAAATCCGTTAATCAGGAGAATACCTAGCATATAATCAAAACTAATCTACCCAGAGTTCTTATTTCAAAAGAAATTTGATCAAAAACCATCCACAAACAAAGTTGATTCAAGAAATTCATTACGTTTGAGGAGGAAAAGAGAAAAACGGTGAAAAACCGAGATTTTGATCAATAAAACTTACTTGGAGTTGAAGAACTTGAGTTTGAAAGCTTCCAGGAAGGATGAAATCTAGAGAGAGAGGCTCTGGAAACTTTGGAACAAAAGATTGGAGTAAAAGAAATCAAAACCCTTTTATTCTTTATAAAACCCTAGCCGCGATCCGGATCAGTTCATGATTGCGATCCGGATCGGCTGCCCGCAGTGAGAAACTGCGTTCGGGATCCGGATCGGCAGGTCCAATCCGGATCGTCAGCCCGCAGAAGAATACCTGCGTTCGGGATCCGGATCATCTTGCCTGATCCGGATCGGCTCCAACTTTTTCTTTAGAAAATTTCAGAGAAATTCAAGAAAAACCAGAAAAAGATTGTAAGCACAAATGTGTATCAACTTTAAACAAAAATCATCGTTTCATACAACAAGAATTAGATTATGCCAAATCTATCAATAATACCCAAAAATGAAACGAGAATTTACAAGAATTAAATCCCTTAAAGTTGAACACCTTCAATTACATCTAACTTGATCTTATGAGTAATGCCTTTATCAAATCATCAATTCAGTAAAGAAAATGAAATACAAAGATCAATAGATGTTTGAAATCCCAAATATAGCAGATAATGTATCTAGACAATATGTTGAAGAGAGTGGCTCTTTGAGCATCTTTCTTTAAAAACCCACCTTATACCAACCTTGAAATTTGACGAAGTCAAGTATTTCAACATGCATTTTACTTAATCAAAAATTTGAACAACCATGCTTGGTATACATGTGGTAGCTGCACACAATACTCGGACGACCGAGGTGGTAGCTCTTTCCTCCATGTGGTGGTAGTTTTCACACTCCTCACTGGGATGTAACTCTTTCCACTTCTTTTGAGCATTTTACTTTTTCTATGACTCCCCCTCAATTGGCTATCAATTATTTAAGATATAAAGTATTCAACCAAATATTGATCTCGATTTCATACTCGACTAAGCAGTCAAATAAGATAATGACTATACCAAGAGATCATTGAGAGAGAGAAATTGACTTTGATCACTTAGAAGATGATTTAATTAACATAAATGATCATTGCAACAGTGAAATATTATGATGGCAAAAGCATAATAAATTTCTAAATGTGCGAAAAGATGCAATTAAAGTCAATTATGATCTATGCTCAATTAATGTCCTATGTACAACATAGATAATGAACAAAACAAAACAAATACAAAACCTATCCTAAGCAAAGGTTTCAAAAAGAAGTTTATTTCAAGGAAAGCATTCCAATTGCTTTTCGTAAATGAATAAAACGTTTTTGATCCAAAGGTTTTGTTAAAATATCAGCCAATTGATCCTCAGTTGAAATATATGAAAGTTGAAGAGTATTTGTGTTGGGTTATATGTAATAAGGATCTAAATAGGGGAAAAAACACCTAGAGGGGGGTGAATAGGTGTAAACACATAAACACTCAAAAAATCGTTGCGATAAAAACCCAATGCGGAAATAAAAATAATACGCAAGATTTTTACGTGGAAAACTCCATCACCGGAGTAAAAAACCACGGGACCGATAACACGGCAGAAATCCACTAGAATTAAAACACGTACAAGGTGATTTACCGTACACACTTACGACTCAACCTTTTCCATACGCTCCTAGAGGATCTTCTCCGCTCGCTCCGCGACGCTTCTCGAATCCACGATCTGCGCCCAACGCCGAATCCACGGCGTCCAACGTCGAATCCACGACGTCCGACCGAATCCATGGTCTTCACCCAATAGCACCCTTCGAATCCACGAACGTGCCTCGCTCCGAATCCACGAGAGCGGTTGAACCTTGAATCCACAAGGACACGCGAATCCACGCGCCGATTTTTGGGATAAATCGTTGTTTTGGGTGGTGATGATCCGCCGAATACTTAGATCAAAGATAGATCGGAAATACCATCTAAGTATTCATTAGTTTGATTCAACTCAAGATGTGAGTATGAAAACCTAGAATCAAACTAATCAATATAGATGAAGAAACATAGAATATTCTCTAATAATTTCCTTTCTTCTCTATATGTGGATCTAGAGCCGTAAAAGATGATATATGAAAATGACGGCTATTTCGATTCACAGTGGATTCACCCTAGAAAAAGAATCATAGGGTCTATTTATAGGTTAGAAACCCTAGGAAGGAGATAAGAATCAAAAACCTAACATTTCTGGAAATTTTACGGACGGCGATCCGGATCGGACTAGCTGTGATCCGGATCGTCGTAACGAGTCAGCCAGTTCCAGAAAAACGAAGGTTCGGGATCCGGATCGAAGTGCTTGATCCGGATCGTTCATACAGTTCACCAAACATCAACGTTCGGGATCCGGATTGCGAAGCCTGATCCGGATCGTTCAAGGAAGATGGTAAACTAAGTGTTCGGGATCCGGATCAAGAGGCTACGATCCGGATTGAACTGGTGTATGAACGAACCACCTTCGGGATCCCGATCGAACAACCTGATCCGGATCCTGAACATGTCCCAAGTCCAGTTTTTGATTTTTATGCAATGAAAGATTCTTCCAAGTGTTTCTACACTACAAGAAGTATTCGGATCACACAAAATCTTTAGTAAAACATACCTGATCCTTTTGAATTCTTCTTTCTTGAGATTGAGTTAAATGATCCAACTTTCTTCACCTTCAATCTTCAAGACTTGAGACTTTCACGAAACTACGCCAACTCAAATTCCGTAACAATCTCCCCCTTTGGCGGTTTCGTGACAAAACACAGATCCACTAAAGAAAATTCAAAAAGATATTTTTGTTGCTATCACCATACAACAAAAATTTACAATGGAGATCCAAAAATTTAAAAACATGAGATAAACTCCTAAAACAGACTCTAGACTTAGACATCTGTACTCTCTGCACAAAGAAATCATTCTTGACAAAAAGAGATCGTTAGATACCTCAAGAATATTTAGCATACAAAACCTAGTACAGAGATAGAGTTTATCTAATCACCATGACATTTGAGAATTCAGATATGTAAGAGAATCATAGTCAAAAACCAACATATCTTCTATGCATTCAAAAACCAAATGTCAAAATGTTAGCCCAACATCAACTTGTTAGTAATATTACATGCCCAAATAGTTAGTCGAATAGTTAGTCGAGACATGCAAACAATCACAAGATGAAAACCAAAGTTGAAGTTGAAGAGATACTTACCTTGATGTATACAAAATCTTCATCATCAAGATTTTCACAATCATTGTTCAAGTTCCCTTACCTTGATGTTCATTCACATCATCATTCATTGTAGAGATCATACTTACCTTGATATTTCATCATTCATTGTAGAGATCATACTTACCTTGATATTTCATCATTCATTGCTCAAAGTTCCCTCTAACTCTCTCCCCCTTTTTGTCACAAAACAAAGCCAAAATGTAGTTAAGACTACGAAATGTTAGGAGAGTGAAAAGTTCCAATAAAACGTAAAACCTGAGAACTAAGCTAAAGTAAGTATAAAACTAAATCCTAAAATCGTAATCCTGCACAAAAGGAAGAAAAAAAAATGAGTCAAAAGTAATCAGTTGTCAGAATCTGAGTCTTCAGAGCTTGTGCAACCCATCTTAGAGAGTATCTTTCGCATCCGCTTGTCCATTGAATTGATCTTCTTCGTTATGGTAATGTGAGCTGCCGTGGTAATCTCAAGCTCATTGGTAATTCTTTGTTGTTCCTTCAAAACTTGTTCTTGCTTAACAGATAGTCGCTGTTGTTCCTTGACAATCGATGTTATTGATGCTTCATCATCTGTGCCGGGTGCTTGTCGAGATGGTGATGCGGCAGTGCTTGTACTGTGCTTCGTTCCAGATGCAGGAACTGGAGTGACATGCGGCAACTTATGGAGGGATTTGACAATGGTAGACTCATCTATCATGCTCAGACATTGATGATAAGTTGTTGAAGTAATGTCAACCTGAAATTTCTTTAAAATCCTCATTATAATCAAGGGAAATGGAATTCTCTCAGTGGGATGAGGATGCTCAACATATCGCGCCATTCTATTCCAGATAATGTACGGAATGTTGATATTCAATGTCGTTGCCTCTGATGGATGTCCTATGAGATACAAAAACAACAACCGGTCCCATCTCACAACCTTTGTCTGCATATTTGGAAGTATATTGTAACATGTGATGAAGTTTAAGAAGCGATATTCAAGACGAAGTTGTGAGGACCTGAATCCCCACACTGTGGTTTACTGTTGGTTTGGAGGCTTCTGGGAGTGCGTGTGTGCGTGCCGGGCCCCAGAATTGAGTTTCTGGTAAAAATGGAGCTTGTTTTCTTTTCTGGTAGTCCATTTTGGGTGTGTGAGGTGTTTGCGCGCTTATCGGAGCCAAGAATATGACCCGGAACGGAAATTGGATCAAGTCTACTCTTCCGAGAAATTTTGGAAAATTTTAGAAGTGGAATTTGGCCGATCGGACCTCGGATTTGGATTCAGCGCGCGAAAACGAGCGAAATGGACTATTTACTTGAATTTTTCGGAGCCCGGACGCGAAAACACGGAAATCGAGGCTTGGGTCACTGTTCCGGCGGCCGGAGAGGCGCCGGCGGCGGCGGAGCGCGGCGGCGGAGGGCGGCGCAGGCGCGCGGTCCACCGCGGGGCGCGTGCACCGGGCGCGGGCCACGTGGAGGGCTGCGGTTGGCCGGCGCAGCGGGCGCGGTCCACGGGCCTTGGCGGGGTGCACGGTGGACCGAGGGCATGCCACGTGGCATCTCGTGGTTGGTGCGGTGTTGTGCACGCGGTCCATGAATTTTGGCTCTGGTGCACGGTAGACCGGTGGACACGTGGCGTTGTCTGGTTGGCGGGTTCTGGTGCACTCGGTCCACTCGGCAGTGGCGGCTGAGGCGGTGCCTCGGGGCGCGTGCCCGACCCGGATCCGGCGGCGGCGCGGCCGCGCACGTCGCGCGACGTGCGCGTTGACCCGGGCGGCGTGGGGGCGCCACGTGGCGCCCCGTGGTTGGTCCGGCGCAGGGGTGCACGACGCCTGGTCGGGACACGTGGCATCACGGGATTCGTCGCGGAGCGTGCGCCGGGTGCGGGGAGCAGGAATGGGACACGTGGCGGCTCGTGGAGGTTTCGGGCGCGCACAGTAACGGGCCGGCCCGTTACTGTAGCAGCCCGAAAACTTTCGGGCGCCCGAATGTTGGGCCCGAAAGTGGTCAACTCGCCTTTTTGGGCTGTTTTCTCTTGTGGGCCTATAAATAGGCCATTTGGGATGCGATTTTCTGCCCTTTCCCTTGGGATTTAGCCTCTACTCCCTTCACAAGATTTCTTCCTCTCCCTCTTGCCAATCTTCTGGCCGAGCTTCAGATTTTCTGGAAGCCGCGACGACTGTGTTTTCTACCTCGTAGTGCGGAGCGACGTTCTACTGTTGGAGGCCCGTCATCGTCACTTTTCGGTCCGGAAATTCCACAGAGCTACCCCGATAGTCTTTTTCAGCGATTTTTGCGGCGTTGGATTCACGAGAGGTAAATCTTCGACTTTCGTGTTGAGTGTTTTGCCCAGATTTGGGTTTTTGGCACGGTTTTTGAGGCATTACTGAGCCACTGTTTTGCTGTGAGATTCCTGGACAGCACTCACTTCGCGGATTTTTATCTCCTCATCCGGACATCGGAATTCGATGATTCAAGAGCCTATCGACATCTACACTTCGCGTGGATCGCCGTGGTATTTTTATCAGAATTTCTGGAAGATGATTTTCAGGTGAAAATTTCGTGATAAGATGGACTGTTCATGCAGGATTTTGAACTTGGGATTTTTGTGGATTTTAAGTGTAGAATTGGTTTGTGATTGTATCCAGGATGTTGTAAGCACTACTACAGTGTTGTCAGCTTGGAGGATTGTGTGCTTTGGCTGTTTCTGGACTCCCTTATCTGTGTAACTCCGGACAGTTAGCGTGTTCAGGTGGGTGATCCTGCTTTCAAAATCTATGGACTGCACTCTAATTCTATGAATGTAGTAGCATGCATGTTAATTTATGACCCCAATATTATGTGTGAACTGTATGTTAGTACCCACAGTTGACAGTTGTTAAATCTGATGACCTCATTGAACCACTTGCAATATTTGAACTCTTACAACATGGAAACTCAACTTAGCTTAGTATACCTGTTAAGTATTATACATCATGCTCCACCAGACTGTAGTAAACTTAAACCCGAATTGGATTTATTCATTGCTTTAGTTTCCCACATTGGTTATTACTCCTGTCATTCTGGACATAGTGACTTTTCCCCGAGTCGTGGGCTGGGAGGCTTATTAGCTGTGGATGCATTTGCACTCGCGTCTGGGGACCGAGTGGAGTCTGTAGCAGTCTGTAGACCAGTTCACCTTGTGATAGTGATAGTGATAGTGATAGTGATAGTGGATCTGGGATCTTTGGGACATGGTCATAGTTACAGTGTGGATTCTTAGCCAGTAAGTGGGACAGTGATTGGATCTTGGCGTGTTGAGGGGTGTATCCTGTTAGTGAGTCCGCAGGGTGAGTTGATGGTGAGGTGAGTGTCTCGGGTTTCGTGTGGGCTGATCAGCTGAGTCGTCGAGAGTGTTCCGACTGTTGTGAGAGATTTCACAGGACTGAGTTCTTCCGAGCAGAGCGTGAGCGTGGATTTTGACCATAGCCTGCAATGCCACCTGCAAGACAGGGTGCGCGGATACTTTTCCTCGGTGGGGTCGCACCCCTCGAGAGCCACACCCGGGGTGGATATGGTACTCTTGTACCGCGACTTGTCGATGCTTTCCCTCTGGCTGAGCCAGTTTTGGCAGTTACGGATGCATTCCCTCTGACTGAGCCAGTTTTGGCAGTTACGGACGCAGACCCTCTGACTGAGCCAGTTTTGGCAGTCACAGACACCGTCCCTCTGGCTGAGCCAGTTTTGGCAGCTACGGACGTTCTACGTAAGTCCGGTCCTCCAGGATATATCGGCAGTAGATTGGCGCAGGCTTGACTGGACCCGAGGAGGCAGTCAGTTCAGATTGAGTGATCTTACTGTTATGTTAGCAGATGCATCATATTTTCATCTGTCCCGCTTTTTTGACCATTTTTAGATAGAGGCATAGTAGCAGTAAATGTCTTACTTTCCAGCCTTTCCATACTGCATTTCTTTTGTTACTTTATGCCTCTAGTAGACTTAGTGGGCAGACCGTCGGGCTTGTTGGCGGCACCCACTGAGAACTACTGTGGGAGGTAGTTCTCACACCCGTCGTGGTGTCTTTTCCCCAGGGACTCCAGCTCCAGTTCCTGCGGTACCTGTTGCTGATCCTGCTCCCTCAGACCGAGGTAAGGGAGTCGCGAGATAGATCCCTTCCCCCTTCAGCTTCAGTGTGGCATAGAGGTACCCTTATATTTTGGTTGTGTCATGTTGAGAGATCTGGTAGTGAGGGATTGAGTTGTACTCTTTTGGTTTCTTTGGAGAGACTTCTGTATTCTGGTGAGGAATTTATGTATATTTTATGAGAGACTGTTTTACTTTCTGTTCATAGTTACATTTCTTTTCCAGCTCTGATATCTGTTAGTGTAGATGTTCTATTTTTGCAGGTTAAACGCTACGTCTCTATGGGGCTTCCCGTAGGGGCGGCGGATCTGTTGGCGAGCCCGGGGTACAGTTCCGACCCCGGGGCGTGACAGAAGTTCTTTAGATCGAACAGATTTTTCGGTTGATTGTGTTCCCTCGAGACAAATTCCCTCTATAACTTTTCGCCATAATGTGTTTGTCAAATTTACCCCCTTCAAGTAGTGAACTCCTTTCTTGCTGGCTTCCATTCCCAAAACCTCGCCAATCAATTGTGGAGTAATCTTAAACCTTGTGCCTTGGATATTCGTGTAGAACTCCATAGGACCGTTCTCAAACTCTCGAAGATGCCGTGCATTAGTATAGAAGGTCCTCACATGATGCAAACAGTAGCCAAGAGTTTCTGGGAAACGACATACTTGAATAAGGTTTGCTTGTTCAATCAGAAGACCAAACTCAGGGGAGTGACCTTGCAGAGCCTCAATGTTAACATGCCTTTCACCAATGCATTCGCGATGTGCAAAGGCTCGAAGACGATCAGTGTTAACGAATACTTCTTCCAAGCGATGTGGGGAGTCAGGAGCTATCGGCGTGTCAACATTAATGTCCTGTCGTAGCCCACAGCGTCTAGTTATTCTCTTTCTTTTCATGGAGATGGTTGGTGCTGCCATTGATGCTTTTCCTGGTTCCTTAGTTGCCTTTTCTTTTGATTTAACAGACGCCTTTCTCCTTGAATCATCAGACGGTTCTTGTTCATACATTGAGTCATCATCATCCGTCAATGCCGCCCAGTCAACCTCATGACAATCTACCTCTGTGTCACTGATCTCGACAAATTCACCTTTTTGTTGGCGGTTCTTGGCTCTCTTCAGTTTATTTGTTGGGCGAGTGTGTACCATTGAGACCAGGAGAAGGATTAACCAAGAGAAACACATTGAATTAAGTGCAATTGATCAAAGTGCTTGAGTTAAGAATGTGAGGACCTGGATCCCCCCCCGTCGAGATTATTGGTTCATCTACAGCTCCTGGAGGCCAATGTGGCGTGTTGGTGGGATTTGTGCCCTGTTTGGACATTAGTGTTGGGCTCAGTGTGTTTATTGGATCACGTGGGTGATCGGTGGACTCCGTCGGAGCTCCAGAGGTGGTTTCGCGCGCCATGGATATTAAAATTGGACCCAGTGCGAAGTTTGGATCAAGGAACATCTTCCCGGATGCCTTCGGCGATTTTTAGAGTTGGAATTTGGCAAAATGGACGTCAAATTCGGATTCAGCGCGCGAAAACGGTCAAAACGGACTACCCACTTGTTATTTTTGAGCTTCGGGTACTGTTCATGCCGGAACAGTGTTCCCGGCGGCGGCGGCAGCGGCGGAGCAGCCGCAGGCAGCGCGGCGGACGGAGGCGCGGGCCGCCCGGTCCACGCGGCAGGCGTGCACCGGGGGCGGGACGCGTGGCGGCTCGGGAGTGGGCCGGTCCGCGAGGCGGGGTCTACGGAGAGTGCGGGGCGCACGGTGGACCGGGGGGTTGGACACGTGGCATTACTGGATTGGTCGGTGCTGTGGACTTGGTCTACGGAGCAGGCGGCCGTGGTGCATGGACCGGCGGGACACGTGGCGTCTTCTGGTTGGTGGGCTCATGCAGGCTGGGACCACGGAACGCGGGGTGCATCGGAACTGTGCGCGGCAGGGTGCGCCAGGCGGCGCGCCAGGGTTGGTCGGAGGGCTGAGTGCGGGCCAGGTGGCGCCCTGTGATTCGCGGGCGCCACCCACCCGCGTTGACCAGGCCGGCCACGCGGCGGAGCGTGAGCGGGGGGCGCGGCTGTCCGCTGTTGTGGGGGCGACGTGGAGGCCCGGGAGGATTTCGGGCGCGCACATTGTTGGGCCGGGCCCAACACTGTAGCCGCCCGAAATCCCGAGCACCCGAAAATTGGGGATAGGTTGGGTATTTTCGGATTTGTTTCTCCCAGCATATAAAAGGCCGAGTTCTTTTGCAGAGAGCTTCTTCTCCGCGCGGAATTTCACTGTGCAACCTTCACAAGAAATCTTCCTCTCCCAGTGGCGATTCAATCTGCAGAGTTCCAGATTTTTCAGCAGCACGCATCCCGAGGTTACCATTTTTACGGCGCGGCGCGACGCTCGTTCGTTTGTGGTCTTCTTCGTCGCGTTTTGGTGCGAGGACTCCCCCGGCTTACTCCGAGCATATTTTTCTATGATTCTTGCGCCGTTGGCTTCACGACAGGTAGGGCTATGTTTCCCATGTTTACTGGGTTTTCCCATTCCGAGCTTTTCATGGGTTTTTCGGACCATCTTGTGACCTCATTTTCTGGGCGGAGTTTTGGGACAGCGGTGCGGTATTTTTGCGATATCTTCGCGCACAGGCATCGGATTGGGGCGATTCAAGAGGTGATTTGCATCTACACATCACGAGGAATATGTCCTAATTTTCTTGGAATTTTCTGAATATTTCTCGAAGGTGAATAATATCTGTGAACAGTAGTTATTGCTACAGTTTTTGAGAGTAGTTTAATTCGGGGTGGTTCCCTTGTCGGAATTGTTTCTCAGTGTAGGAAGCTCTGAATTGGACGTGCAGGTACTCGTTTCGAAGGTATCGACGCGAGGATTACTGTGGTATTTTTATTGGATTTTTCTGGGCACTTGCAGCAGGTGAAATAAGCACGACTTTGGGACTGATTTTCAGATTGTGTATGCTTGGTTAATTTTGGAATAAAAGTGTAATGTTGAGCCTTATTAATGTACTCAGGGGTGGTTTCAGCTGTTTGGAGCCAAGGCTTGCACGACTTGTACCGAGGGTGTTTTGTTGGCAGATTTTGGACCCTGGGCGTCTACCCCCTTCACCGACTTCAGGTTTGCCTTGGTTTAAGCGCTTCAGGTGGGTAAGCTTATTATCAGTAATTGTTTAAGGCAATGAATATGCTGTGGCAAATATAAGTGCACTTGTGGGGATGTCACCCCTCTATGACTGATGCATGCATGTTTAGGATACATGGTTGATGTTGGTAAGTAGGTAAGCTTGTTAATGATATTGGTATAAATGTTTGCTAGAATAGTATTTATGAGGTATACTGAGGACTTGCATGACTTGGACATCTATGTGATGATTAGTGTAAGCTTACCTAGGATAATGTTACCCTATGAGATTATGTAACATGCCATGTTAGCACATAGCCTTTCATGTGGTTGGATTATGCTTTGGGACAGGATTTCTTAGCTATGTGCGGATTTGTACTCTGAGGAGTTATTATGATCATTCTATTGATGAACCCTGAATTGTGGACAGGTCTAGTTTTGGGATTCCGGCATGTTGTTTATTCCTAAAAGAACTATTATTATGCTTTACCCCCTTTATTTCCTTGAGGACATTTGCATGCTTGTATGGTCATGTAGTTAGGCCATATTTTACTGCTGCACTACTTATTGGAACTTGACTTAGGAGAAACCATGCTTTTTCTTTCTCCTTCTTGCTAGTCAGGAGGTCAGTGTTGCTCGGGTTCGAGCAGGGGTCTGGGTAGTGTAGTCGGGACCTTGTGCCTGGGACAGGTTAGCTTAGTTGTGGGGCTTTGCGGCAACCGCGGATATTGGGCGGTTGACCGGATGTTTCTCTATGCACCTGATTGGGTATCAGTTTTACTTAGTGGATGGAGTTTCCCACTTATCGTTTAGTTGCATCCGACTGTGGTCGGGTCTTCCTTTAGTGGTTGAGTTTTCCCACTTTGATCAGAATGTGATCAAGTCCTGCTATACAGAGATACTTGTGACTGGGATACTTGTGACTTGTGCTGTTGATGACAGAGATGCTTTACTCGTGTGGGTAGCTCCCCTCGAGTGCCGCTCCGGAGTAGGCTTCAGACCGTGTTGGGTTCCGGTCAGACCGTGTTGGGTTCCGGTCAGACCGTGTCGGGTGCCGGTCAGACCGTGTTGGGTTCCGGTCATTTGGACAGTGGATATACTGAGTTCGAGAGATTGGTGACAGAGCAGGCAGTACCGGGTTTTATACCGGTTCATTCGATTGAGTTTATTTCGGTCAAATACTTTTATTGTTACACTCGTGCCTGGGGGCCGAGTGCAGACTGGTAGTTGAGTTTAGATCAGTGCTTGTTTTGTTGAGAGCCGTCTGGTTGACGGTGGTCCCGTGTTGTTGCGAGTACTTTGACCGCTGTGTGAGAGGTTGAGCATCATGATTCTATCCGTTCTGAGAGAGAGCTTGGATTTTGACCATAGCCTTCATGATCCTCTACTCGATAGCGAGTTAGTCCGTTTGGACACCCTACGTAATTCCTGCCCGTCAGCGGGAGGTGGTTGTAGGTGGGCGCAGGTTTGACTGGACCAGATGTGGCAGTCTGTTCGATTGGGTCGGTGGTGCACTTCATGTGCTAGTGGTTGCATACCACTGTTTGGTTCTCCCCCTTTTAGCCTTTAGTTAGGGGCAGGGTAGCTGTTGAGAGTTTCCAGCGTACTCATTTCAATCTTATGACTTGGGTTAGTTTTTGTCTCTTGAGGACTTGGTGGGCAGACCGTCGGGTCTGGCGGGGGTACCCACTGAGAACTCCCTTTTTGGAGTAGTTCTCACACCCTTTGGGGGTTTACCCCCCTTTTCTCTCCTCTTCTTTGTTTTGCAGAGTCTTAGCAGGTGTTGCCGACTCTGCGGTTATTGATCGTGGCGAGGGAGTCGCGAGCTAGATCCCTACCCGGCGTTGGAGAGTAGCGGTACCCTTCTGAGGAGATCATCAGTAGATTAGCGGTTTCTTTTCCTCTTTTGAGAGACCTGTAGTGAGGATATTTTGTATTGAGAGACTGTACACTGTTGTATATATATATTGGAGTTACCTCCCGGTTGGGTTTAGAGCTTGTACTCGAGGATTTGTATTATTATTATTTTGGGAGGCAGACAGTGTTGTTTATTTCCAGTTGTACAGTGATTGATTTTAGTTACAGCAGATTTTTATTTATAGCTCTGATATCTGTTTAGTTATAGTACTTTTCTTGCAGGTAGGACGCTTCGCCTATGCAGGTTGGCATAGGTGGCGGATCTGTTTGGCGGGCCCGGGTCGCAGTTTCGACCCCGGGGCGTGACAGATTAGAGTGGTATCAGAGCCTAGGTTGTAGGTCATGGTGGACTTAGAAACCTTAGGCTTATGGTTTGACCCTTGGTTGACTTTGTGAGAGTCGTGATTTTTGCGAGAGTCCTGATTGAGTTTTATACCTCTCCCAAGGGACGGGAGGAGTGATTGGCATGGTTATTCTCCTAAGTAATTATGTTGGCTACAGACAACATAATGCTGTGGAACGGGTGACATGCTTTAGACTTTCGCTGGATTGGGTCGAGTGTTGTTGTGTGCTGTTTTGTTGTTTCGTCGTGGCGAGCGATGTCTCCCCGACGCTGGGTTTTGACCCGTGTGCATCCTGTCATAGCTGTTGAGCTTGAGCAGTTGGTTTTGGGCCGGATACCTGGATTGAGGTCAGAGAACCCCGGACCTAGATGACAGGATTGTCTGAGGCTTGTCAGCGGCAGAGTGAGCAGCTGGTCTTGGTGACACAGTTGTCGGAGCACTGAGTAGCCCCCTCTGTGCCAATGTTTAGTGTCGAGGCACCGGGGCAGGGTGGATGGTTGACAGCTGGTGAGCTGTGGGACATGATCGACCTTTTGAGCCATATTTGGCAGATGAACCACCCCGACTCGTAAGATTGAGTTTGGAGCCCTTGGAGGCAGAGTCGCGGTTGGTGGTGATGGAGTGATTAATTGAGAGCCTCCCTGTGCGTGTGAGTGTATGCAGTTGTTGAACTGCGCGCTCTAGATTCGAGGGACGAGGCGCATAGGATATATGAGACTGGGAGTGGATTGCGCCAGGACACCTTTCTGTTATTCAGTCCCTCCATTGTAGATTTAGACGCCTCGCTGGAGCAGGCATTATGTATGGAGCGTGGCATTGCAGTTCCTTTGGATAGGGATCTGCCGCCAGAGGTGAGTTCTGGATTTTGGCGTTTGGCGCCGGTGATGGAGGACAGATCGGCCGGCAGGGGCATGACTAATTTTCTTTCTTGGATGACGAATTCCCGAGATGTCAGAGGTCGGGTGGACCCCGAAGGCGACATCAGTATTTTATCAGAGTGGCGCAGCGATAGCGTGAATTTGTTATCTGCGGAGGACCTTATTCGTCGCCTCATTGTGATCAGAGACAGAGGTCGTGCTTCCTAGTGATAGCCCTGATTTTCAGGCAGATTGAGCGACAACCACTTGCTTTGAGCGGATGAATCTGTGCCGCCCGGTTGGAGGGCGCCACGGTAGTGGATTGAGTGTCGCAGGTGGGATTTCACCACGGTAGTCGGAGTTAGAGCATGCTCCACTCTTACATGGGTTAGAGGCAGATTTGTTACCACGTGCACTAGAGGTACAGGTTCCTGTTGTTGTTGTGCACGTGGAGGAGGCTTTTGGATCATGTCCAGTGCGGCCGGAGACCGCGAGATACCGGCAGAATTATTGGAAATTATCGCAATTAGGTGTTTTGACCTGATGCTTGAGATTGTTTGGCACAATGCCACAGAATGTTTGACTGCGGCGAGAGAAGACTTTGATCTTCGGCAAGGCAGACAAGAGGAGGCTTGCTTGTTGAGATTGTTAGAGCACTCGGGTTTTAGCGACAGGATGAGAGGTGCTTACGGCGGCACCGGGACTCGAGGATATCTCTGTTGCCCACGAGATCCCGGGTGTGATTTCACCTTAGTTGTTGGTAATGCCGCCGGTTAGGAGATAGAGATTGCGTTTGACGTGGTTCGGGAACCGCGCCACCCTGGACAGCACCTCATTGGATATCGCCGTAGAGCTGAGAGAGCTGTTGGCACAGTTGCAGGATCTGATGGATCGAGGGGTCTGTTTGACCTAGTGCCACGCCGTTAGTATACGGTGGTGATGCCACGTCGTTGATACACGACTGTGAGGATCCTTTTATGGTTCGAGTGTAGACAGGTCCGGGTGGTATCTATGACCTTTCGATGGAACTATACTCAGGCTGTTAGTATGTGATGCGAGTACCTACTTGGAAGTAGATTGTTGAGGACTTCGCCTAGATGGCGTTCAGGACACGGTAGGGGCATTGTGAGTTGTTAGTGAGGCCCAATGGAATGACGAATGCCCTGTGGACTTCAAGATCTGAGGGATTGTATGTCCCAGTTGTGCTTGGACGGACTGGGAGTGGTGTTTTCCGAGGATATTTTGATTCCCTCCCAGAGTGACTTGGAGCACGAGGAGCACTTTGTGGATGTGCTACCATGCCCGTGTGGATGAAGTAGTATGTCAAGTTATCGAGGGTACAAGTTGTAGCTGCAGAAGCATACCCTCTTGGGTCGCTTTGTTCGAGCCGTAGGGGCGGCGGGTGGAACCCGACCTAATGGATGTTATTCAGGTGACGGAGACCAACTTTCATTCTTGAGGTGAGAAGCTTCTAGACTTGGCGGTGCCGAGAGAGCATGGCCAATGGATAATGTGACTGGTATTAGCGCCAATGCTAGTGTTTCCTGTGTTGGGAGATGGAATTGTGTGTTTTGGTGATGCCTCCCATTGTGGCGGTAGAGTTACCGTGGTGGATCTTCGGTCCACACTTCATTAGTCCAACCCTATGAGTGTTGGGGCAGGATGAACCGCTGTTTTGCTGGCAGCTTGGATTCCACAGTTGAGCCTTTCAGTACGTCCTTATTTCCAGCTTGGATTGTTATACCTGGGCGTAGGCCATGCCTGCTTGGCTATCAGTTTTGATTACTCAGCATCTTGAGTGGGATTTTCGCGGATTGTCGTGTGCTGGTTTGGGATTTTTGACCGCGAGTTTGGGCATCCGCATTATGATCGCCTTCGAGCCAGTCTTCACTCCCGTTCACCTGACGGTTTGGTCCCCGTCAGGGCATCCTTTCGACCGTGGGTCTGTCGGGGTTATGTTGGCTTGTTGAGTGTCCAACCGTGGCTTGAGATTGTGCCTCTTGAGGATCCCTTTTGAGGGTAGCTCGTGGTTGAGAAGGCCACTCGGGTGATTTTGGATCGGAAGTAACCGAGTGAGACCCCAGCTTTTTGGATCCTTTTCCTCATAGGATGAATCTGTGGGTATACTTCGGGTGGTCCTGGTTGAGTAGACACCAGGAGGTGATTTGGGGCGTGTTGCGCTGTTGATTATTCTGTTTCCCCCGGCTCTTGATGGGGTCTCTGTGTGTTTCACGTCTCAGCTCAGGAGTGTTTTGCTTTTGGATCCCTCGCCCGTGATTGACTTGCCCCGTTCTGAGATCTGTGATTGTTGGAGTACGAGGGACGCCCGTTGCGATTCTGGCTCGAGAGATGAGAAAATCGCGTGACGGGCCATGCCGTACTGGGTATTGTTGTTATTGGGGAGTGATCACGGGGAGTGTGTGGTGTGTGGGGAGCTGGAGGCGTGATTGATGGATACCTACCCGTGGTATTAGTGACTCCTGGTGGATCTGAGCTAGTTTCGAGGACGAAACTTTCCTTAGTGGGGGAGGATGTGAGGACCTGGATCCCCCCCCGTCGAGATTACTGGTTCATCTACAGCTCCTGGAGGCCAATGTGGCGTGTTGGTGGGATTTGTGCCCCGTTTGGACATTAGTGGTTGGGCTCAGTGTGTTTATTGGATCACGTGGGTGATCGGTGGACTCCGTCGGAGCTCCAGAGGTGGTTTCGCGCGCCATGGATATTAAAATTGGACCCAGTGCGAAGTTTGGATCAAGGAACATCTTCCCGGATGCCTTCGGCGATTTTTAGAGTTGGAATTTGGCAAAATGGACGTCAATTCGGATTCAGCGCGCGAAAACGGTCAAAACGGACTACCCACTTGTTATTTTTGAGCTTCGGGTACTGTTCATGCCGGAACAGTGGTTCCCGGCGGCGGCGGCAGCGGCGGAGCAGCCGCAGGCGCGCCGGCGGACGAGGCGCGGCCGCCCGGTCCACGCGGCAGGCGTGCACCGGGGGCGGGACGCGTGGCGGCTCGGGAGTGGGCCGGTCCGCGAGGCGGGGTCTACGGAGAGCTGGCGGGGCGCACGGTGGACCGGGGGTTGGACACGTGGCATTACTGGATTGGTCGGTGCTGTGGACTTGGTCTACGGAGCAGGCGGGCGTGGGGCATGGACCGGCGGGGACACGTGGCGTCTTCTGGTGGTGGGCTCATGCAGGCTGGGACCACGGAACGCGGGGTGCATCGGAACTGTGAGCGGCAGGGTGCGCAGGCGGCGCGCCCAGGGTTGGTCGGAGGGCTGAGTGCGGGCCAGGTGGCGCCCTGTGATTCGCGGGCGCCACCCACCCGCGTTGACCAGGCCGGCCACGCGGCGGAGCGTGAGCGGGGGGCGCGGCTGTCCGCTGTTGTGGGGGCGACGTGGAGGCCCGGGAGGATTTCGGGCGCGCACAGTGTTGGGCCGGGCCCAACACTGTAGCCGCCCGAAATCCCGAGCGCCCGAAATTGGGGATAGGTTGGGTATTTTCGGATTTGTTTCTCCCAGCATATAAAAGGCCGAGTTCTTTTGCAGAGAGCTTCTTCTCCGCGCGGAATTTCACTGTGCAACCTTCACAAGAAATCTTCCTCTCCCAGTGGCGATTCAATCTGCAGAGTTCCAGATTTTTCAGCAGCACGCATCCCGAGGTTACCATTTTACGGCGCGGCGCGACGCTCGTTCGTTTGTGGTCTTCTTCGTCGCGTTTTGGTGCGAGGACTCCCCCGGCTTACTCCGAGCATATTTTTCTATGATTCTTGCGCCGTTGGCTTCCACGACAGGTAGGGCTATGTTTCCCATGTTTACTGGGTTTTCCCATTCCGAGCTTTTCATTGGTTTTTCGGACCATCTTGTGACCTCATTTTCTGGGCGGAGTTTTGGGACAGCGGT
Source organism: Tillandsia leiboldiana (assembly GCA_029204045.2). Lineage (NCBI taxonomy): Eukaryota > Viridiplantae > Streptophyta > Magnoliopsida > Poales > Bromeliaceae > Tillandsia > Tillandsia leiboldiana. The sequence goes on along the minus strand of CM055063.1, from coordinate 41,174,485 downwards.
GCGGTATTTTTTGCGATATCTTCGCGCAGAGGCATCGGATTGGGGCGATTCAAGAGGTGATTTGCATCTACACATCACGAGGAATATGTCCTAATTTTCTTGGAATTTTCTGAATATTTCTCGAAGGTGAATAATATCTGTGAACAGTAGTTATTGCTACAGTTTTTTAGAGTAGTTTAATTCGGGGTGGTTCCCTTGTCGGAATTGTTTCTCAGTGTAGGAAGCTCTGAATTGGACGTGCAGGTACTCGTTTCGAAGGTATCGACGCGAGGATTACTGTGGTATTTTTATTGGATTTTTCTGGGCACTTGCAGCAGGTGAAATAAGCACGGCTTTGGGACTGATTTTCAGATTGTGTATGCTTGGTTAATTTTGGAATAAAAGTGTAATGTTGAGCATTATTAATGTACTCAGGGGTGGTTTCAGCTGTTTGGAGCCAAGGCTTGCACGACTTGTACCGAGGGTGTTTTGTTGGCAGATTTTGGACCCTGGGCGTCTACCCCCTTCACCGACTTCAGGTTTGCCTTGGTTTAAGCGCTTCAGGTGGGTAAGCTTATTATCAGTAATTGTTTAAGGCAATGAATATGCTGTGGCAAATATAAGTGCACTTGTGGGGATGTCACCCCTCTATGACTGATGCATGCATGTTTAGGATACATGGTTGATGTTGGTAAGTAGGTAAGCTTGTTAATGATATTGGTATAAATGTTTGCAAGAATAGTATTTATGAGGTATACTGAGGACTTGCATGACTTGGACATCTATGTGATGATTAGTGTAAGCTTACCTAGGATAATGTTACCCTATGAGATTATGTAACATGCCATGTTAGCACATAGCCTTTCATGTGGTTGGATTATGCTTTGGGACAGGATTTCTTAGCTATGTGCGGATTTGTACTCTGAGGAGTTATTATGATCATTCTATTGATGAACCCTGAATTGTGGACAGGTCTAGTTTTGGGATTCCGGCATGTTGTTTATTCCTAAAAGAACTATTATTATGCTTTACCCCTTTATTTCCTTGAGGACATTTGCATGCTTGTATGGTCATGTAGTTAGGCCATCTTTTACTGCTGCACTACTTATTGGAACTTGACTTAGGAGAACCATGCTTTTTTCTTTCTCCTTCTTGCTAGTCAGGAGGTCAGTGTTGCTTCGGGTTCGAGCAGGGGTCTGGGTAGTGTAGTCGGGACCTTGTGCCTGGGACAGGTTAGCTTAGTTGTGGGGCTTTGCGGCAACCGCGGATATTGGGGCGGTTGACCGGATGTTTCTCTATGCACCTGATTGGGTATCAGTTTTACTTAGTGGATGGAGTTTCCCACTTATCGTTTAGTTGCATCCGACTGTGGTCGGGTCTTCCTTAGTGGTTGAGTTTTCCCACTTTGATCAGAATGTGATCAAGTCCTGCTATACAGAGATACTTGTGACTGGGATACTTGTGACTTGTGCTGTTGATGACAGAGATGCTTTACTCGTGTGGGTAGCTCCCCTCGAGTGCCGCTCCGGAGTAGGCTTCAGACCGTGTTGGGTTCCGGTCAGACCGTGTTGGGTTCCGGTCAGACCGTGTCCGGGTGCCGGTCAGACCGTGTTGGGTTCCGGTCATTTGGACAGTGGATATACTGAGTTCGAGAGATTGGTGACAGAGCAGGCAAGTACCGGGTTTTATACCGGTTCATTCGATTGAGTTTATTTCGGTCAAATACTTTTATTGTTACACTCGTGCCTGGGGGCCGAGTGCAGACTGGTAGTTGAGTTTAGATCAGTGCTTGTTTTGTTGAGAGCCGTCTGGTTGACGGTGGTCCCGTGTTGTTGCGAGTACTTTGACCGCTGTGTGAGAGGTTGAGCATCATGATTCTATCCGTTCTGAGAGAGAGCTTGGTTTTGACCATAGCCTTCATGATCCTCTACTCGATAGCGAGTTAGTCCGTTTGGACACCCTACGTAATTCCTGCCCGTCAGCGGAGGTGGTTGTAGGTGGGCGCAGGTTTGACTGGACCAGATGTGGCAGTCTGTTCGATTGGGTCGGTGGTGCACTTCATGTGCTAGTGGTTGCATACCACTGTTTGGTTCTCCCCCTTTTAGCCTTTAGTTAGGGGCAGGGTAGCTGTTGAGAGTTTCCAGCGTACTCATTTCAGTCTTATGACTTGGGTTAGTTTTTGTCTCTTGAGGACTTTGGTGGGCAGACCGTCGGGTCTGGCGGTGGTACCCACTGAGAACTCCCTTTTTGGAGTAGTTCTCACACCCTTTGGGGTTTACCCCCCTTTTCTCTCCTCTTCTTTGTTTTGCAGAGTCTTAGCAGGTGGTTGCCGACTCTGCGGTTGTTGATCGTGGCGAGGGAGTCGCGAGCTAGATCCCTACCCGGCGTTGGAGAGTAGCGGTACCCTTCTGAGGAGATCATCAGTAGATTAGCGGTTTCTTTTCCTCTTTTGAGAGACCTGTAGTGAGGATATTTTGTATTGAGAGACTGTACACTGTTGTATATATATATTGGAGTTACCTCCCGGTTGGGTTTAGAGCTTGTACTCGAGGATTTGTATTATTATTATTTTGGGAGGCAGACAGTGTTGTTTATTTCCAGTTGTACAGTGATTGATTTTAGTTACAGCAGATTTTTATTTATAGCTCTGATATCTGTTTAGTTATAGTACTTTTCTTGCAGGTAGGACGCTTCGCCTATGCAGGTTGGCATAGGTGGCGGATCTGTTTGGCGGGCCCGGGTCGCAGTTTCGACCCCGGGGCGTGACAAAGAAGGTGTCCTGTGAAAACCAACTCAAGAACACAAAAATTCTTAGTTTTCAAAAATTGAAAAATTGTATCCAAAGAATCATTATCATGTAGAGAAGCTAAGAATCAAATTAGTTCTGCAAAAGGACTTTTAAAACTAGATCAATTGCATAATTTTCGAAAATCCTTATTATATGCCCTAAAACCGAAATTTTAGAAATCGAAGCCTAAAAATCCGTTAATCAGGAGAGTACCTAGCATATAATCAAAACTAATCTACCCAGAGTTCTTATTTCAAAAGAAATTTGATCAAAAACCATCCACAAACAAAGTTGATCCAAGAAATTCATCACGTTTGAGGAGAAAAAGAGAAAAACGGTGAAAAACCGAGATTTTGATCAATAAAACTTACTTGGAGTTGAAGAACTTGAGTTTGAAAGCTTCCAGGAAGGATGAAATCTAGAGAGAGAGGCTCTGGAAACTTTGGAACAAAAGATTGGAGTAAAGAAATCAAAAACCCCTTTCGTTCTTTATAAAACCTAGCCGCGATCCGGATCAGTTCATAACTGCGATCAGGATCGGCTACCCGCAGTGAGAAACTGCGTTCGGGATCCGGATCGGCAGATACAATCCGGATCGTCAGCCTGCAGAAGAATTCCTGCGTTCGGGATCCGGATCATCTAGCCCGATCCGGATCGGCCCCAACTTTTTCTTTAGAAAATTTTAGAGAAATTCAAGAAAAACCAGAAAAAGATTGTAAGCGCAAATGTGTATCAACTTTAAACAAAAATCATCATTTCATACAACAAGAATTAGATTATGCCAAATCTATCAATAATATCCAAAAATGAAACGAGAATTTACAAGAATTAAATCCCTTAAAGTTGAACACCTTCAATCACATCTAACTTGATCTTATGAGTAATGCCTTTATCAAATCATCAATTCAGTAAAGAAAATGAAATACAAAGATCAATAGATGTTTGAAATCCCAAATATAGTAGATAATGTATCTAGACAATCTGTTGAAGAGAGTGGCTCTTTGAGCATCTTTCATTAAAAAACCCACCTTATACCAACCTTGAAATTTGACGGAGTCAAGTATTTCAACATGCATTTTACTTAATCAAAAATTTGAACAACCATGCTTGGTATACATGTGGTAGCTGCACACACTACTCGGACGACCGAGGTGGTAGCTCTTTCCTCCATGTGGTGGTAGTTTTCACACTCCTCATTGGGATGTAACTCTTTCCACATCTTTTGAGCATTTTACCTTTTCTAAGACTCCCCCTCAATTGGCTATCAATTATTAAGATATAAAGTATTCAACCAAATATTGATCTCGATTTCATACTCGACTAAGCAGTCAAATAAGATAATGACTATACCAAGAGATCATAGAGAGAGAGAAATTGACTTTGATCACTTTAGAAGATGATTTAATTAACATAAATAATCATTGCAACAGTGAAATATTATGATGGCAAAAGCATAATAAATTTCTAAATGTGCGAAAAGATGCAATTAAAGTCAATTATGATCTATGCTCAATTAATGTCCTATGTACAAACATAGATAATGAACAAAACAAAAACAATACAAAACCTATCCTAAGCAAAGATTTCAAAAAGAAGATTATTTCAAGGAAAGCATCCCAATTGCTTTTCGTAAATGAATAAAACATTTTTGATCCAAAGGTTTTGTTAGAATGTCAGCTAATTGATCCTCAGTTGAAATATATGAAAGTTGAAGAGTATTTGATTCAACTAGCTCTCTAAGAAAATGATATCTAAGTTCAATATGTTTTGTTCTAGAGTGCAACACAGGGTTTTTAGAAATGTTAATAGCACTAGTGTTGTCACAAAGTATTGTTACCGAAGATGCTGAAATGCGGAAGTCGCTCAATACGCTTTTCATCCAAATGAGTTGAGTTGAGCAACTTCCAGCTGAAATGTATTCCGCTTCGGCAGTCGAGAGTGCTATGCAGTTCTGCTTTTTACTGTGCCATGCAACAAGGCAATGGCCAAGATAGAAGCATGCACCACTCGTGCTTTTCCGATCATCCACTGATCCTGCCCAATCGGCATCTGAGTATCCAACAATATCCAAACTTGTTCCCACAGGATACCAAATTCCGAAATTAATTGATCCTTTGATATACCGGATGATCCTTTTCACCGCTTTCAGGTGAACCTCCTTTGGTGCTGATTGATATCTCGCGCAAATCCCAACACCAAAAGATATATCCGGGCGACTAGCCGTGAGGTAAAGTAGACTTCCAATCATACTTCGATACAGTTTCTCGTCTACATTCTCACTATGTGATTCACTTCCAAGTCCCTTGTGGCTAGTTCCCATTGGAGTCGGAAAATCTTTACAATTTTCTAGATCAAACTTTTTGACCAACTCCATTGCATACTTGGATTGACTCAAGTGAATACCTTCATCATTTGTTTAATTTGCAATCCAAGGAAATAAGTCAATTCGCCCATCATGGACATCTCAAATTCGCTTTCCATGGTCTCCGCGAATTTAGAAGCATCGTTATCTCTTGTTGCGCCAAATACAATGTCATCGACATAGATTTGTGCTACAATGAAATTGCTTTGATAATGCTTCACAAAGAGAGTCCTATCAGCTCCCCCTCGAGTATAGCCCTTCTCCAAAAGGTGCTTTGTTAACCTTTCGTACCATGCTCGCGGTGCTTGTTTCAGACCGTAAAGAGCCTTTTCAAACGAAAAACATGGTTAGGTTGTTTATGAATCTACAAAACCTTTCGGTTGAGCCACATAAACTTCCTCATTTAAAAAACCCATTTAGAAATGCGCTCTTAACGTCCATTTGAAATAATTTAATTTTAAAATGACAAGCAATAGCGAATAGTATACGAATGGACTCGAGTCTAGCTACAGGGGCGAAGGTTTCATCAAAGTCTATACCTTCTACTTGAGAGTAGCCTTGAGCAACTAATCGTGCCTTGTTCCTGATGATAGTACCATCCTCATTTTTCTTGTTCTTGAAGATCCATTTGGTACCTATCACATTGTTGTTGCTTTGGAGGCTTCGTTAATTCCCAGACTTTGTTTCGCTCAAATTGATGGAGCTCTTCCTGCATTGCTTTAATCCAGTAGTCATCCTGAAGAGCTTCATCTATGTTCTTTGGTTCGATTAAAGATACGTAGCAAGCGAATCCACAAAACCAACTGCCTCCGAGTTCTGACTCCTTCTTGTGGATCTCCAATAATATTCGATTCCGGATGATTCTTGGAGATTCGTAACGTTTGTTGAAACGGAGTACTCGGAGATATATGAGATGATTCCTGCACATCAGATAAACTAGAAGAACCATTAGATGCATCATTAATATTGGAAGTATTATTATGAGAAGATGCACTAGCAGGAGAATCATCATCTAGAGAGATATCGAGGGTAGATTTTCCAGTTTCAAAGCGAAAAGCTTCATCTACTTTAACATTTATAGATTCTACGATCGTCTTAGATTCAATGTTAAATACTCGATATGCTCTGCTATTCATAGAATAACCCAAAAAGATCCCTTCATCACTTCGAGAGTCGAACTTTCCAAGATTTTCACGGTCACGTAAAATGTAACATCGACTCCCGAAGACACGAAATATTTGATATTGGGTTTTCTACTAAACCACAGCTCATATGGTGTATTTAAAGTTCCTCTGGGCGCAAGTAAACTCTATTAATGACATAGACAAGCGGTGTTCACAGCTTCAGCCAAAAATGTAGCGGTAATTCCGGCTATGAAGCATCACACGCGCCATCTCTTGAACAAACCCTGTTCTTGCGCTCACAACACCATTCTGCTGAGGTGGTATAGGGTGCCGAGATTCATGTTTAATTCCATTTGAAGGTGCAAAAATCATGAATTTTGAATTACGAATTCTCCACCTCTATCACTTCTAACACGAAGATCTTTTCATTCTTTTCAATCATATACGATGGCAAATCTCATGAAAAGAGTCAAACGTATCAGCTTTCCTCTTTTAAAAATGCTACCCAAGAAAACCGAGAGAAATCGATCAACCAATAAAAAAATGTACCATTACCTCCCAAAGATGTTGAACCGGTGTCGGCCCCATTAAGTCCATGTGCAAAAGTTCAAGGGCCGTTTTGTACCAACGTGGTTCAAGTTCTTGTGTGCAGTCCTAGACTGTTTTCCCTTTTGGCAACCACCACACACAACGTTTTGTTTAAATAAAGCTTTGGAACCCCCTTGACCACGTCCTTGTTTGAAATTCTAGTAAGTTCCTTAAAATTTAAGTGACCTAGCCTTTCATGCCAAAGAGTTTCATTATTCAAAGCGGCTAAGTTACAATTTTCAGAAAATTTATTAGGAACAACATAACAATTGTTTTCAGATCTAACCCCTTTAAAAGAAGACATGGTCCTTATCAGTTACAACGCATTCAACAGATGAAAAGTTAACTGAAAAACCATTGTCGCAAAGTTGACTTATGCTTATGAGGTTAGTCTTAAGGCCATCAACAATAAACGTTTTTCAAAATCGGCCATCTGGAATAGCTACCGTCCCTTTTCCAACAATTTGGAAGATCGACCGTCTCCGAAAACAACGTGTCCTCCGGAGATTTTCTCAAGATTTTGAAAACTATTTTTGTCACCGGTCATGTGACGGGAACACCCGCTATCCAGATACCAAGACGAACTATCATATGCATGCAAGGAAACATTGGAAACAAGACAAGGGAAATTTCACCTTTGCGCACCCAAACCCTTTTGGAGTGCGTCGGTAATGGTCGTGAAGTTATATGCCTAGGTGAAGGCGTCTTGTTATAGCGATTGTTGTTCCTTGATGAATCGTCTTGCGCGATGAACTACCAAGTCTCTTTTCATTTGAAAAGTTTTGCTTTGATTTTCGGAGGAGCCTTTTTGGTAGTTTTGCAAGAGGTCCTTGAGATGAGCGTTCGACTCCCGTCTTGCAATATCCTTATGATCTTGACAGATCCCCAAAGAGGATGAAGTAGGTTTGTTGTCGTTGTTTGTCTTGAATTCCGGTGTCGGAGGAGGAGATACCGACTGAGGCACAAAAACTGTCTCACTCGAACTTGGACTGTTTCCAGTTTGAGTGTATCCGAGGCCGAACCTATTTGATTGACCAAGACCAAGAAGTCTATCCAACTTACTCCTTCCTGAAGAGAATCGCTGTAAGTCATTCTTGAGTTGGAAAATGGTCTTTGTCTTTCCAGGTTATCCTGTCGAGCCTCGTTGTAGAGCTTTGAGAAGTGATTCGCGTTATCCACCAGATTTGTATGTTCCTTCTCAAGTTGCTCATTGGACTCTTGAAGGGAAGCATTGCCTTTATCAGGTTTTCCCTTTCCACTTCAAGAGCGTTTGAGAGAGAAGTCGCTCTTTTTGCTTCTTCTTCGAGATCATGCACTCTCCCTCTCAAACTCTTGTTTTGCTTAGCCACTTTCTTTGAGTCCCTCAAAAGTCTGTGGTAGGCTAGAGCAAAATCTTCACCTTCCGAATCATCCGATTCATTGTCCGTTGCGTTCTTTTCAACAGTGGAGTTGGACAACGACTCGATGTACTTGCCATAAAGCACATGAAGGGTGAAGATGTGGACGCGTGGAATGCGGTGGAGCTCTTTTCCTTCATCACTA
>CM055063.1:41107887-41166002 GCA_029204045.2 Tillandsia leiboldiana | reverse complement strand
AGAATCAAATTAGTTCTGCAAAGGACTTTAAAAAAAAAAACTAGATCAAGTGCATAATTTTGAAAATCCGTATTATTAATGCCCTAAAACCGAAATTTTAGAATCGACGCCTAAAAATCCGTTAATCAGGAGAGTACCTAGCATATAATCCAACTATCTAGCCAGAGTTCTATTATCAAAAGAATTTGATCAAAACCATCCACAAACAAGTTGATCCAAGAAATTCATCACGTTTGAGGAGAAAAAGAGAAAAAACGGTGAAAAACCGAGATTTTGATCAATAAAACTTACTTGGAGTTGAAGAACTTGAGTTTGAAAGCTTCCAGGAAGGATGAAATCTAGAGAGAGAGGCTCTGGAAACTTTGGAACAAAAAGATTGGAGTAAAGAAATCAAAAACCCCTTTCGTTCTTTATAAAACCTAGCCGCGATCCGGATCAGTTCATAACTGCGATCCGGATCGGCTACCCGCAGTGAGAAACTGCGTTCGGGATCCGGATCGGCAGATACAATCCGGATCGTCAGCCTGCAGAAGAATTCCTGCGTTCGGGATCCGGATCATCTAGCCCGATCCGGATCGGCCCCAACTTTTTCTTTAGAAAATTTTAGAGAAATTCAAGAAAAACCAGAAAAAGATTGTAAGCGCAAATGTGTATCAACTTTAAACAAAAATCATCGTTTCATACAACAAGAATTAGATTATGCAAATCTATCAATAATATCCAAAAATGAAACGAGAATTTACAAGAATTAAATCCCTTAAAGTTGAACACCTTCAATCACATCTAACTTGATCTTATGAGTAATGCCTTTATCAAATCATCAATTCAGTAAAGAAAATGAAATACAAAGATCAATAGATGTTGAAATCCCAAATATAATAGATAATGTATCTAGACAATCTGTTGAAGAGAGTGGCTCTTTGAGCATCTTTCTTTAAAAAACCCACCTTATACCAACCTTGAAATTTGACAGAGTCAAGTATTTCAACATGCATTTTACTTAATCAAAAATTTGAACAACCATGCTTGGTATACATGTGGTAGCTGCACACAATACTCGGACGACCGAGGTGGTAGCTCTTTCCTCCATGTGGTGGTAGTTTTCACACTCCTCATTGGGATGTAACTCTTTCCACATCTTTTGAGCATTTTACCTTTTCTAAGACTCCCCCTCAATTGGCTATCAATTATTTAAGATATAAAGTATTCAACCAAATATTGATCTCGATTTCATACTCGACTAAGCAGTCAAATAAGATAATGACTATACCAAGAGATCATAGAGAGAGAGAAATTGACTTTGATCACTTTAGAAGATGATTTAATTAACATAAATATCATTGCAACAGTGAAATATTATGATGGCAAAAGCATAATAAATTTCTAAATGTGCGAAAAGATGCAATTAAAGTCAATTATGATCTATGCTCAATTAATGTCCTATGTACAAACATAGATAATGAACAAAACAAAAACAAATACAAAACCTATCCTAAGCAAAGATTTCAAAAAGAAGATTATTTCAAGGAAAGCATCCCAATTGCTTTTCGTAAATGAATAAAACAGTTTTTGATCCAAAGTTTTGTTAGAATGTCAGCTAATTGATCCTCAGTTGAAATTATGAAAGTTGAAGAGTATTTGATTCAACTAGCTCTCTAAGAAAATGATATCTAAGTTCAATATGTTTTGTTCTAGAGTGCAACACAGGGTTTTTAGAAATGTTAATAGCACTAGTGTTGTCACAAAGTATTGTTACCGAAGATGCTGAAATGCGGAAGTCGCTCAATACGCTTTTCATCCAAATGAGTTGAGTTGAGCAACTCCAGCTGAAATGTATGCCGCTTCGGCAGTCGAGAGTGCTATGCAGTTCTGCTTTTTACTGTGCCATGCAACAAGGCAATGGCCAAGATAGAAAGCATGCACCACTCGTGCTTTTCCGATCATGCCACTGATCCTGCCCAATCGGCATCTGAGTATCCAACAATATCCAAACTTGTTCCCACAGGATACCAATTCCGAAATTAATTGATCCTTTGATATACCGGATGATCCTTTTCACCGCTTTCAGTGAACCTCCTTTGGTGCTGATTGATATCTCGCGCAAATCCCAACACCAAAAGATATATCCGGGCGACTAGCCGTGAGGTAAAGTAGACTTCCAATCATACTTCGATACAGTTTCTCGTCTACATTCTCACTATGTGATTCACTTCCAAGTCCCTTGTGGCTAGTTCCCATTGGAGTCGGAAAATCTTTACAATTTTCTAGATCAAACCTTTTTGACCAACTCCATTGCATACTTGGATTGACTCAAGTGAATACCTTCATCATTTTGTGTATTTGCAATCCAAGGAAATAAGTCAATTCGCCCATCATGGACATCTCAAATTCGCGGTTCCATGGTCTCCGCGAATTTAGAAGCATCGTTATCTCTTGTTGACGCCAAATACAATGTCATCGACATAGATTTGTGCTACAATGAAATTGCTTTGATAATGCTTCACAAAGAGAGTCCTATCAGCTCCCCCTCGAGTATAGCCCTTCTCCAAAAGGTGCTTTGTTAACCTTTCGTACCATGCTCGCGGTGCTTGTTTCAGACCGTAAAGAGCCTTTTTTCAAACGAAAAACATGGTTTAGGTTGTTTTATGATCTACAAAACCTTTCGGTTGAGCCACATAAACTTCCTCATTTAAAAAACCCATTTAGAAATGCGCTACTTAACGTCCATTTGAAATAATTTAATTTTAAAATGACAAGCAATAGCGAATAGTATACGAATGGACTCGAGTCTAGCTTACAGGGGCGAAGGTTTCATCAAAGTCTATACCTTCTACATTGAGAGTAGCCTTGAGCAACTAATCGTGCCTTGTTCCTGATGATAGTACCATCCTCATTTTTCTTGTTCTTGAAGATCCATTTGGTACCTATCACATTGTGTTGCTTGGAGGCTTCGTTAATTCCCAGACTTTGTTCGCTCAAATTGATGGAGCTCCTTTCCTGCATTGCTTTAATCCAGTAGTCATCCTGAAGAGCTTCATCTATGTTCTTTGGTTCGATTAAGATACGTAGCAAGCGAATCCACAAACCAACTGACTCCGAGTTCTGACTCCTTCTTGTGGATCTCCAATAATATTCGATTCCGGATGATTCTTGGAGATTCGTAACGTTTGTTGAAACGGAGTACTCGGAGATATATGAGATGATTCCTGCACATCAGATAAACTAGAAGAACCATTAGATGCATCATTAATATTGGAAGTATTATTATGAGAAGATGCACTAGCAGGAGAATCATCATCTAGAGAGATATCGAGGGTAGATTTTCCAGTTTCAAAGCGAAAAGCTTCATCTACTTTAACATTTATAGATTCTACGATCGTCTTAGATTCAATGTTAAATACTCGATATGCTCTGCTATTCATAGAATAACCCAAAAAGATCCCTTCATCACTTCGAGAGTCGAACTTTCCAAGATTTTCACGGTCACGTAAAATGTAACATCGACTCCCGAAGACACGAAATATTTGATATTGGGTTTTCTACTAACCACAGCTCATATGGTGTATTTAAAGTTCCTGGGCGCAAGTAAACTCTATTAATGACATAGACAGCGGTGTTCACAGCTTCAGCCCAAAAATGTAGCGGTAAATTCCGGCTATGAAGCATCACACGCGCCATCTCTTGAACAACCCTGTTCTTGCGCTCAACAACACCATTCTGCTGAGGTGTATAGGGTGCCGAGAATTCATGTTTAATTCCATTTGAAGTGCAAAAAATCAATGAATTTTGAATTTACGAATTCTCCACCTCTATCACTTCCTAACACGAATGATCTTTTCATTCTTTCAATCATAATACGATGGCAAATCTCATGAAAAGAGTCAAAACGTATCAGCTTTCTCTTTTAAAAATGCTACCCAAGAAAACCGAGAGAAATCATCAACCAATAAAAAAATGTACCATTTACCTCCCAAAGATGGTTGACGGGTCGGCCCCATTAAGTCCATGTGCAAAAGTTCCAAGGGCCGTTTTGTACCAACGTGGTTCAAGTTCTTGTGTGCAGTCCTAGACTGTTTTCCCTTTTGGCAACCACCACACACAACGTTTTGTTTAAATAAAAGCTTTGGAACCCCCTTGACCACGTCCTTGTTTGAAATTCTAGTAAGTTCCTTAAAATTTAAGTGACCTAGCCTTTCATGCCAAAGAGTTTCATTATTCAAAGCAGCTAAGTTACAATTTTCAGAAAATTTATTAGGAACAACATAACAATTGTTTTCAGATCTAACCCCTTTTAAAAAGAAGACATGGTCCTTATCAGTTACAACGCATTCAACAGATGAAAAGTTAACTGAAAAACCATTGTCGCAAAGTTGACTTATGCTTATGAGGTTAGTCTTAAGGCCATCAACAAATAAGACGTTTTTCAAAATCGGGCCATCTGGAATAGCTACCGTCCCTTTTCCAACAATTTTGGAAGATCGACCGTCTCCGAAAACAACGTGTCCTCCGGAGATTTTCTCAAGATTTTGAAAACTATTTTTGTCACCGGTCATGTGACGGGAACACCCGCTATCCAGATACCAAGACGAACTATCATATGCACGCAAGGAAACATTGGAAACAAGACAAGGGAAAATTTCACCTTTGCGCACCCAAACCCTTTTGGAGTGCGTCGGTAATGGTCGTGAAGTTATATGCCTAGGTGAAGGCGTCTTGTTATAGCGATTGTTGTTCCTTGATGAGATCGTCTTGCGCGATGAACTACCAAGTCTCTTTTCATTTGAAAAGTTTTGCTTTGATTTTCGGGGAGGAGCCTTTTTGGTAGTTGTTGCAAGAGGTCCTTGAGATGAGCGTTCGACTCCCGTCTTGCAATATCTTAGATCTTGACGATCCCAAAGAGGATGAAGTAGGTTTGTTGTCGTTGTTTGTCTTGAATTCCGGTGTCGGAGGAGGAGATACCGACTGAGGCCCAAAAACTGTCTCACTCGAACTTGGACTGTTTCCAGTTTGAGTGTATCCGAGGCCGAACCTATTTGATTGACCAAGACCAAGAAGTCTATCCAACTTACTCCTTCCTGAAGAGAATCGCTGTAAGTCATTCTTGAGTTGGAAAATGGTCTTTGTCATTTCCAGGTTATCCTGTCGAGCCTCGTTGTAGAGCTTTGAGAAGTGATTCGCGTTATCCACCAGATTTGTATGTTCCTTCTCAAGTTGCTCATTGGACTCTTGAAGGGAAGCATTTGCCTTTATCAGGTTTTCCCTTTCCACTTCAAGAGCGTTTGAGAGAGAAGTCGCTCTTTTTGCTTCTTCTTCGAGATCATGCACTCTCCCTCTCAAACTCTTGTTTTGCTTAGCCACTTTCTTTGAGTCCCTCAAAAGTCTGTGGTAGGCTAGAGCAAAATCTTCACCTTCCGAATCATCCGATTCGTTGTCCGTTGCGTTCTTTTCAACAGTGGAGTTGGACAACGACTCAGATGTACTTGCCATAAAGCACATGAAGGGTGAAGATACGGACGCGTGGAATGCGGTGGAGCTCTTTTCTTCATCACTCGAAGATGACTCATTTGACGTTGAGTTGTCATCCCAAGTGACGACTTGCATCGCCTTCTTCTTTGCCGGATACTTGTTAGGACATTCTGTTGCAATGTGGCCGTAGCCTCGACATTTGAAGCATTGTAGTTGTCCTTCTGAACTTTTCTTATCCTTTGAGAAGTTCTCTTGCTTTCTTGACTTGTGACTTGAAGTACCCTTGCCTTTGTTCGACTTTCCGAAGGATGGAGATTTGCTTGAATTACCCCTTCGAAAGTTGCGGCGAAACTTCCTTGTCAAGAGAGTGAGCTGCTTCTCAAATTCCTCCATAGAAAGGTTCTCGTCATCGTCGGAGGAGGATGTATCCGCGTCTTCTTCCTTAGTTGTTTTCAACGCATAACCTGAAGACTTAGAAGTGGATGCCTTTCCAGAAGAATTGTTAGTAGTAAATGTCATTTCATAAGTTTGTAATGAACCAACTAATTCTTCTACACGTATTTCGTCCGGGTGTTTAATAGTTTCAATGGCAGTAACCTTTGGGCGAAATCGTTCAGGAAGAGTTCTTAAGATTTTTCTTACAATCTTAAATTCTGGAATCTTCTCTCCCAGATTAGCACATGAGTTTACGATGTCTTGCAATCGTGTATAGTAGTCCGTGAAAGATTCATTTTCTGCCATTAAGATAGAGTCAAACTTGCTCGTAAGCATTTGCAGTTTCTGAATCTTCACGAGGTTAGTTCCCTCATGTGTAACCTGAAGAACATCCCAGATTTCTTTCGCAGTCTCACATGCCGAGACGCGAGAGAATTCAGTTTGAGATAAGGCATTAAAGATAGCATTAATTCCCTTGCCATTGTAAGAAGATGAATCTAACTCTTCCTTGGTCCATTTCGACCTAGGTTTTAAGGTGCGAACATCACCAATAAATTCAGTTGGATTAGACCATCCTAATTCAATTGATTGCCACACCCGTTCGTCGATGGAAATTAAAAAGGCTTTCATCCGTACTTTCCAGTACGCATAATTTGTTCCATCGAAGAACGGGGGTCGGTTGATGTTTCCACCTTCAACCATTGTTTACAACCCTATTCCCGCTCTGATACCACTTGTTGGGTTATATGTAATAAGGATCTAAATAGGGGAAAAAACACCTAGAGGGGGGTGAATAGGTGTAAACACATAAACACTCAAAAAATCGTTGCGATAAAAACCCAATGCGGAAATAAAAATAATACGCAAGATTTTTACGTGGAAAACTCCATCACCGGAGTAAAAAACCACGGGACCGATAACACGGCAGAAAT
Source organism: Tillandsia leiboldiana (assembly GCA_029204045.2). Lineage (NCBI taxonomy): Eukaryota > Viridiplantae > Streptophyta > Magnoliopsida > Poales > Bromeliaceae > Tillandsia > Tillandsia leiboldiana. Next base: position 41,159,169 of record CM055063.1, on the reverse strand, counting down.
CCACTAGAATTAAAACACGTACAAGGTGATTTACCGTACACACTTACGACTCAACCTTTTCCATACGCTCCTAGAGGATCTTCTCCGCTCGCTCCGCGACGCTTCTCGAATCCACGATCTGCGCCCAACGCCGAATCCACGGCGTCCAACGTCGAATCCACGACGTCCGACCGAATCCACGGTCTTCAGCCAATAGCACCCTTCGAATCCACGAACGTGCCTCGCTCCGAATCCACGAGAGCGGTTGAACCTTGAATCCACAAGGACACGCGAATTCACGCGCCGATTTTTGGGGTAAATCGTTGTTTTGGGTGGTGATGATCCGCCGAATACTTAGATCAAAGATAGATCGGAAATACCATCTAAGTATTCATTAGTTTGATTCAACTCAAGATGTGAGTATGAAAACCTAGAATCAAACTAATCAATATAGATGAAGAAACATAGAGTATTCTCTAATGATTTCCTTTCTTCTCTATATGTGGATCTAGAGCCGTAAAAGATGATATATGAAAATGACGGCTATTTCGATTCACAGTGGATTCACCCTAGAAAAAGAATCATAGGGTCTATTTATAGGTTAGAAACTCTAGGAAGGAGATAAGAATCAAAAACCTAACATTTCTGGAAATTTTACGGACGGCGATCCGGATCGGACTAGCTGTGATCCGGATCGTCGTAACGAGTCAGCCAGTTCCAGAAAAACGAAGGTTCGGGATCCGGATCGAAGTGCTTGATCCGGATCGTTCATATAGTTCACCAAACATCAACGTTCGGGATCCGGATTGCGAAACCTGATCCGGATCGTTCAAGGAAGATGGTAAACTAAGTGTTCGGGATCCGGATCAAGAGGCTACGATCCGGATTGAACTGGTGTATGAACGAACCACCTTCGGGATCCGGATCGAACAACCTGATCCGGATCCTGAACATGTCCCAAGTCCAGTTTTTGATTTTTATGCAATGAAAGATTCTTCCAAGTGTTTCTACACTACAAGAAGTATTCGGATCACACAAAATCTTTAGTAAAACATACCTGATCCTTTTGAATTCTTCTTTCTTGAGATTGAGTTAAATGATCCAACTTTCTTCACCTTCAATCTTCAAGACTTGAGACTTTCACGAAACTACGCCAACTCAAATTCCGTAACAATTTGATTCAACTAGCTCTCTAAGATAATGATATCTAAGTTCAATATGTTTTGTTCTAGAGTGCAACACAGGGTTTTTAGAAATGTTAATTGCACTTGTGTTGTCACAAAGAATTGTTACCGAAGATGCTGAAATGCGGAAGTCGCTCAATACGCTTTTCATCCATATGAGTTGAGTTGAGCAACTTCCAGCTGAAATGTATTCCGCTTCGGCAGTCGAGAGTGCTATGCAATTCTGCTTTTTACTGTGCCATGCAACAAGGTAATGGCCAAGATAGAAGCATGCACCACTCGTGCTTTTCCGATCATCCACTGATCCTGCCCAATCGGCATCTGAGTATCCAACAATATCCAGACTTGTTCCCATAGGATACCAAATTCCGAAATTAATTGATCCTTTGATGTACCGGATGATCCGTTTCACCGCTTTCAGGTGAACCTCCTTTGGTGCTGATTGATATCTCGCGCAAATCCCAACACTAAAGGATATATCCGGGCGACTAGCCGTGAGGTAAAGTAGACTTCCAATCATACTTCTATACAGTTTCTCGTCTACATTCTCACTATGTGATTCACTTCCAAGTCCCTTGTGGCTAGTTCCCATTGGAGTTGGAAAATCTTTACAATTTTCTAGATCAAACTTTTTGACCATCTCCATTGCATACTTGGATTGACTCAAGTGAATACCTTCATCATTTTGTTTAATTTGCAATCCAAGAAAATAAGTCAATTCGCCCATCATGGACATCTCAAATTCGCTTTCCATGGTCTCCGCGAATTTAGAAGCATCATTATCTCTTGTTGCGCCAAATACAATGTCATCGACATAGATTTGTGCTACAATGAAATTGCTTTGATAATGCTTCACAAAGAGAGTCCTATCAGCTCCCCCTCGAGTATAGCCCTTCTCCAAAAGGTGCTTTGTTAACCTTTCGTACCATGCTCGCGGCGCTTGTTTCAGACCGTAAAGAGCCTTTTTCAAACGAAAAACATGGTTAGGTTGTTTATGATCTACAAAACCTTTCGGTTGAGCCACATAAACTTCCTCATTTAAAAACCCATTTAGAAATGCGCTCTTAACGTCCATTTGAAATAATTTGATTTTAAAATGACAAGCAATAGCAAATAGTATACGAATGGACTCGAGTCTAGCTACAGGGGCGAAAGTTTCATCAAAGTCTATACCTTCTACTTGAGAGTAGCCTTGAGCAACTAATCGTGCCTTGTTCCTGATGATAGTACCATCCTCATTCTTCTTGTTCTTGAAGATCCATTTGGTACCTATCACATTATGTTGCTTTGGAGGCTTCGTTAATTCCCAGACTTTGTTTCGCTCAAATTGATGGAGCTCTTCCTGCATTGCTTTAATCCAGTAGTCATCCTGAAGAGCTTCATCTATGTTCTTTCGTTCGATTAAAGATACGTAGCAAGCGAATCCACAAACCAACTGCTTCCGAGTTCTAACTCCTTCTTGTGGATCTCCAATGATGTTCGATTCCGGATGATCCTTGGAGATTCGTAACGTTTGTTGAAACGGAGTACTCGGAGGTACATGAGATGATTCCTGCACATCAGATAAACTAGAAGAACCATTAGATGCATCATTAATATTGGAAGTATTATCATGAGAAGATGCACTAGCAGGTGAATCATCATCTAGAGAAATATCGAGGGTAGATTTTCCAGATCCAAAGTGAAAAGCTTCATCTACTTTAACATTTATAGATTCTACGATCGTCTTAGATTCGATGTTAAATACTCGATATGCTCTGCTATTCGTAGAATAACCCAAAAAGATCCCTTCATCACTTCGAGAGTCGAACTTTCCAAGATTTTCACGGTCACGTAAAATGTAACATCGACTCCCGAAGATACGAAAGTATTTGATATCCGGTTTTCTACTAAACCACAACTCATATGGTGTATTTAAAGTTCCTGGGCGCAAGTAAACTCTATTAATGACATAGACAGCGGTGTTCACGGCTTCAGCCCAAAAATGTAGCGGTAAATTCCGGCTATGAAGCATCACACGCGCCATCTCTTGTACAATCCTGTTTTTGCGCTCAACAACACCATTCTGCTGAGGTGTATAGGGTGCCGAGAATTCATGTTTAATGCCATTTGAAGTGCAAAAATCAATGAATTTTGAATTTATGAATTCTCCGCCTCTATCACTTCTAACACAAATGATCTTTTCATTCTTTTCAATCATAATACGATGGCAAATCTCATGAAAAGAGTCAAACGTATCAGCTTTCTCTTTTAAAAATGCTACCCAAGAAAACCTAGAGAAATCATCAACCAATAAGAAAATGTACCGTTTACCTCCCAAAGATGGTTGACGGGTCGGCCAAAAGAAAAAGAAGAAAAGAAAATAGTCTACATAAACTACACAAGATTTAATCGTAGAACGATTAAAGACAAGGAGGGGTTTCACCTTTGCATACCCAAACCTTTTGAGTTTTGGAGTATGTTGGCAATGGTTGAGAAGTTTTCCTTGATGAAGACGTCTTGTATGATTGGTCTTTTTCTTTTGTCATCGTCTTGTTTGAAGTACTACCAATGTCCTTTTCTTTAGGAAAATCCTTCTTTGAATTCCGGGGAGTGAACTTATTGGTAGCAGTTGCAAGATGTGGTTGATTTGATCTTTGAGCTCCAATCTTGCAATTTCTTTCAATGTGCCCTGCAAAATTACAACGAAAACATACCTTTGTGCTTGACGATTCTGAAGAGGATGAAGTAGGCTTGTTGTCGTTGGTTGTCATGATTTTCGGTGTCGGAGGAGGAGATACCGACTGAGGCACAAAGACTGTCCCAACCGAACTAAAATTGTCTTCAGTTCGATTGTATCCGAGGCCGAACTTGTTTGTTTGACCAAGACCAAGAAGTTTATCCAACTTACTCCTTCCAAAAGAAAATTGTTGTAAGTCATCCTTGAGTTGGCAAATGGTCTCTGTCATTTCCAATTTTTCCCGTCGGGCCTCGCCGTAGAGTTTCAAGAAATAGTTTGCTTTGTTCACCATATCTATATAGTTCTTCTCGAGTTGCTCATTGGACTCTTGAAGGGAAACATTTGCCTTTATCAGATTATCCCTTTCCACTTCAAGATCGGTCGAGAGAGAAGTTACCCTTTTTACTTTTTCTTCGAGATCCTGCAATCTCCCTCTCAACCCCTTGTTTTGCTTAGCCGGTTTCTTTAAATCCCGTAAAGATCTGTGATAGGCTAGAGCAAAATCTCCACCTTCCGAATCATCAGATTCGTTGTCCGTTGCAATCTTTTCAACAGTGGAGTTGGACAACGACTCGGATGTACTTGCCATAAAGCACATGAAGGGAGATGATATGGACGCGTGGAATGCGGTGGAGCTCTTTTCTTCATCACTCGAAGACGACTCATTTGACGTTGAGTTGTCATCCCAAGTGACGACTTGCATCGCCTTCTTCTTTGCCGGATACTTGTTAGGACACTCCGTTGCAATGTGGCCGTAGCCTCGACATTTGAAACATTGTAGTTGTCCTTCTGAACTTTTCTTATCCTTTGAGAAGTTCTCTTGCTTTCTTGACTTGTAACTTGAAGTACCCTTGCCTTTGTTCGACTTTCCGAAGGATGGAGATTTGCTTGAATTACCCCTTCGAAAGTTGCGGCGAAACTTCCTTGTCAAGAGAGCGAGCTGCTTCTCAAATTCCTCCATAGAAAGGTTCTCGTCATCGTCTGAGGAGGATGTATCCGCGTCTTCTTCCTTAGTTGTTTTCAACGCATAACCTGAAGACTTAGAAGTGGATGCCTTTCCAGAAGAATTGTTAGTAGTAAATGTCATTTCATAAGTTTGTAATGAACCAACTAATTCTTCTACACGTATTTCGTCCGGGTGTTTAATAGTTTCAATGGCAGTAACCTTTGGGCGAAATCGTTCAGGAAGAGTTCTTAAGATCTTTCTTACAATCTTAAATTCTGGAATCTTCTCTCCCAGGTTAGCACATGAGTTTACGATATCTTGCAATCATGTATAGTAGTCCGTGAAAGATTCATTTTCTGCCATCAAGATAGAGTCAAACTTGCTCGTAAGCATTTGCAGTTTCTGAATCTTCACGAGGTTAGTTCCCTCATGTGTAACCTGAAGAACATCCCAGATTTCTTTCGCAGTCTCACATGCCGAGACGCGAGAGAATTCAGTTTGAGATAAGGCATTAAAAATAGCATTAATTCCCTTGCCATTGTAAGAAGATGAATCTAACTCTTCCTTGGTCCATTTCGACCTAGGTTTTAAGGTGCGAACATCACCAATAAATTCAGTTGGATTAGACCATCCTAATTCAATTGATTGCCACACCCGTTCGTCGATGGAAATTAAAAAGGCTTTCATCCGTACTTTCCAGTACGCATAATTTGTTCCATCGAAGAACGGGGGTCGGTTGATGTTTCCACCTTCAACCATTGTTTACAACCCTATTCCCGCTCTGATACCACTTGTTGGGTTATATGTAATAAGGATCTAAATAGGGGAAAAAACACCTAGAGGGGGGTGAATAGGTGTAAACTTATAAACACTCAAAAATCATTGCGATAAAAACCCAATGCGGAAAATAAAAATAATACGCAAGATTTTTACGTGGAAAACTCCATCACCGGAGTAAAAAACCACGGGACCGATAACACGGCAGAAATCCACTTGAATTAAAACACGTACAAGGTGATTTACCGTACACACTTACGACTCAACCTTTTCCATACGCTCCTAGAGGATCTTCTCCGCTCGCTCCACGACGCTTCTCGAATCCACGATCTACGCCCAACGCCGAATCCACGGCGTCCAACGTCGAATCCACGACGTGTGAGGTCCCGGAATCCCCCGCGTAGGGTTGCTGGTTGTTGGACAGCTTTCGGTCGCCATTGGGGGTGTTGGTGCGCGTGTTCGGGACCCAGAAATGGATTTGTGATGCAAATTGGGATTTGCTTGCATCACTGGAGGCCTGCGTGGGTTGCGCGCAATTTGGACACAAGTGGTGGACTTTGGGCTTAAATTGAGACCCCGTGGGAAGTTGGTGGACCCGTCGGGTGTTTAGAAGTGATTTCGCGCGATTCAGATGTCAAAATTAGACTCCGGGTGAAGTCCGGATAAAAGTTTACCTCTCCGGTCGCCTTCGGGAATTTTTAGAGTTGGAACTGGGCAAATCGGACTTTAAAAATGGACCCGGCGCGAAAATCGGATCGAGTGGGCATTCGGCAAATTTTCGGGTGAGAATTTGGAGAATTGGACATCGTTTTTGGATTCAGCGCGCGAAATCGCTAAGAATGGACTATTTATTTGTTGGATTTGGAGCCCGGATGAAGTGCGCGTTTTTCGAGGCAAAACGGCACGTTTATCGAGGTGTGCACGTGGCACGGATCCCGAGGCGAGCGCGGCGCGCGGGTCAAGGCGCGCGGGTCGAGGCGGCCGCGTCATGGGACGGGGCGCAGGCGCGGGACGCGCGGGGGCCGCCACGTGGCGGGCCCCCGTTGGCGCCCGCGCGCCCGTGTAACGGGCGCGTGTCCCGCGCCTGGGCTGCGCGGTGCGTGCAACGCGCCCGTGTGGCGGGCGAGTTGCTGCGCGCCGCGTGGCCCTGTGGGCGCGCACGTGGACCGGGCGCGCGCGCCCGTGTGCTGTGGACCGCGGATGGGGCTTCCCCATTGGCCCGCGCGGTGGACCGGCGCGGTGGACCGGATCCGTGGACCGCCTTCTCTCTCCCTCTTTTCTTCTTCTTCTTCCTCCCCGCGCACGGCATTTTTCCCTCCTTTTCTCTTCCTTTCTTCTTCAACCGAGCGAGAGGGAGAGCGAGGGAGATGGTGGGAGGTACGGCGTGGCGTCGTGGGCCCCGTGGAGCGCGCGAGTTTTTCCGTGGGGAGCGTTTCGGCGACGGCGGCCCAGTCGGGGTAGGTCCCGTATGTTTGTTTTTACGGTATTTTTAGCACAGTTTTGGAGCGATATTTTAGACTGTGAATTGACCCTCTTGCTCTTATCTGTGTTTCTCTGTACCGTTTTGCGTGCGGTCCCCGACGCCGTGCACCGTTTTGCGTGCGGACTCCGGCACCGTGCACCGTTTTGCGTGCGGACTCCGTTTTGCGTGCGGATCCTGGCACCGTGCACCGTTTTGCGTGCGGACTCCGGCACCGTGCACCGTTTTGCGTGCGGACTCCGTTTTGCGTGCGGATCCTGGCACCGTGCACCGTTTTGCGTGCGGACTCCGTTTTGCGTGCGGATCCTGGCACCGTGCACCGTTTTGCGTGCGGACTCCGGCACCGTGCTCCGTTTTGCGTGCGGATCCTGGCACCGTGCACCGTTTTGCGTGCGGACTCCGGCACCGTGCACCGTTTTGCGTGCGGACTCCGTTTTGCTTGCGGATTTCGGCACCGTGCTCCGTTTTGCGTGCGGACTTCGTTTTGCGTGGGGATCGCGTGGAGGCCAATTGCAAGTGGCTACGAGCAATTGGTGGCAAATCGAGGTGGGTGGCCTTATCTCCAAGTTTTATGGAATGTACATTAATTCTATTAATTATATTTCCTTGTGTAGCATGCTAGATTGTTGGAATGGCTATCCCTTTATTATCGGTTAATGTGGTTATCTTGGAACTTGACCTAGCACCCCCGTCATATGTTGTATGTGTAACCAGACTAGTAGAAAACCCTCACTTGGGCTAGGGTTATTTATGCTTAGACATCCACACTGTTCCTTCATCCCTGACATAGTGTTTTCTCGCCCGGGTAGTGGGCCGAGAGGTCGGGACTTGCTTTTAGTGTGGGATGCTTTTGCACTCTTGCTTGGGAGCAGAGTGGAGTCTGGTAGTTGTAGTTGGGTTGCTTATCTGTGCCGGGAGCCGTTTGGGTAAACGGTAGTCCCGGGAGGTCTTGTTTCCCTGTTGTGCCGTCGTGGAGGGAGCCGTTGCGCAGACGGCAGTCCCGGGCCGTCGAGTATCTTCCGGTCCGCCTTGTTGGGAACCGTTGGGGTTGACGGTGGTCCCAGGTCGTTGAGTGTTGTCCGACCTGTTTTGTTACCCTGAGTTGTGGGTCGTTCCTGGCTGTGGAGTATCTCCAGCCAGTGAGCCTTGTGCTGCGAGCCGTTGGCGAGGCTAGTGTCTCGTGTTTCGAGTTAGCCGAGCAGCTGAGTCGTCGAGAGTTCTCCGACTGTCGTGCGAGGTATTTGGGGATCCTGAGTCCTACCGTTCTGAGAGTGAGCGTGGATTTTGACTAGCCTGCTTATGCCAATTTGTGATACTCTATGCCGCGCCGTGTTCCTCAGTTGGAGTCGCGTCCCTGAGATGCCGCTGTGGATACGATGGGCCTGTTGAGGCAGTTTTGCGCGAGGGGTGAGTTAGTCGGGCAGGACGCCCCACGTAAATCCCGTCCTCATGGGGATGCGTGGTAGTGGGCAGGCGCGTTCCTAGTCGACAGGCGCATGCTTGACTGGACCCTATGAGGCAGTCAGTTCGATTGGGTCTATTGAGCACCTTGGGTGCGAGTGGTCTCTTTTACTTGCATCTGTTCCACTTTTTGAGCATCTAGATAGAGGCATGGTAGCTGTAGAGTAGTTTCCAGCCTTTCTTTCAGATTTCTTGGCCTGTTATCTTTTGCCTCTTGTAGACTTGGTGGGCAGACCGTTGGGCTTGTTGACGGTACCCACTGAGAACTACTGTGGGAAGTAGTTCTCACACCCGTCGTGGTGTCTTTTTCCCCAGGAACTTCTCCTCCTGTTCCTGTTGCTCCAGTTGATGATCCTTCTGACCGAGGCGAGGGAGTCGCGAGCTAGTTCCCTACCCGTCATTGGAGTGTAGCGGTACCCCTTCAGAGGAGAGCTTCAGTAGATTAGTTTCCTTCTTTTTCCTCTGTTGAGAGACCTTTGTTGTGAGGTATAGAGTTGTACTTTATTTTACAGTTTGAGAGACTGTTGTAGTGAGGATATTCTTGTATCGAGAGTCTGTACACTGATGTATTCATTGGAGATACCTCCCTTTTGAGTTTTGTATCAGAGGACTTTGTATATGATAGTATTTGGGGAGATGGTTATCGTATTATTTTCAGCTGTACAGTGTTTGGACTTCAGTTTTAGTAGTCTACTTTCAGCTCTCTGATATCTGTATACTGTAGTTGATTCTTTCTGCAGGTTAGACGCTTCATCTGTACGGCAGTTTCCGTACAGATGGCGGATCTGTTGGCGAGCCCGGGTGGCAGTTTCCACCCCGGGGCGTGACACGACGTCCGACCGAATCCACGGTCTTCACCCAATAGCACCCTTCGAATCCACGAACGTGCCTCTCTCCGAATCCACGAGAGCGGTTGAACCTTGAATCCACAAGGACACGCGAATCCACGCGCCGATTTTTGGGGTAAATCGTTGTTTTTGGTGGTGATGATCCGCCGAATACTTAGATCAAAGATAGATCGGAAATACCATCTAAGTATTCATTAGATTGATTCAACTCAAGATGTGAGTATGAAAACCTAGAATCAAACTAATCAATATAGATGAAGAAACATAGAGTATTCTCTAATGATTTCCTTTCTTCTCTATATGTGGATCTGGAGCCGTAAAAGATGATATATGAAAATGACGGCTATGTGGATTAACCCTAGAAAGAGAGTCATAGGGTCTATTTATAGGTTAGAAACCCTAGGAAGGAGATAAGAATCAAAAACCTAACATTTCTGGAAATTTTACGGACGGCGATCCGGATCGGATTAGCTGTGATCCGGATCGTCGTAACGAGTCAGGCAATTCCAGAAAAACGAAGGTTCGGGATCCGGATCGAAGTGCTTGATCCGGATCGTTCATACAGTTCACCAAACATCAACGTTCGGGATCCGGATTGCGAAGCCTGATCCGGATCGTTCAAGGAAGATGGTAAACTCAGTGTTCGGGATCCGGATCAAGAGAGGCTACGATCCGGATTGAACTGGTGTATGAACGAACCACCTTCGAGATCCGGATCGAACAACCTGATCCGGATCCTGAACATGTCCCAAGTCCAGTTTTTGATTTTTATGCAATGAAAGATTCTTCCAAGTGTTTCTACACTACAAGAAGTATTCGGATCACACAAAATCTTTAGTTAAACATACCTGATCCTTTTGAATTCTTCTTTCTTGAGATTGAGTTAAATGATCCAACTTTCTTCACCTTCAATCTTCAAGACTTGAGACTTTCACGAAACTACGCCAACTCAAATTCCGTAACAAAGTGGTCATGTGCAAGGAGTGGCCCTCTTGGTGCTTCCCACTCCAACCTATCCGAGAATAACCTCACACTCTTCTCTCTTTTACTTGAGTTATTCTCTAATGGTGGTGGCTCTTGGGTTATCCAAGGCATCGGGGCTGGTTCTAGGGAATGCAGAGGGTAGGTTGGCTGCTTGGAAATCCCCCCCACCCCCACAACCCCTCGGGTGCAATGGATCAAGGAAGACCAAGAGGCAAACATTGAATACTTGATTCCTTTGCAAAATAACCCCAAGCCACGTTCACACTTAAACCTAGCATCCGAGACCTGATCAAGAGTTGCAAAATGCACCCAACACCCAGACCATGAAGTCCCTTAAACTATGGTACATAAAATATTTAGGTTTTACCAGAAATTAGTGGTTTTTCGGCACTTTTCACGTATTTCAAGACAAACCGTTCGTCAATTCGAAACACGGATTGCGCCATTGCGTCCGGCACGTCGAAACCTGTCAGGTAGCATACCTGTTTAGTTTGTTTGACGCTTCGACAAAAACTCGTTCCATAAAAACTGTCTAATTTTATAGTTTTCACGCTTTTCGAGTTTCCAGAGTCGTCGAACAGAATTTTCGACTGCGCCATTGTGTTCAGAACGTCGAAAATAGCTGGAATTGACTACTCGAATCACTATATTAGGAGTCCAGATAGTAAATTGGCCAACGTCGGTTCAATAGGCAATCAAAATCAAGGTTTACTGTTTATCTACAGTATATAACTTAAGTTACTGTGCGCAGGAACACGGTTCCTTGGTCGCGGCTAAATGTCCTCTTCTTCTTTGAATTCTGGAAGATCCGACTGTCAGATCGAAAAGTGCTGAATATGAAACTTGCTCAGTTTGACGAGACGATCGCAACGGTCAACTCCGATTTCCAAGATCATGTCCGGATTGGAAATTAGCCTTTTTGCCTCGTAATTCGTGCAACTTGCACCCCGACAATTGATCAAATAGTTCAATTTAGATCTTTACAATCTAACTCCGACTAAAAATTCATCTTTTATTTTATTTATTTAAAATAAAATATCCGGATTACTACATCACTCCCACCTAACAAGAAGTTTCGTCCCCGAAACTTAATACAACTTAAAACGCGGATAAGTCTTTAACAGGGTCAAGATAGTTACTACTAATCTCAAAGTTTCAAGAACTCCAGGGCTACTATTTTAGACCCAATCTAATATATCCCATCACAGGGTGGAGTATTTCTCAGTTCTTTCGAAAGTACGTTGTGTGCAGCCAACGCGCTTACCAAAAGAAAAGTGAAATACCATAGATCTGTCTCCAACGACTGGTTGGGGACACAACTTACACCTGAAGGTACATCACATACCTTCCTTCATAGTCTCTATGCCGATGATATACCCTCTACCAACACCACGCCTAGTGCGAGCCATAACTGCAATACCATGGATGGATTTCAGTTTAACCGACCCACAACTTCTGTTTTTAGCTTCAAGACTTAGAACACTACCCATCGCTCTTTCGTAGACACAAGTCATCCAAGGGCTCGTTCCTAACCAAACCTAGGCATCGTATTCCTATTGCTCTGATACCATCTAATCTGTCACGCCCCGAGTAAAAAAACCAGAGAATAAATTTAATTTTTTTTTTTTTTTTTTTCTTTTTTTTTTTTAAATCAGAGTTGCAAAAACAGTCAGGGCAATGACAGACCGCCACATATATAGAAGAGTCCCAATCCCCTTTGGAATTGAGCCTTTTCTATATATGCACGGCTAGCTTGGCAACAACATCAGAGTACTAACTACGTACAACTACAAGCAAAAGTTACAATTAACTTTACAATTATTTACATCTGAATTACAACTCTTTCCTTTAACATCAAATAATACATGAACTTTCGGCTGTCCAGGGTCAACATCTAACACGGAATCTCACCAACACGTCCCGACATCCCAGCACCCGCTCGGCCTGAAAAACAGTCACCCGAGGGTGTGAGAAACACCGGAATGTATCCCAGTGGGCACGACGAGTCGAGAAATAGCAGATCGTACCTACTGGTATACAATACTAGAGGATAGTGATAATCAGGGGTTAGAATAATCAGATATGCAATCATGAAGATCAACAGATATATAATCACAGTTAGGATATGCAGATATATAACTGGTGCTGTAAAGAAAGCAAAACTTATAATCTGGGTACAAGCATAGGAGATACTTTTAGCAGAATTTAAAATAGGACAAACATGTATCAGGATAATCAACGCATCAAGGAGTAGGACAATCAGCAAGATAACAATGAAAATATAATCAAAGGCATCACAAAGAATCATATACAGGTAGATAACTAGAAGCCAGATCAAAGAATCAAGGAAGTATGTTAAAGTAACTTAACAACACATGCATCAAATAAATGAAAACACAAAGACCCAATCACAAGCTACCATATTGGCCTTCACAAGACCTCAGGCAAGGCTGCCCACTTGGCACCACCTGGTTGACATTCCCTTCACAAGGGTCACGGGTTGCCATAGCTAACCACTTTACCGGTAAAGTACACCGCTACGGGGGATCAGTCCGCTGGTGTACGTGAAGAACAACGGTGCGGGCGAATCATATGCAAATGCTCAAACTTGCGGTCCACTGACCGGGTAATCGGCTACAAGCCGGGAAAATCCCCACTGGGATGCAATGACAAGATCAACTGAATCTCAACACTCATGCAGGAACACTCAGCAACTAAACAATAAATCTCAACTCAATCACAGAAACCAACCAAATGATACAAAACTAAACACATATTTTTTAAGAAAACTATTGAAAAATCCAAACCTCGAAGAGCGTTGCCCTCGTCCTATCAAACAAGAACAGACTCAGGCGACACTACGAAGCTTGGGTTTTAGGTCCAACCTCGCAGAGCAATGCCTTTGTCCTATCAAACAAGAACAGACTCCGGCGACCCTACGAAGCTCGGTAAAAACATTAGTTGATTAAATCTATGCGTTCAGCAGTGTATTACTTGATCAGCAGAACAAGCAAGCTCACCAATCCAACATGGAAATGTTCCAAGATAAGATATAAATACCAGAGGCACAATGAATAATCATGTAAGGCAAAATAGGACTGATAACAGGCATAGCTCAACATCTAATAACCAATCAGGCAGACTAACCCCTTACGCAACTAAACACATGTTTTTAAGAAAACCTTTGAAAACAATAGGTTTTTGGGTCCCAAACCTCGTAGAGCGTTGCCCTTGTCCTATCAAACAAGAACAGACTCAGGCTACCCTGCAAGGCTTGGTAAAAATATTTATTTTAGAAGATCATGTATTTAGCAGCATAACAGGCGAACAACAAGGAAGCAAGCTCAACTATCAGATGACCAAACAGGCATGGCAATATGTAGAGCAATAATATAACCGCTGGAAACAACTAATCAGCAGATATGGTAAAGATCACTAAAGAAGATCATAATCAGGCATAAAGCAGGTATAACGTAGAAAATAACTGAATTAAAGGAAGGGCAGGCTCAAGCATTGGTAGATCAATATAATAATCAACCATAGGAGTGCAACTACGAAATGGCCAATCAGTCAAAGCAACTAACAGTAATATATATTGCAACCAAAGGCAGACAGGCTCAAGATAAACTAGGTTACCAAAAACAGGAGTCCAACCAATACCGTACACCGTGCTCCGTTTTGCGTGCGGACTCCGTTTTGCGTGCGGATCCTGGCACCGTGCACCGTTTTGCGTGCGGACTCCGGCACCGTGCACCGTTTTGCGTGCGGACTCCGTTTTGCGTGCGGATTCCGGCACCGTGCTCCGTTTTGCGTGCGGACTTCGTTTTGCGTGGGGATCGCGTGGAGGCCAATTGCAAGTGGCTACGAGCAATTGGTGGCAAATCGAGGTGGGTGGCCTTATCTCCAAGTTTTATGGAATGTACATTAATTCTATTAATGTAGGACTATGCATGATAGTATATTTCCTTGTGTAGCATGCTAGATTGTTGGAATGGCTATCCCTTTATTATCGGTTAATGTGGTTATCTTGGAACTTGACCTAGCACCCCCGTCATATGTTGTATGTGTAACCAGACTAGTAGAAAACCCTCACTTGGGCTAGGGTTATTTATGCTTAGACATCCACACTGTTCCTTCATCCCTGACATAGTGTTTTCTCGCCCGGGTAGTGGGCCGAGAGGTCGGGACTTGCTTTTAGTGTGGGATGCTTTTGCACTCTTGCTTGGGAGCAGAGTGGAGTCTGGTAGTTGTAGCTGGGTTGCTTATCTGTGCCGGGAGCCGTTTGGGTAAACGGTAGTCCCGGGAGGTCTTGTTTCCCTGTTGTGCCGTCGTGGAGGGAGCCGTTGCGCAGACGGCAGTCCCGGGCCGTCGAGTATCTTCCGGTCCGCCTTGTTGGGAACCGTTGGGGTTGACGGTGGTCCCAGGTCGTTGAGTGTTGTCCGACCTGTTTTGTTACCCTGAGTTGTGGGTCGTTCCTGGCTGTGGAGTATCTCCAGCCAGTGAGCCTTGTGCTGCGAGCTGTTGGCGAGGCTAGTGTCTCGTGTTTCGAGTTAGCCGAGCAGCTGAGTCGTCGAGAGTTCTCCGACTGTCGTGCGAGGTATTTGGGGATCCTGAGTCCTACCGTTCTGAGAGTGAGCGTGGATTTTGACTAGCCTGCTTATGCCAATTTGTGATACTCTATGCCGCGCCGTGTTCCTCAGTTGGAGTCGCGTCCCTGAGATGCCGCTGTGGATACGATGGGCCTGTTGAGGCAGTTTTGCGCGAGGGGTGAGTTAGTCGGGCAGGACGCCCCACGTAAATCCCGTCCTCATGGGGATGCGTGGTAGTGGGCAGGCGCGTTCCTAGTCGACAGGCGCAGGCTTGACTGGACCCTATGAGGCAGTCAGTTCGATTGGGTCTATTGAGCACCTTGGGTGCGAGTGGTCTCTTTTACTTGCATCTGTTCCACTTTTTGAGTATCTAGATAGAGGCATGGTAGCTGTAGAGTAGTTTCCAGCCTTTCTTTCAGATTTCTTGGCCTGTTATCTTTTGCCTCTTGTAGACTTGGTGGGCAGACCGTTGGGCTTGTTGACGGTACCCACTGAGAACTACTGTGGGAAGTAGTTCTCACACCCGTCGTGGTGTCTTTTTCCCCAGGAACTTCTCCTCCTGTTCCTGTTGCTCCAGTTGATGATCCTTCTGACCGAGGCGAGGGAGTCGCGAGCTAGTTCCCTACCCGTCATTGGAGTGTAGCGGTACCCCTTCAGAGGAGAGTTTCAGTAGATTAGTTTCCTTCTTTTTCCTCTGTTGAGAGACCTTTGTTGTGAGGTATAGAGTTGTACTTTATTTTACAGTTTGAGAGACTGTTGTAGTGAGGATATTCTTGTATCGAGAGTCTGTACACTGATGTATTCATTGGAGATACCTCCCTTTTGAGTTTTGTATCAGAGGACTTTGTATATGATAGTATTTGGGGAGATGGTTATTGTATTATTTTCAGCTGTACAGTGTTTGGACTTCAGTTTTAGTAGTCTACTTTCAGCTCTCTGATATCTGTATACTGTAGTTGATTCTTTCTGCAGGTTAGACGCTTCATCTGTACGGCAGTTTCCGTACAGATGGCGGATCTGTTGGCGAGCCCGGGTGGCAGTTTCCACCCCGGGGCGTGACAGATTAGAGTGGTATCAGAGCCTAGGTTGTAGGTCGTGGTGGACTTAGAAACCCTAGGCTTGTGGTTGGATATTAGGATGACTACGTGAGAGTCGTGACTTTTAGCGAGAGTCCTGATTGACTTTTTACCTCTCCCAAGAGACGGGATGAGAGTTTGGCATGTTTATTCTCCTAATCGATTATGTTGGTTGCAGACAACATAATGCTATGGAATGGATGACATGTCTTAGACTTTCGCTGGATTGGGTCGTATGGTTGTTGTGTCCTGACGTTTGTAGTTGTGCAGTGGGTTGCGAGACCCCTGAGACGTCGTGTTGTGAAAAGGACACGCATTTTCCCTGGCCGAGTTACCAGGAGGGCATTTTCCCTGGCCGAGTTACCAGGAGGGCATTTTCCCTGGCCGAGTCACCAGGAGGGCATTTTCTCTGGCCGAGTTACCAGGAGGGCATTTTCCCTGGCTGAGTTACCAGGAGGGCATTTTCCCTGGCCGAGTTACCAGGAGGGCATTTTCCCTGGCCGAGTTACCAGGAGGGCATTTTCCCTGGCCGAGTTACCAGGAGGGCATTTTCCCTGGCCGAGTTACTAGGGGGGCATTTTCCCTGGCCGAGTCACCAGGAGGGCATTTGCCCTGGCCGAGTCACCAGGAGGGCATTTTCCCTGGCCGAATTAGCAGGAGAGCGTTTTCCCTGGCTGAGTTACCAGGAGAGCGTTTTCCCTGGCTGAGTTACCAGGAGGGCATTTTCCCTGGCTGAATTACCAGGCGGGCATTTCCACTGGCCGAGTTACCAGATGGATAATTATCACTGGCCGAGTTACCAGATGGATAATTATCGCTGGCCGAGTTACCAGATGGATAATTATCACTGGCCGAGTTACCAGATGGATAATTATCACTGGCCGAGTTACCATATGGATAATTATCGCTGGCCGAGTTACCAGATGGATAATTATCACTGGCCGAGTTACCAGATGGATAATTATGGCTGGCCGAGTTACCAGATGGATAATTATCGCTGGCCGAGTTACCAGATGGATAATTATCACTGGCCGAGTTACCAGATGGATAATTATCGCTGGCCGAGTTACCAGATGGATAATTATCGCTGGCCGAGTTACCAGATGGATAATTATCGCTGGCCGAGTTACCAGATGGATAATTATCGCTGGCCGAGTTACCAGATGGATAATTATCACTGGCCGAGTTACCAGATGATAATTATCACTAGCCGAGTTACCAGATGGATAATTATCGCTGGCCGAGTTACCAGATGGATAATTATCACTGGCCGAGTTACCAGATGGATAAATATCGCTGGCCGAGTTACCAGATGGATAATTATCACTGGCCGAGTTACCAGATGGATAATTATCGCTGGCCGAGTTACCAGATGGATAATTATCGCTGGCCGAGTTACCAGATGGATAATTATCACTGGCCGAGTTACCAGATGATAATTATCACTGGCCGAGTTACCAGATGGATAATTATCGCTGGCCGAGTTACCAGATGGATAATTATCGCTGGCCGAGTTACCAGATGGATAATTATCGCTGGCCGAGTTACCAGATGGATAATTATCGCTGGCCGAGTTACCAGATGGATAATTATCACTGGCCGAGTTACCAGATGGATAATTATCGCTGGCCGAGTTACCAGATGGATAATTATCGCTGGCCGAGTTACCAGATGGATAATTATCACTGGCCGAGTTACCAGATGATAATTATCACTGGCCGAGTTACCAGATGGATAATTATCGCTGGCCGAGTTACCAGATGGATAATTATCGCTGGCCGAGTTACCAGATGGATAATTATCGCTGGCCGAGTTACCAGATGATAATTATCACTGGCCGAGTTACCAGATGGGTAATTATCACTGGCCGAGTTACCAGATGGAAAATTATCACTGGCCGAGTTACCAGATGATAATTATCACTGGCCGAGTTACCAGATGGGTAATTATCACTGGCCGAGTTACCAGATGGATAATTATCACTGGCCGAGTTACCAGATGGATAATTATCACTGGCCGAGTTACCAGATGGATAATTATCACTGGCCGAGTTACCAGATGATAATTATCACTGGCTGAGTTACCAAATGGATACTTTCCCCTGGCCGAGCTACCAGGGGCGATGCCGCCCAGTGAGGGGCGATTCCGCCCAGTGAGTGGCGATGCCGCCCAGCGAGAGGCGAGGCCGCCCAGTGAGGGGCGATGCCGCCCAGTGAGTGGCGATGCCGCCCAATGAGTGGCGAAGGTTCGGCCTGTTGAGGCGATTTTCACCTCCGGCCGAGTTACCAGGTGGTTATTTTAGTGAGATTGAGATGACCCGACAGGACGCCGAGATTTGATGGCGTCGAGTTCGTCCTGATGGACTACCGGGAGCGTCTCCAGCCGTGAGCTGCTTGTTGACATAGTTTCCCGCTTTGAACGAGAGGGACCGAATCCCTGAACGGTAAAGGAGCGAAAACTTCGATAGACTGAGCCTAGGGTCTATTCTTGTTTGGTTAGGGTTCTAGGCACCGGTCTATCAGAATTTTTGGATCTTTGCCGCGTCAGTCGGTTCTTCTCGCCTATGAGTGGGGTGTTGCTGTGAGTTGAGTCGTTGAGGGTTCTCCGACATAGCTGTGAGAGTGCTAGGGCATTTGCATTGATGTATGGGCTAGAGATAGGACCTTTAGCTTGTGCTCGTGAGGTTCAGATACCCGATCACGTGTTGCACATAGATGGGAGTTATTGGTCGTGCCCAGTGCAGTTGGGGCCCTGGTTTTTGCCTGTTGATCTTTTGGCCCTTCCTCAGCTCCGGGTTTTCGAGGTAGTGTTGGGTATAGGGCTGTGAAGATCTGAGGCCTTGATGCTTTAGATACCACACCGTTGATACACGGTGGTGATGCCACACCGTTGATACACGGTGGTGATGCCACGCCGTTGATACACGGTGGTGATGCCACGCCGTTGATACACGGCAGTGATGCCACACCGTTGATACACGGTGGTGATGCCACGCCGTTGGCGCACGGCAGTGAGGCCACGCCGTTGGTACACGGCAGTAATGCCACGCCGTGGGTGCACGGCAGTGATGCCACGTTGTAGGTACACAACGGTGAGAGTCTTTTGGATGTTTCGGACTTTTGACCGCGAGTTGGGCATCAGCTTTATGATCGCCTTGTGAGCCAGTTTTCAGTCCCGTTCACCGACGGTTTGGTCCCCGTCAGGGTGTTCTTTATGAGTTGAGGGATCGACTTCGACCCGTGGGTCCGTTGGGGTTATGATAGTATGTTGAGCGACCAACTGTGGCACGAGATTGTGTCTCTTGAGGATCCCTTTTGAGGGTAGCCTGCAGTTGAGTAGTCCACTCAGGTGGTTTTGGATCGGGAAGTGACCGAGTGAAGACCCCAACTTATTGGATTTCCCTTCCTTATTGGACGAGTCTGCAGATATGCTTCGGGTCGTCTTGTTGAGGGTGGCACCATAATGTGGTTTGGTGCGTATTACACTTGTGGTTATTTCAGTTTTCCCCCAGCCTTTTAATGGAGCCCTTGGTTTTCACGTCTCAGCTCAGTAGTGATGTGTTTTTCCTCGCCCGTGATTTACTTGCCCCTTTGAGATCTGTGATTATTGGAGTACGAGGGACGCCCGTTGCAATTTCTAGCTCGAGAGATGAGAGAATTGCACATCGGGTCATACCGTACTTGTTGTTGTTGTCGCAGAGTAATCACGAGGAGCGAGTGGGGGAGCTGGAGGCGTATTGTTAGATACCTAGCCGTGGTATTCTTGACTCCTGATGGGCTTGATCTAGTTTCGAGGACGAAACTTTCTTTTAGTGGGGGAGGATGTGAGGTCCCGGAATCCCCCGCGTAGGGTTGCTGGTTGTTGGGCAGCTTTCGGTCGCCGTTGGGGGCGTTGGTGCGCGTGTTGGGGACCCAGAAATGGATTTGTGATGCAAATTGGGATTTGCTTGCATCACTGGAGGCCTGCGTGGGTTGCGCGCAATTTGGACACAAGTGGTGGACTTCGGGCTTAAATTGAGACCCCGTGGGAAGTTGGTGGACCCGTCGGGTGTTTAGAAGTGATTTCGCGCGATTCAGATGTCAAAATTAGACTCCGGGTGAAGTCCGGATAAAAGTTTACCTCTCCGGTCGCCTTCGGGAATTTTTAGAGTTGGAACTGGGCAAATCGGACTTTAAAAATGGACCCGGCGCGAAAATCGGATCGAGTGGGCATTCGGCAAATTTTCGGGTGAGAATTTGGAGAATTGGACATCGTTTTTGGATTCAGCGTGCGAAATCGCTAAGAATGGACTATTTATTTGTTGGATTTGGAGCCCGGATGAAGTGCGCGTTTTTCGAGGCAAAACGGCACGTTTATCGAGGTGTGCGCGTGGCACGGATCCCGAGGCGAGCGCGGCGCGCGGGTCAAGGCGCGCGGGTCGAGGCGGCCGCGTGATGGGACGGGGCGCAGGCGCGGGACGCGCGGGGGCCGCCACGTGGCGGGCCCCCGTTGGCGCCCGCGCGGGCGCGGGGGCACGCGCGCCCGTGTAACGGGCGCGTGTCCCGCGCCTGGGCTGCGCGGTGCGTGCAACGCGCCCGTGTGGCGGGCGAGTTGCTGCGCGCCGCGTGGCCCTGTGGGTGCGCGCGTGGACCGGGCGCGCGCGCCCGTGTGCTGTGGACCGCGGATGGGGCTTCCCCATTGGCCCGCGCGGTGGACCGGCGCGGTGGACCGGATCCGTGGACCGCCTTCTCTCTCCCTCTTTTCTTCTTCTTCTTCCTCCTCGCGCACGGCATTTTTCCCTCCTTTTCTCTTCCTTTCTTCTTCAACCGAGCGAGAGGGAGAGCGAGGGAGATGGTGGGAGGTACGGCGTGGCGTCGTGGGCCCCGTGGAGCGCGCGAGTTTTTCCGTGGGGAGCGTTTCGGCGACGGCGGCCCAGTCGGGGTAGGTCCCGTATGTTTGTTTTTACGGTATTTTTAGCATAGTTTTGGAGCGATATTTTGGACTGTGAATTGACCCTCTTGCTCTTATCTGTGTTTCTCTGTACCATTTTGCGTGCGGTCCCCGACGCCGTGCACCGTTTTGCGTGCGGACTCCGGCACCGTGCACCGTTTTAGGTGCGGACTCCGTTTTGCGTGCGGATCCTGGCACCGTGCACCGTTTTGCGTGCGGACTCCGGCACCGTGCACCGTTTTGCGTGCGGACTCCGTTTTGCGTGCGGATCCTGGCACCGTGCACCGTTTTGCGTGCGGACTCCGGCACCGTGCTCCGTTTTGCGTGCGGACTCCGTTTTGCGTGCGGATCCTGGCACCGTGCACCATTTTGCGTGCGGACTCCGGCACCGTGCACCGTTTTGCGTGCGGATTCCGGCACTGTGCTCCGTTTTGCGTGCGGACTCCGGCAGCGGACTTCGTTTTGCGTGGGGATCGCGTGGAGGCCAATTGCAAGTGGCTACGAGCAATTGGTGGCAAATCGAGGTGGGTGGCCTTATCTCCAAGTTTTATGGAATGTACATTAATTCTATTAATGTAGGACTATGCATGATAGTATATTTCCTTGTGTAGCATGCTAGATTGTTGGAATAGCTATCCCTTTATTATCGGTTAATGTGGTTATCTTGGAACTTGACCTAGCACCCCCGTCATATGTTGTATGTGTAACCAGACTAGTAGAAAACCCTCACTTGGGCTAGGGTTATTTATGCTTAGACATCCACACTGTTCCTTCATCCCTGACATAGTGTTTTCTCGCCCGGGTAGTGGGCCGAGAGGTCGGGACTTACTTTTAGTGTGGGATGCTTTTGCACTCTTGCTTGGGAGCAGAGTGGAGTCTGGTAGTTGTAGCTGGGTTGCTTATCTGTGCCGGGAGCCGTTTGGGTAAACGGTAGTCCCGGGAGGTCTTGTTTCCCTGTTGTGCCGTCGTGGAGGGAGCCGTTGCGCAGACGGCAGTCCCGGGCCGTCGAGTATCTTCCGGTCCGCCTTGTTGGGAACCGTTGGGGTTGACGGTGGTCCCAGGTCGTTGAGTGTTGTCCGACCTGTTTTGTTACCCTGAGTTGTGGGTCGTTCCTGGCTGTGGAGTATCTCCAGCCAGTGAGCCTTGTGCTGCGAGCCGTTGGCGAGGCTAGTGTCTCGTGTTTCGAGTTAGCCGAGCAGCTGAGTCGTCGAGAGTTCTCCGACTGTCGTGCGAGGTATTTGGGGATCCTGAGTCCTACCGTTCTGAGAGTGAGCGTGGATTTTGACTAGCCTGCTTATGCCAATTTGTGATACTCTATGCCGCGCCGTGTTCCTCAGTTGGAGTCGCGTCCCTGAGATGCCGCTGTGGATACGATGGGCCTGTTGAGGCAGTTTTGCGCGAGGGGTGAGTTAGTCGGGCAGGACGCCCCACGTAAATCCCGTCCTCATGGGGATGCGTGGTAGTGGGCAGGCGCGTTCCTAGTCGACAGGCGCAGGCTTGACTGGACCCTATGAGGCAGTCAGTTCGATTGGGTCTATTGAGCACCTTGGGTGCGAGTGGTCTCTTTTACTTGCATCTGTTCCACTTTTTGAGTATCTAGATAGAGGCATGGTAGCTGTAGAGTAGTTTCCAGCCTTTCTTTCAGATTTCTTGGCCTGTTATCTTTTGCCTCTTGTAGACTTGGTGGGCAGACCGTTGGGCTTGTTGACGGTACCCACTGAGAACTACTGTGGGAAGTAGTTCTCACACCCGTCATGGTGTCTTTTTCCCCAGGAACTTCTCCTCCTGTTCCTGTTGCTCCAGTTGATGATCCTTCTGACCGAGGCGAGGGAGTCGCGAGCTAGTTCCCTACCCGTCATTGGAGTGTAGCGGTACCCCTTCAGAGGAGAGCTTCAGTAGATTAGTTTCCTTCTTTTTCCTCTGTTGAGAGACCTTTGTTGTGAGGTATAGAGTTGTACTTTATTTTACAGTTTGAGAGACTGTTGTAGTGAGGATATTCTTGTATCGAGAGTCTGTACACTGATGTATTCATTGGAGATACCTCCCTTTTGAGTTTTGTATCAGAGGACTTTGTATATGATAGTATTTGGGGAGATGGTTATTGTATTATTTTCAGCTGTACAGTGTTTGGACTTCAGTTTTAGTAGTCTACTTTCAGCTCTCTGATATCTGTATACTGTAGTTGATTCTTTCTGCAGGTTAGACGCTTCATCTGTACGGCAGTTTCCGTACAGATGGCGGATCTGTTGGCAAGCCCGGGTGGCAGTTTCCACCCCGGGGCGTGACACGACGTCCGACCGAATCCACGGTCTTCACCCAATAGCACCTTTCGAATCCACGAACGTGCCTCTCTCCGAATCCACGAGAGCGGTTGAACCTTGAATCCACAAGGACACGCGAATCCACGCGCCGATTTTTGGGGTAAATCGTTGTTTTTGGTGGTGATGATCCGCCGAATACTTAGATCAAAGATAGATCGGAAATACCATCTAAGTATTCATTAGTTTGATTCAACTCAAGATGTGAGTATGAAAACCTAGAATCAAACTAATCAATATAGATGAAGAAACATAGAGTATTCTCTAATGATTTCCTTTCTTCTCTATATGTGGATCTGGAGCCGTAAAAGATGATATATGAAAATGACGGCTATGTGGATTAACCCTAGAAAGAGAGTCATAGGGTCTATTTATAGGTTAGAAACCCTAGGAAGGAGATAAGAATCAAAAACCTAACATTTCTGGAAATTTTACGGACGGCGATCCGGATCGGATTTGCTGTGATCCGAATCGTCGTAACGAGTCAGGCAATTCCAGAAAAACGAAGGTTCGGGATCCGGATCGAAGTGCTTGATCCGGATCGTTCATACAGTTCACCAAACATCAACGTTCGGGATCCGGATTGCGAAGCCTGATCCGGATCGTTCAAGGAAGATGGTAAACTCAGTGTTCGGGATCCGGATCAAGAGAGGCTACGATCCGGATTGAACTGGTGTATGAACGAACCACCTTCGGGATCCGGATCGAACAACCTGATCCGGATCCTGAACATGTCCCAAGTCCAGTTTTTGATTTTTATGCAATGAAAGATTCTTCCAAGTGTTTCTACACTACAAGAAGTATTCGGATCACACAAAATCTTTAGTTAAACATACCTGATCCTTTTGAATTCTTCTTTCTTGAGATTGAGTTAAATGATCCAACTTTCTTCACCTTCAATCTTCAAGACTTGAGACTTTCACGAAACTACGCCAACTCAAATTCCGTAACAAAGTGGTCATGTGCAAGGAGTGGCCCTCTTGGTGCTTCCCACTCCAACCTATCCGAGAATAACCTCACACTCTTCTGTCTTTTACTTGAGTTATTCTCTAATGGTGGTGGCTCTTGGGTTATCCAAGGCTTCGGGGCTGGTTCTAGGGAATGCAGAGGGTAGGTTGGCTACTTGGAAATCCCCCCCCCCCCCCCCCCCCCCACAACCCCTCGGGTGCAATGGATCAAGGAAGACCAAGAGGCAAACATTAAATACTTGATTGCTTTGCAAAATAACCCCAAGCCACGTTCACACTTAAACCTAGCATCCGAGACCTGATCAAGAGTTGCAAAATGCACCCAACACCCAGACCATGAAGTCCCTTAAACTATGGTACATAAAATATTTAGGTTTTACCAGAAATTAGTGGTTTTTCGGCACTTTTCACGTATTTCAAGACAAACCGTTCGTCAATTCGAAACACGGATTGCGCCATTGCGTCCGGCACGTCGAAACCTGTCAGGTAGCATACCTGTTTAGTTTGTTTGACGCTTCGACAAAAACTCGTTCCATAAAAACTGTCTAATTTTATAGTTTTCACGTTTTTCGAGATTCCAGAGTCGTCGAACAGAATTTTCGACTGCGGCATTGTGTTCAGAACGTCGAAAATAGCTGGAATTGACTACTCGAATCACTATATTAGGAGTCCAGATAGTAAATTGGCCAACGTCGGTTCAATAGGCAATCAAAATCAAGGTTTACTGTTTATCTACAGTATATAACTTAAGTTACTGTGCGCAGGAACACGGTTCCTTGGTCGCGGCTAAATGTCCTCTTCTTCTTTGAATTCTGGAAGATCCGACTGTCAGATCGAAAAGTGCTGAATATGAAACTTGCTCAGTTCGACGAGACGATCGCAACGGTCAACTCCGATTTCCAAGATCATGCCCGGATTGGAAATTAGCCTTTTTGCCTCGTAATTCGTGCAACTTGCACCCCGACAATTGATCAAATAGTTCAATTTAGATCTTTACAATCTAACTCCGACTAAAAATTCATCTTTTATTTTATTTATTTAAAATAAAATATCCGGATTACTACATCACTCCCACCTAACAAGAAGTTTCGTCCCCGAAACTTAATACAACTTAAAACGCGGATAAGTCTTTAACAGGGTCAAGATAGTTACTACTAATCTCAAAGTTTCAAGAACTCCAGGGCTACTATTTTAGACCCAATCTAATATATCCCATCACAGGGTGGAGTATTTCTCAGTTCTTTCGAAAGTACGTTGTGTGCAGCCAACGCGCTTACCAAAAGAAAAGTGAAATACCATAGATCTGTCTCCAACGACTGGTTGGGGACACAACTTACACCTGAAGGTACATCACATACCTTCCTTCATAGTCTCTATGCCGATGATATACCCTCTACCAACACCACGCCTAGTGCGAGCCATAACTGCAATACCATGGATGGATTTCAGTTTAACCGACCCACAACTTCTGTTTTTAGCTTCAAGACTTAGAACACTACCCATCGCTCTTTCGTAGACACAAGTCATCCTAGGGCTCGTTCCTAACCAAACCTAGGCATCGTATTCCTATTGCTCTGATACCATCTAATCTGTCACGCCCCGAGTAAAAAAACCAGAGAATAAATTTATTTTTTTTTTTTTTTATTTTTTTTTTTTTTAAATCAGAGTTGCAAAAACAGTCAGGGCAATGACAGACCGCCACATATATAGAAGAGTCCCAATCCCCTTTGGAATTGAGCCTTTTCTATATATGCACGGCTAGCTTGGCAACAACATCAGAGTACTAACTACGTACAACTACAAGCAAAAGTTACAATTAACTTTACAATTATTTACATCTGAATTACAACTCTTTCCTTTAACATCAAATAATACATGAACTTTCGGCTGTCCAGGGTCAACATCTAACACGGAATCTCACCAACACGTCCCGACATCCCAGCACCCGCTCGGCCTGAAAAACAGTCACCCGAGGGTGTGAGATGCACCGGAATGTATCCCAGTGGGCACGACGAGCCGAGAAATAGCAGATCGTACCTACTGGTATACAATACTAGAGGATAGTAATAATCAGGGGTTAGAATAATCAGATAGGCAATCATGAAGATCAACAGATATATAATCACAGTTAGGATATGCAGATATATAACTGGTGCTGTAAAGAAAGCAAAACTTATAATCTGGGTACAAGCATAGGAGATACTTTTAGCAGAATTTAAAATAGGACAAACATGTATCAGGATAATCAACGCATCAAGGAGTAGGACAATCAGCAAGATAACAATGAAACTATAATCAAAGGCATCACAAAGAATCATATACAGGTAGATAACTAGAAGCCAGATCAAAGAATCAAGGAAGTATGTTAAAGTAACTTAACAACACATGCATCAAATAAATGAAAACACAAAGACCCAATCACAAGCTACCATATTGGCCTTCACAAGACCTCAGGCAAGGCTGCCCACTTGGCACCACCTGGTTGACATTCCCTTCACAAGGGTCACGGGTTGCCACAGCTAACCACTTTACCGGTAAAGTACACCGCTACGGGGGATCAGTCCGCTGGTGTACGTGAAGAACAACGATGCGGGCGAATCATATGCAAATGCTCAAACTTGCGGTCCACTGACCGGGTAATCGGCTACAAGCCGGGAAAATCCCCACTGGGATGCAATGACAAGATCAACTGAATCTCAACACTCATGCAGGAACACTCAGCAACTAAACAATAAATCTCAACTCAATCACAGAAACCAACCAAATGATACAAAACTAAACACATATTTTTTAAGAAAACTATTGAAAAATCCAAACCTCGAAGAGCGTTGCCCTCGTCCTATCAAACAAGAACAGACTCAGGCGACACTACGAAGCTTGGGTTTTAGGTCCAACCTCGCAGAGCAATGCCTTTGTCCTATCAAACAAGAACAGACTCCGGCGACCCTACGAAGCTCGGTAAAAACATTAGTTGATTAAATCTATGCGTTCAGCAGTGTATTACTTGATCAGCAGAACAAGCAAGCTCACCAATCCAACATGGAAATGTTCCAAGATAAGATATAAATACCAGAGGCACAATGAATAATCATGTAAGGCAGAATAGGAATGATAACAGGCATAGCTCAACATCTAATAACCAATCAGGCAGACTAACCCCTTATGCAACTAAACACATGTTTTTAAGAAAACCTTTGAAAACAATAGGTTTTTGGGTCCCAAACCTCGTAGAGCGTTGCCCTTGTCCTATCAAACAAGAACAGACTCAGGCTACCCTGCAAGGCTTGGTAAAAATATTTATTTTAGAAGATCATGTATTTAGCAGCATAACAGGCGAACAACAAGGAAGCAAGCTCAACTATCAGATGACCAAACAGGCATGGCAATATGTAGAGCAATAATATAACCACTGGAAACAACTAATCAGCAGATATGGTAAAGATCACTAAAGAAGATCATAATCAGGCATAAAGCAGGTATAACGTAGCAAATAACTGAATCAAAGGAAGGGCAGGCTCAAGCATTGGTAGATCAATATAATAATCAAGCATAGGAGTGCAACTACGAAATGGCCAATCAGTCAAAGCAACTAACAGTAATATATATTGCAACCAAAGGCAGACAGGCTCAAGATAAACTAGGTTACCAAAAACAGGAGTCCAACCAATACCGTACACCGAGGGCCGAACTGATAAAGCCCGGACCGAAGATAAACCCACCTGACAAATCGCAGGCGACTAAACCGTATCCACTGTATGTTTAGAACCAGAGGCACCGAATAAACCTGAATCAATCATATGGATCAAGGATCAACTCTGACTCTAACTTATTTCAATTCAACTTAAAACCCAGATCAATTTTAAAACCTCTACATAGCCATTTTGCATTTTTGTTTCCCCAGGACTTCAAAATCAGTTTTTAACGCGAGCATCGCGTCCAGTGACCCCAAATTAGCCAAGAGTACACTGTCGCGGCTTCGCAAACAACCCGGAACTTAGTTTTGTTCCAACATTATTCTAAAAGGTTGATTTCTCTTCATCTTTTAATCTGATCGTCAAACAGACGAACTTTGTATATGAAAGTGACTCTGGACAGTGCCAATACCCTAGGGCTCACCCTAGTTCCAGTCTAAAATCGATGGATCAACTAGATCCGAGTTCCTCGCTCTCTAACACTTCCACCATGCCCCACACACCAATCCACACAGCCAACATTGGGTCTGAAGTGAGCATCAAGCTCAGGGAAGTGTGTGTGACATCTTTCATATTAAACATGAAGCCAAATTCCAAATTTTTCTTCTTTGGGACATTACATCGAACACCTAGTGAGCATTATTTATAAAAACTAAAACCTACACTAACCCATGCAACAACTTTGTATAGAGGGGAACTGAGAACCTTTAACATGGATAAAATGCATTCAAACATAGTATAGGGATTACCTGGGGGTTTGGCCGGCGCCCGAAGGCGACGCCGGCGGCGGCGGGGCAACCACGGCCACAACAAGGGTGCAACCATGGGTAAACGAAAACCTACGTTAGGTTTTGCATGCAAGCGTATAGGAAGCTTCTTAGAGGTCTAGAGGTCTTACCTGAAAAGTCCACCCACTTGACGGAGCTCCGGCGATCGCCGGAGACCATTTCCTCCAAGCTCTAGGTGAACTCGGCCACCTTTAATGGCGGATTCCGGCCGGCGAGGCGTTGGCCGGCGCAAGATGGACCAGGTTGCTTCTCTCGGTCCCCCGGTGCTTGATGGGTGGTTGGCCGGCGGCGGGGACGCGCGGCAGCGCCGGGCGGTGGAGATCCGGCGAAGTGCCATTTGGCTCGGCTCTAGGGCTTGACTTAGCGGCGGGGTTCCTCAACGGATCAACTCGAAACTTTGGGGAGACCTTGCAGTCACCGAGAAGAGATGATCCAACGGATCTGATCTCGACTTCAACGGTCGGATGAAGGTGGCGCCCATCGACGGCCGAAAACGATAATTCCGGCGGTAACTCACTCCCGCCGGCGACCGGGACGTCGTTGGCGGCTAAAACTCTACAGGCACGATCCACTCGATGTTAGAAGCACACTTCTAGAGTCCAAGGGCCAAAAAATTCAAAAGGTTCCAACCTCTCACCTTGACGGAGAAGAAAAAGGGAGAGATGGGGTTCGCGGCGGCGCTCGGCGGCGCCCGACGTCGGAGCACCCTGGCCCGGTCGCGGTCGCTAAGAGAGGCACCCAGAAGTGGTCATGTGCAAGGAGTGGCCCTCTTGGTGCTTCCCACTCCAACCTATCCGAGAATAACCTCACACTCCTCTCTCTTTTACTTGA
Source organism: Tillandsia leiboldiana (assembly GCA_029204045.2). Taxonomy (NCBI): domain Eukaryota; kingdom Viridiplantae; phylum Streptophyta; class Magnoliopsida; order Poales; family Bromeliaceae; genus Tillandsia; species Tillandsia leiboldiana. The sequence goes on along the minus strand of CM055063.1, from coordinate 41,129,600 downwards.
GTTATTCTCTAATGGTGGTGGCTCTTGGGTTATCCAAGGCTTCGGGGCTGGTTCTAGGGAATGCAGAGGGTAGGTTGGCTGCTTGGAAATCCCCCCCCCCCCCCCCCCCCCACAACCCCTCGGGTGCAATGGATCAAGGAAGACCAAGAGGCAAACATTGAATACTTGATTCCTTTGCAAAATAACCCCAAGCCACGTTCACACTTAAACCTAGCATCCGAGACCTGATCAAGAGTTGCAAAATGCACCCAACACCCAGACCATGAAGTCCCTTAAACTATGGTACATAAAATATTTAGGTTTTACCATAAATTAGTGGTTTTTCGGCACTTTTCACGTATTTCGAGACAAACTGTTCGTCAATTCGAAACACGGATTGCGCCATTGCGTCCGGCACGTCGAAACCTGTCAGGTAGCGTACCTGTTTAGTTTGTTTGACGCTTCGACAAAAACTCGTTCCATAAAAACTGTCTAATTTTACAGTTTTCACGCTTTTCGAGATTCCAGAGTCGTCGAACAGAATTTTGGACTGCGCCATTGTGTTCAGAACGTCGAAAATAGCTAGAATTGACTACTCGAATCACTATATTAGGAGTCCAGATAGTAAATTGGCCAACGTCGGTTCAATAGGCAATCAAACTCAAGGTTTACTATTTATCTACAGTATATAACTTAAGTTACTGTGCGCAGGAACACTGTTCCCTTGGTCGCGGCTAATTGCCCTCTTCTTCTTTGAATTCTGGAAGATCCGACCGTCAGATCGAAAAGTGCTGAATATGAAACTTGCTCAGTTCGACGAGACGATCGCAATGGTCAACTCCGATTTCCAAGATCATGTCCGGATGGGAAATTAGCCTTTTTGCCTCGTAATTCGTGCAACTTGCACCCCGATAATTGATCAAATAGATCAATTTAGATCTTTAGAATCTAACTCCGGCTAAAAATTTATCTTTTATTTTATTTATTTAAAATAAAATATCCGGATTACTACATGCAGTTTGTTCAACCTGGGAGGAGTTGGATAATGAACCGGATGTACTAGCCAAAAAGCATACGTAAGGTGAAGATGTGGACGCGTGGAATGCCGTTGCGTTGTTTTCTTCATCACTGGAAGATGACTCATTTGACGTTGAGGTGTCATCCCAAGTGACGGCTTGTATCGCCTTCTTCTTTGACGGATTCTTATTGGGACACTACGTAGAGATGTGGCCGTAGCCTCGGCACTTGAAGCATTGGATTTGTCCCTCTGAGTTTTTCTTATTCTTTGAAAAACTCTCTTGCTTCCTTGACTTAAAGCTTGAATTCCCTTTGCCTTTCTTCGACTTTACGAAGGATGAAGTTTTGCTAGAATTACCCTTCGAAAGTTTCGGCGAAATTTCCTCGTCAAGAGTGCAAGTTGCTTCTCGAAATCCTCCATTGATAGGTTCTCATCATCGACTGAGGAGAATGAGTCCGCATCTTCTTCTTTTGTTGTTTTCAACGCAAAACCTGAAGACTTAGAAGAGGATGCCTTTCCAGAAGAATAGTTAGTAGGAAATGTCATTTCATAAGTTTGAAGTGCACCAACTAATTCTTCTACTTTGATTTCGTCCGGGTGTTTAACTGTTTCAATGGCCACAACCTTAGGGCGAAATCTTTCAGGAAGAGTCTTTAAAATCTTTCTTACAACTTTAGATTCTGGAATTTTCTCTCCCAAGTTAGCACATGTATTCACGATGTCTTGCAATCGTGTATAATAATCTGTGAAAGATTCATTTTCCGCCATAAAGATAGAGTCAAATTTGCTCGTAAGCATTTGCAGTTTTTGAATCTTCACAAGGCTTGTTCCCTCATGTGTAACTTGTAGAACATCCCAGATTTCTTTCGCAGTCTCACATACCGAGACGCGAGAGAATTCAGTTTGCGACAAAGCATTAAATAGGGCGTTAATTCCTTTGCCGTTGTAAGAAGATAACTCAATTTCTTCCTTGGTCCATTTCGACCTAGATTTGATGGTGCAAACATCAGCAATAATTTCAGTAGGATTTGTCCATCCAAATTCTATTGATTGCCACACCCGTTCATCGATGGAAATTAAAAATGCTCTCATCCGTACTTTCCAGTAGGCATAGTTTGTTCCATCGAAGAATAGGGGTTTGTTGATGTTTCCACCTTCAACCATTGTTTACAACCCTATTCCAGCTCTGATACCACTTGTTGGGTTATGATAAATATGGATCTAAATAGAGAAAAAAACACCTAGAGGGGGGTGAATAGGTGTAAATAATAAACACTCAAAAATCTTTGCGTAATAAAACCCAATGCGGAAATGAAAAATAACACGCAAGATTTTATGTGGAAAAACTCCAAAACCAGGAGTAAAAAACTACGGGACCGATCACATGGTGAAATCAACTAAGATTAAACACGTACAAAGGTGATATAACGTACTCACACACGACTCAACCTTTTTCCATACGCTCCGAGTTGATCTTCTCCGCTCGCTCTGCAACGCGCCTCGAATCCACGATTTGCGTCCAACGTCAATCCACGGCGTCCAACGTCGAGTCCACGACGTCTGACCGAATCCACGGTCTCCACCAAGTAGTACGTCTCGAATCCATGAACGTACCTCGCTCCGAATCCACGAGAGCAGTAACACCTTGAATCCACAAGTCCACGCGAATCCACGCGTGGATTTTTGGCTAAAATCGTTGATTTGTTGGTGGTGAGAATCCGCCGAATACTTAGATCAAAGATAGATCGGAAATACCATCAAAGTATTCATTAATTTGATTCTACTCAAAATCTGAGTAAGATAACCTAGAATCAAATTAATCCATATAGAAGAAGAAACATGGAGTAGATCTAATTTTTCCTTTCTTCTCTATATGTGTGGATCATTTTAAGTTTTTCTCCGTCGATATTTTTCAGTCATTTCCCGGAGTACAAAACTTAAAATCGGATTATCCTAAAAGATAGAATTAGGGTTTACTTATAGGTTAGAAACCGTTAGAAGTGGATAAGAATAAAAAACTAACCTTATCTGGAAGTTTACAGGTCGACAGTCCGGACTGGAATAAGTCTGATCCGGACTGTCATCAATAAACAGAACTTTTCCAGAAAACCATGTTCAGGGTCCGGACTGAAGTGTCCACGGTCCGGACTGTTCATGCGATTTCAGCAAAATCCACGTTCGGGGTCCGGACTGAACCAGGGGTGTTCCGGACTGGATTTGCGCATGAACCTACCTATGTTTGGGGTCCGGACTGAAGTACCCTGATCCGGATCCTGAACATATAACATGTCCAGTTTTTGATTTTTATGCAATTACAAACCCATCCAAGTGTTTCTACACTTCAAGAAGTATTCGGATCACCAAAATTATTTAGTTAAACGTACCTGATCCTTTTGAATTCTTCTTTCTTGAGATTGAGGTATATGGTCCAAACATCTTCGTCTTTAATCTTCAAGACTTAACAGCTTTCACGAAATACGCCAAAAGAAAATCCTTAACACTCATGATGATAAAAGAAAGATAAATATCATTGTTTATTCATTAATTAGAGCATGCCATTCCAGGATAATAAGATCTCATAGGAACACTAAGTACTAACATAGTACATGTCTAATCTATACAAGCATGCATATTACCCACAATGTACTATTCAACAATCAACAGTGGGGATCAGTCTAATATTCCTAGTGAGTGAATCAAAAGATGAGGTCCACATCAACTACCCACCTCGAAAAGCGTGAACTACAACAATACGAGATTCCTCGCTGTCCAAGATCCTCGATCCCCGCAGCCGTCCAAAATGCGAGAACTAGAGCAACACAGATCGCACACGACAAAAATGAACAACTTCCAAAATAGTAATTACTGTTTACAAAATAGCCGGAAAATAAGGAAATTCACCTCAGTACAGTCCTCAGAAAAATCCGAAAAAATCACAGTTACGATCCTCGCGATGACTAGATGAAAAACGAGTACTTACTCGCCCCGATCCGACACCTGTAGGCCAAGATCAAAAGTCTGCAGTACTCTTTCCAGAAAAAGTATAATTTTCACCTTCGAAGCAACCTCAGAAAAATCCAGAAAAAATACGATGATGTTCCTTGTGACGCGTAGATATAATTCGAGTACTTGCACTCCTCGTTCCGACTCTCGGTTGTGGAGAAAACCTACAAAAACCCCGGTGCTGTCCAAATTCCATCACAAAAAAAGGGGTCACAGAAATGGTCCAAAAAGCCCAAGAAAACCTTAAAATACGGAGAAGCTGAAAATACATAAGTCGTAGCCTTACCTGTCGTGAAAACGTGGGCGCAAGAATCACCCAAAAATTCCTTCGGGGTAGCCCAGGAGAGTCTGCAGAACGAAAGGCGACGAAAAAGGCTAACAAGGAAGGTGCATTGCAGTGCGCCGAGTCGCAGTAGATGTCGAAGTAGCGTCCTCCAAAAATTCCGGAACTTCTCCCGAAGATGCAAAACTGAAAAAGGAAGAAATTCACTATAGGGCTATCCCTGCAAAATTGCCCAGAAAAAGCACAAAAGAAGGCCCAAGGGACCTATTTATAGGCCCAAGCCCAAAAGCACCCTCCTTTTGGATTCGGGAGCATCTTTTTGGGCGCCCGAATCCGAAAGTCGCACCAGCGCCCCCGTCCGACCAGCGCCCGAAACCGCCAGCACTTGACACGTGTCCCAAACAGGGAACAGCCAGTGCAAGGTCCTTCGGATGCCGCCACGTGGCGCGCCCCCGTCAACGCGGGTGGGTGGCGCCCGCCAATGGCTGGGCGCCACGTGGCCTGCCCGCGCGACTCGTCGACCGCGCCCACGTGCGCCTCGCCGACCGCGCCGCCTGCCTCCCATGCACGCACGCATCCTGAGGTGCCGGCGTGCACCTCCGTGGACCGCGCCGCATGAGCCCTCCAATCACAAGCTGCCACGTGTCCTCGCGCCCGATCTATGCACTCGCGCGGGGTTCCGTGGACTGCGTATCGCGCGCCGGCCACTCCTGGGGCGCCACGTGTCCCCGCGCCGGGTCCATGCACCACCCGGCGCTGCTCTGTGGACCGCACGCTGTAAACCGGCCAATAACAGGCCGCCACGTGGAACCCAGCCGGTCTACGGCCTCCCCCATGCACCCGAATCCACTGAAAACTTTCGGGATCCCGTTTTTGGACATCCGGACTCCGAAAACTACAAGCAAATAGCCGTTTTCAAGCTTTTTTCCGTGCTGAATCCAAATCCGACCTCCGATCAGCCTGAAACCTCTTCTAAAATTTGGCAAAAGCAGCCGAAGGATAGGCTTGATCTAGGGACCTCATTGAGTCCATCCAACACATCCATTTGATGCGTTACAGGCCCAACACACCAATACCAGGCCCAACATACGAAAAGGAAAAATAAAAAAAATAAATTAATAATAAGATATAATTATACCCCGTTCACCGAAATGGAAGAAACCCTAGTTGTAAAAGACCGCCTCCTCTAACCCTTCCCTCTTGTGCGTGCCGAAGACCAAACGAAACCCTAGTTCGGAGATAGAAAAGAGAGAAAAGAGAGCAGACCATCCACCTTCTCCGATCAACGTGCCGGATGCCGGGAACGAGACGTCACTGTCATCGGAGAGCAGATCTTCCACCTTCTTTGATCAATGTAGTATACGGACTTTTCAGACATCGTCCATGAACCTTGTCGGGATAGGTTTAGTTATAGTAGCGTCCCTCATTATGATCCTTAGTGGGTAGTGTGTTGGCGATCGTTTTTATCTTTCGGTGATAGAGCTCGTGAAACGTTGAACGGCGGTGCGATCGGATCTGAAATTCGACTCCCGGATCTCCCGGAATAGAATTTCGTAGTTCGCGGTAACTGTAGCATGCATCGAAATCCGTACCTATTGGATCGGATTTCGCGGTAACGGTTTTCAAGGTAACGGGGTAGGTACCAATTGGATCGGATTAGGGATTTTAGTTGTACGAGAGTGAAAACAATATTAGCCTAATTTTAGTTATACGCACGAGGATCTAGGGTTTTGGGGGGATATTTTATAGGCTTATATATTTATACCAACCAGCTTACGCCCCAAGAGAGGGAGTTACACTAACCCTAGCTGCCTTGTGTGAGAGAGGGATAGGGATCGGGAGGGGGGAAAAGAGGAAGGACGACCCGATCATCTTGACGGATCAACGTGCGAGAGACGGGAGAAGAAGGGATCCTCCTTCCTCCTCTTGAGCGCAAGGTAAGCAATCTCCGATCCCTCCTTGTTTGGGTTCTAGGGTTTGGATGCCCTAGCCGCCGTCGCTGCCGCTGTTGCCGCCGCGCCACGCCCGCGCGGGCACGCGCCCGCGCGGGGCTGCACCGCCGCGCCTGCGAGGCGATCCGCCGTCGCGCCTTGCTTGCGAGGGGCGTTCGGCCGCCGCGCCGCCGCTCGCGCGGGGCGATCCGCTGCAGCGCTGCCACCCGCACAGGCAAGGCCCGCGCGGGGCGATCTACCGCCGCGCCGCGCCCGCGCGGGGCCTTTCCCGCGCGGGGCGTTATGCTGCCACGCCGCCGCCCGCGCGGAGCGTTCCGTTGCCGCGCCGCCACCCGCACTGGCCTTGCCCGCGCGGGGAGATCTACCGCCGCGCCGCGCCCGCGCAGGGCGTTCTCCCGCCGCGCCGCCGCCCGTGCGGGCACGCGCTCGCGCGGGGCGTTCCACTGTCGCGCAGCCGCCCGCGCGGCGCTTTGCCACCGCACCATCGCCGCGCGGGCCAGCTTCCGCGCACGGCTCTGCTGCTTCAATGCCGTGCAGCGCCGCTACCGCTGCTGCTGCCGCGGCCCCGTCGTGCTGCCGCCGCTCGTCTCCTTTGTTTTTCCGCCGCAAACGTTCGTGTCCCGGCTTCACTTATCTTTTTTAGTCGTTCGAGCGTCGCGTCTTCGCAAATAATCTTTGGTTATAACTGTTGTTTTATCTGGGGACTCCATAGGTCGGGGTGTCGTTCAGGGGCCGTGAGTCAACTTCAGGTGTTCCGACCAAATGCTGTTAAGGTGGGTACCTTCTCTGTCATCTCTGGAATTCAGTACTTCCTATTATGTTTACGCATGAGCATAACAATACTTACCTCGTGTTCATGTCTAACCCGTGTTTTACGTAAGCATTTTTATTACTACCATCTATGGCGACTGCGGGTCGCCCTGGTTTATGATACACATAATTATCACATTGTGAGCCCAGGGTTGCTTGCACGAACACCGGCGGTTTGGCCACCGCACTTGTGTATTTTTTCGGAAAGATGGCACGTTGGCCCGTGTACCGCACAATTAGTGATGATGGGGACCTCTCATGGCTGCTCAGGGGCCGCACGAGCGCCGTGGAGGGGTTATAAGCAACAAGGTTGCTTGCATGCACACCGGCGGTTTGGCCACCGCACTGGTGTATTTTTCCGGAAAGATGGCAAGTTGGCCGGTGTACCCCACAATTAGTGAAGATGGGGACCTCTCACGGCTGCTCAGGGGCCGCACGAGCGCCGTGGAGGAGTTATAAGCAACAAGGAGGGGCAGGTGCACATATTTGAATGTTACAGGGGCAGGTGCACATATTCGAATGTGACAGGGGCAGGTGCAAATATGTGAATGTTACAGGGGCAGGTGCACATATTTGAATGTTACAGGGGTAGGTACACATATCTGATTGTTACAGGGGCAGGTGCACATGTTTGATTATCATAGGGTACTATAGATTCTTTTGGGGGCGTGGACGCTCTGGTGCTTCGGTTTGCTTTACTTTCAGTTTCCCAGTTATCGCATATATTTTACGCTGTGTTTATGTTGCTTCCTGGTAGTGTCACTGACTCCCCACTCCGTGACAGGTTTGGTCGGGCGCGGGTTTGGGACGACAGTGAGGACGAGTTCGACGATTGATTACATTTTTACTTGTCTACATGAGTGACGTTTGTTAGGCTTTTACATGTTTTCTTCTTATTGAGTAGTTATGTGCGAGTGGGTCTGACTGTGCTGTGTGTGGATGTTTGAATACTCCGATGAACCTTTTGCTTTCACGCTCCTTAGCTATCCGGTCAATTTTCAAACCCAAGGAAAATGATTGCGACAATAACTTTTGAAAATAATAGGTGTTGTGTGGGCACCGTTTTACAAACCATGGGTTTATCCTTTCTAAATGTCGATGGCCGTTTCAACTGCTATCTTTCTCTCGATCTACTGATGTGGATAAAGTGTGTATGAGATTTCATATATTGGTTTATATACATATCGGGACTGAAAACGTCGTGCACGTGCAAATGAGACTCCGCTCTTGAGGTCGAGGAATTTACACGTGTGGCGGGTCTGGCGCGCACCGTGGGACACTGGAAAAGGAAATTTTAAATAGCCCACGTTTTCTGCTTAACCGAAAAACCCCCAGGGCCTGACAATCAACGTGACGGAAGCCGGGAACGAGACGTCACCGTCATCGCAGGTTGGAGCCGGATTCCCACCACCGCAAAGAACAGGATCGGGTCGTCTTCTCCGGTAGATCAAGGTATGCGGCTTTAATTTTTGTGTTTCCGTCGTTGTCGTAGGCGTCGTGGTTTCGTCGCCGCCGCATGTAATATCACAGATTTTTGTAACGTCTTACCCTCCTGCTAATAAAGGTTTTGTTTGAAGTAATTGATGAAACGGGTTTACTTAAGTGGATAATTTTGAGGTGCGGGTATTTTTCTGCGATAGAGCTTGGAAAACAGAGAACGGCGGTGCGATCGGATCCGGATTCCGACTTACGGAACACCCAGAAAGGGGTGAAAAGGATCGCAATAGCCAGGGGGTGCATCGAAATCCGTGTAAGTGATTTTGCATGCTTCCCGAGGAATTAAGGGATTATCTTTAAAGAATTATCTTTAAAGAATTATCCCGAAGGATTATTTGTGAGGAATTAATTAATTAATGAATTAATTAATTAGAGTTCAAAAAAATATCTGATGTGGATTTTGACGGTACGTACATACGAAAAGCGAAAATAAAAGAAATAATATATATCAAGATTTATTTATTCCCCGTATACCGAAAGGAAACCCTAGTCGTAAAAGATCGCCTCCTCAAACCCTTCCCTTTTGTGCGTGCCGAAAACCAAACGAAACCCTAGCTTGAAAAGAGAGAAAGGAGAAAAGAGAAAAGAAAAGGAAACCCTAATCGGGGGAAAAAGAAATAAAGAAGAAAGAAGCAGAGGAACCCGATCGACGTGCCAGAGAACGGAGAACGAGACATCACCGCCATCAGAGGGCGGATCCGGATTCTCACCACCGTAAAGAACGGAGATCGGGATCGCGTTGCCTCCTCCATCGGAAAAAGGTTAGGAATCGTTATTTCTCTCCTTCGTCGGTTTAATCGAGGGTTTTTCCGTGTTCTTTAGAGATCGGTTTAATCGGTAAATTGATCGCGGGTTTTTGAATGTCTTGATCGGTGATTTGTTCGTGTTTTGACCGAGTTTAACCGATGGTTTTTAATCGGCTTGATCGGAGGTTTCATCGGGTTACCGATCGAGGTTTTCGTTTGGCCTTCGATCAATGGTTTTATCGTTGGAGCAATCCGGAGTTTTTGTTTGAGTTATTTTGGCATTCCGTTGGAGCATGGGGGGAGTTAACGGGAGGCCGCCGCCGCCGTTGTTAAACGGGAGGCCGCCGCCGTCGTTACCATGTTCGCGGGGTCGTCGCCGGAGCCGCCCGGGGGGCAAAAACGGAGAAGAAAACGCGAAACGGGGGAGTACTGTTCACCCCGTACGGCCTCCCCAGCCCGCAGTCCACCGGCGGATCGTGCACCCGGCCCACGGCTCTGCCGCCTGGGGGCGCAGACCCGGCGCACAGCCACGTGCGCCAGACCGGCCCGCCGTTGCGCGGTCCACACGCCGGGCGTGCACCCGGCGTACGCCCCCTCGGCGCACGCCAGCCCAGCCCGCAAGCGCGGTGCACGCTTGGGCGTGCACCCGGTGCTGCCACCACGGCCGGGAACAGGTGAACTCGGCGCGCGCTTTTCGCCGTGCGCGGCCCGGCCCAAGACGGTGCGGTCCACAACACAGTGCACGCTCGGTCTGCGGCGCCGCCACCCTTGGCCGCAGACCCGGTCCATGTCCAGTTCTGTGCACCAGCCTCCAACGAAAGACTCCGGTAGCTCCGTTTTCGGCACGTTTCGTCCCGTTTTTTAGTGTTTTTGACCACGACGATATTTTTGACAACGATGTAGCTCTTCGGGACAGTTTTTGGTTCGACGGGTTTTTGTTGGACGACACCGTCCGCTTGGCATAGTGATTTTGGATTTTCGTCGGTCTATTGTTACAGTGGTCGGGACCACTGTTTTGCCTATTTAGGGTAAAAATGGTAAAAGGTGTTTTTGGTTATTTTAATAGGCCGCGTGAAGTTCGGATTCGCCTAGGAGGGACATTGGCGCGGTCGTTTATCTTCATTCAGGTGGGTACTTTTGATTAATTTCGGTGCAGGGTCGTTCCCGAGTATTTCGTTTGATAAAGTAGATAGTTTTGGTAAAAGTGACTAACCCCATTGCATGTAAATCCCATATTCTATTCTCATTGAGGCGGCTGTGGTCGCAGGATGGTTTTATTATTCTGATTAAAGCGGCTAAGATTGCAACATGTTTATACTCATATTGCTTACACGCACACCGGCGGCTTGGCCACCGCACAGGGTGTATTTTTTCAGAAAGATGGTAAGTTGTTTTACCCATGTACCCCACAAGGAGAGGTTAGTGGGGACCCCTCAAGGAGTGGCGACTTCTACTTGGGCAGTGGAGGGGTTGGAGGCACTAAGAAAATGAGTACGGTATTCTGTGGTTGGAGCCCAACTTGTTTCGGTATTCTGGGGTTGGTGCCCAGCTTGTTTTGTGACAGGGACTTAGCGATACATGAGGGGGAAGTAAATGCTCCGGTGTATCGATTTGTCTTTTTAGTTATTGCATTTTCTGTTTATACCTACTTTATCAGTCACTGACTACCCACACGGTGACAGGTCCGAGTAGGAGTGGGAACCGGGACGACGGTGAGGCAATGGTTAGGGGACCCTAGCCCTTGAGGCTATTAAACTCTACAGTTATGGTTATCTTTTATTGTGTATTGGTTAGTCTAGCTGTGTTTACTTGTGCGTGGTTTCTTGTGGATGTTGAAATGAGGATCCCGTGTAGAATTATATTCTCTTATCTGCGAATGTAAGATGTGTAATTGCGGCTCGTTTTAAAGTACAAACATGGTTTCAAAAGCATTTTCAAACCAAGTGTCGTGTAGGCACTGATTTCACAACCGTGGATTTATCCTTTCAAGTAATGTGGCCGCTTAAAAGAGTTTGCGAAAATGTTTTGGAAAACCGGGTGTCGAGTGGACACCGACTTTCAAACCGATGGGTTTATGGTGTAGTTTCAATATGATAAATGTGACTGTCACGCCCCGGGGGTTTGTTTTAGCGGAAACGATTCATAAAAGCCGAATATTTGACGCGTAAATTTTTTTTTTTTTTTTTGTTTAAAAGAGAACCCCTCTTCCCCGGCGCGTGCCCAGACCCGCCACACGTACAGGGTCACTCTGCAACCGGACAGAGTCTCCCCTGTACGTGCACGGCGTAGCGTTCAGTACATGTTCCAACATACACAACCAATCAATCACCACAGTTGTTCACAAGCAACCAGTATTCTAAACTAATAAAAGAAGAACGTATGGCCGATCAATTTGGAAAGGATAAATCCACAGTTTTGAAATCCCTTTTGCAATCCATAAATTCACAGGGTTTTGAAACCAGTGCCCACACGACACTTAGATTTTAAAAACGGTTTTCGCAATCTTTTCCTTGGCTTCTGCCTTCTTGATTTTCAAATGGCCGATAGAAATAAAAGGGAAAGATATTCCACTAGGGGCACTAAATGTAGCCCGTACCGACATCCATGCCGACCCCACGAGGGTATCGCGAACCACTCACATGACTACAGAGTAATGAAAAGCGAGAATAAAAGAATAGATACAGTCCAGGGTCCCCAGCGACCCAGCTGCTCCTGTCCCGTCCTCACCGCCGCCTACCTCCCTCCCCGTCTGGACCCTGTCACGAAGTGGGATGTCAGTGACGCAGAAACAGTAAGCAGGAGAATATAGTAAAACAAACCGTGAAGACAAATGGAGCAACCATCCTCCCAAGGAGGAAAGGCAACCTGTACACCTGCATCCTGTAATACCCGGCCGCGTCGGTCCACTACCGACGGCCCCATACCGTACCTGCAACACCGCGACCGCGCCGGACAACTAAACCGGCGGGTCGCTCCGCTCGCACCTAGGCGCCTCAACCCCACAGCTAATAAGGGGCCCCCACTACGTCACCTCGTGGGTATACACGGGTTCTACGACCTCTTTTCCGGAAAAGCGCACCCTCTGCGGTGGCCAAACCGCGGGTGCGCGTGTGGCAACCTCGAGCCAAGTAACCGTAACCACCATCATGTCAGTATCACAATAAGAATAGTAAGAGTAATGAGGTAAATGAGGTAAAGTGCATGATCGAAAACAAGGTAATACTGCGCGCACTCGAAGGTGGCCCGCTGACATATATGGGATGAAAAAGAAGAACACCGTCGGCAATCGACGCTAGTCATTATAGCGAACCCACTAACATGCATAAGCTATCACCCGTCATTATGTAACCCCAGTACACTTAGAATAGACCCCGTCCAATAAGATAGAATTTAGAGGCTAGGAATAAAGTAAAAACAACCCACCTGAATGAAGGCCGATCCCGAACTCCCGCTAGATTACCGGGAGGCTGGTGCTGAACTGCTGGGCCCTGAACAGAGACTGTAGTCAGAACTAGACTCACATATACCCGTCCCGACGACACGACAGTAACGGAGTGTTTATACGGGGCAATATCGCCGATTTACCGCACAGAACCTAACTCTCGATCAATGAGGACCTACTGAACTCTAACAAGATGCCTAGTAGGCGTGTAAACGCTGTCTAAGGACAGCCAGCAAGTCCGAATCGCATTTTAGTCCAAAATGTAATTTAATTTGCCTAGAGCTATTGCATTAACCCAATGTTTCGACTCGTTCTCAAAATCCGGGAGTCCAAAAGCTGCGCCGTAACTTTCAGCGCGTTTGTTATGACGAGACGAACGCCGTGCTCACAGAATTGGACTGCCACGGTTCCCGAGAATAAAGTTGGCCCATAAACCTTTTTGTGTCCAATTCGCAACTATGCTAGTACACAACCTAGACTTGATCAAATCTAAAGTTAGATGGAGCATCATGTTAAGCACGTACTGTGGACAGTGGGGCTCACCTGAGGGGGGCCGGAGGTCGGCCGGAACAGTGGCCGGAGCAACACCCAAGAATGGCTCAAGCTCGGTTTTGGGTGATCTTGGTGCAACCAGGTTCCGACCTGTTTCAAGGGTGAGCATAGGTTAGAGGAGGTTCCCAGAAGGAGTTTAGTCCATGTGGGGTCGAGCCCCGGCGGCCGGAGGCGACGGCGGCCGGAGATGAGCCCGAGAAGATGGTTTCGGGTGCAACTGCGGGAATCAAGAACCCGACGTTAGGATTCCCATGCAACACCACCATTGGTCACGAAATGATGAGAGGGGCCTACCTGCACCGTTTCCGGAGGTCTGGAGTCGCCGGCGGCGCGCGGCGGCGGAGCTCCGGTGAAGCTCTAAGGCCTCTAATGGCAGATTCCGGCGAGGTAGCTCCGGGCCGGTGGGACATGGACCAGAAGACCCCTATCGGTTACAGGAGTCTTGGTGCAGTGGTGGCCGACGCCGGAAGGCAGCGGCGGCGCCGGGCGGCGACGATCGGCGAAGGTGCCAACCACCCGGTTCCTAGGGCAACTTCGTTTGGGCTCGATCCTCAATCGATCCGCTTCCTGCTTCGTGGGGATGTTGCAGTCACCGAGAGGAGCCGATCCAACGGTTCTGATCGAGCGCTTGATGGCCGGATCACGCCGGCGCGCGAGGTCGGACGGAAAACGATAATTCCGGCAGCTAGCTCTCCGGCCGGTCAACCAGGGCACCGGGGACCGCGGGGCTGCACCAGGGTGATCCTTGGGATGTCAATAACACAGTGCTAGGGTCCCCGAAACGAAACAAGAACAAAACTTCCATACTTGCCTTCGCCGGAGACTAGGAAAAAGGAGGAGAGGTCCCGCGGCGGCGCACGGCGGCGGTCGGGGGCAGGTCCAACACAGGTCGGCTGCGGCTTCCGGGAGGACTCCACTGGACGTGGTTTTGATCGCCAAAGACCTTGTTGGTTGCCTTCCTCTCCAAGAACCGAGATCAAGAGCTTCTTGGTCTCCCTTTTTCCGGCAAGGGGAGGCGGCGGCCGGTGCGGGGAGGGCTCCAGGAAGCAAGGCAGCGAGGAGGAGGGTTGTTGAGAAGCGGCTAGGGCAGAGCTCTTGCGTGGGTTTTCTTGAAAACCCTAGCTCGGTGTGAATGCCTCTATATAGCAATATGCATAATTGCATTTCAGCCCTTCAAGCCCTTTTAATAGCTATTAGGTCCACTACGGTAGCTATACTTTGCACTTAAGTCCTTATCTAAGAATTGGCACGCAAATCGAGGCAACTTCAATGGGGTTTTATGTGAAATTATCCACTTTTTTGCCTTATTTCACGCATTTCGAGGCGATCTGGTCGTCGAAACGGAAAATGGACTGCGCCATGACGTCCGGCTCGACGAGACCTACCAGGTAGCGATCTCTGATTTTAGCGAAACTGCCCGGATAAAATCTCGGTCCATAATAACTGTGTCAAAATACAGTTTTTGCGCTTTTCGAGATTCCAGAGTCGTCAAACAGAATTTTCGACTGCGCCATTGCGTTCAGAACATCGGAGCCGTTCAAATCGACTACCTGAAATGCTATGTTCGGATTCCGAACAGTGAATTAGTCAACGTTGTATTCGTCAGGTCCCGAAAATCAGGGTTACTGTTCATATACAGTAATTCACTTAAGCGACCTCTGCGCAGACCACTGTTATATTGGTCGCGGTAATTGCCCGCTTCTTCGCTGAATTTTGGAAGATCCGACCGTCAGATCGAAAAGTGCTGAATATAAATCTCACTCAGTTCGACGAGACGATCGCAACGGTCAACTCGGATTTCCAAGATCATGTCCGGATTGGAAAGTAGCCTTTTTGTCTCGTAAAACGTGCAACTCGCACACTGGCAATTGACTAGATAAATCAACATAGGTCTTTTGAATTCAAAAACCAGGTCAAAATTCACTTTTAGACTATTTATTAAAATAAAATATTTAGAGTTTTTACATCACTTACAACTTAAAAGAAGTTTCGTCCCCGAAACTTACAACTTAAAAGAAGTTTCGTCCCCGAGACTTACAACTTAAAAGTTTCATTCCCGGAGCTTACCGCCTGAAGTCATACTCTATGAAAATGCTCAGAAAGTTTAATCGAGGGCTACAAGTCAGTCGCAAGGTATCTACAACTCTAAGGCTACTAATTTAGACCCAATCTGGTACTCCTCATTATAGGGCAGAGTATTTCCTCAGTTCTTTCGACCGTCCGTTGCCTGTAGCCAACGTGCTTACCAAAAGAACAGCGGAATACTAAAGGTTTGTCGCCAACAACAAGTTGGGGACGCAACTCCTACCAGAAGGTATATCACATACTTCCCAACACAATCTCAGTGCCAAAACATAACCTTTATCGAGGGTTACTACCGCCTCGCGGTCATGAACATCGCCATGACTACCACTTAGGTGAGTCCACGTCGATCCACAAAACCTGTGCGAAAGGTGGGGTCAATTTGCATCGGAGACTGTGCAATTCACGCACCGGTATGCGATTTGCTAAGGTTAGATTGGCTCCCTCGCCTGTAAGCACACCGGACCGGAACGGTCGACGAAACGAGAGGTAGAGCTAAAGGCAGGAGGGCTCGCAAGGGTCTGGTAGGGTCGGGTTGCTCCGGCCCAAACGGAGCTTCTATGAAGCCGAGGGAAGGGAAGGTAAACGGAAAAAGGAAAAGTAGAAAACAAAGAGAGATAAGTACCTGTCATTCCCTATTTCGGGACGACGCGTCGTCTGCCGGGGCGGCCGGGGGGCGTCCGCCCACAATCCTTGGGCCAGCGTCGCACCGCGTGTTGGGGTGGGGGGGTTTGCTGTCTAAAGAGTCTGCACATCGCTGGTCGTCGGGCGAGCCCTTTGTCTGCACGGGGGCCGCCGCGCTCTTTGTTCTTCTTGGCGGTGGTGGCACGGCGGCGGAGGCGGGGGTGGGCCCTTGAGGGCAGGAGAGGTGATTGTGATCTGGCAAGCCGCACCGGTTACAATAGTGGTACCTCCAAGTGCATTCCGTCACTGGGTGCGCGCCCTTGCAGATGACGCAGGATCCCGGTTGCGCGTGCGCGCTCCCCTTAAGCCCTCGTTCGACCTTCGGTGCTTGCGTCGGGCGTGGATTAGGTCGGCTCTCTGGATCGGTGCCCCCTTGAGGGGTGGAGGCGGCGGTTCCCTTGGGCTCAACATGTCGCGGCGCCGGGGGTCTTCTGACAGACGGCTTCAGAGGGCACTCATACCGCGTGTGGCCCGGCTTGCCACATCGGAAACAGTGTCCGTCCCGCCACGGGCAGCTCGTTATGAGGTGTGCATTGCCGCATATGACGCACGGTTTCGGTGGCTTAGGTCTCTCCTCCGTCGTCTGCCCGAGGTTCTGCCCGGCTCTCGGGCGTTTGCTCGCCCGGCCCCTCCGATGGGGGTCCCCGGCCGATTCGGGGTAAGAGCATTCCTGCCGGGCGCACTCTGCGTTGGTGTGCACGGTCAGGTTAGCAGCCTCCTGGACGGCGGGAGGGCCCGTCGGTGGCATCCCGGGAGTGGCAACGCTTCTGCTGCCGCCCCGGAACCGGTCGACGCCCTCGAGTTCCTGTGTCAGCATGCTCAGGCGCTCCGCGAGAGTCAGCAGTTGCCCAGCCACGTCGCGCAGCTGGTTGCGGAGCAGGCGATTGGCTTCGTCGGCGATGTCCATTTCCGTCGTCGGTTGCTGGCTGAGTCTGCCCTCGATCTGTATGCACACAAAGAAGGTCGGCTTTAGTCTTTGCTAATCATCAACGGTACATCGCACCACTTAGCGAGGGAAAGGACTCGGACTCTGACTCTGCGTCCCCGGCCGATGATCTAGTACGGGCCATGTCTGTCACACATCACAAGAGTCAACTTTAGACTACCCTACTAACAACAACCATAAAGTGAGAGAAAGGACTCAACATTTCCCCCCCCCCCCCCCCCCCCTCGGTCACTCACGTTCTACAGTCCTATGCCCTACCCATTTCATTCGTATGTAGGCATGTGAGGGTTGTCCACGGATGTCGGCACTAACTGTTGTGATTGAAAGAATTCTCTGATACCATTTAATCTGTCACGCCCCGGGGGTTTGTTTTAGCGGAAACGATTCATAAAAGCCGAATATTTGACGCGTAAATTTTTTTTTTTTTTTTTGTTTAAAAGAGAACCCCTCTTCCCCGGCGCGTGCCCAGACCCGCCACACGTACAGGGTCACTCTGCAACCGGACAGAGTCTCCCCTGTACGTGCACGGCGTAGCGTTCAGTACATGTTCCAACATACACAACCAATCAATCACCACAGTTGTTCACAAGCAACCAGTATTCTAAACTAATAAAAGAAGAACGTATGGCCGATCAATTTGGAAAGGATAAATCCACAGTTTTGAAATCCCTTTTGCAATCCATAAATTCACAGGGTTTTGAAACCAGTGCCCACACGACACTTAGATTTTAAAAACGGTTTTCGCAATCTTTTCCTTGGCTTCTGCCTTCTTGATTTTCAAATGGCCGATAGAAATAAAAGGGAAAGATATTCCACTAGGGGCACTAAATGTAGCCCGTACCGACATCCATGCCGACCCCACGAGGGTATCGCGAACCACTCACATGACTACAGAGTAATGAAAAGCGAGAATAAAAGAATAGATACAGTCTAGGGTCCCCAGCGACCCAGCTGCTCCTGTCCCGTCCTCACCGCCGCCTACCTCCCTCCCCGTCTGGACCCTGTCACGAAGTGGGATGTCAGTGACGCAGAAACAGTAAGCAGGAGAATATAGTAAAACAAACCGTGAAGACAAATGGAGCAACCATCCTCCCAAGGAGGAAAGGCAACCTGTACACCTGCATCCTGTAATACCCGGCCGCGTCGGTCCACTACCGACGGCCCCATACCGTACCTGCAACACCGCGACCGCGCCGGACAACTAAACCGGCGGGTCGCTCCGCTCGCACCTAGGCGCCTCAACCCCACAGCTAATAAGGGGCCCCCACTACGTCACCTCGTGGGTATACACGGGTTCTACGACCTCTTTTCCGGAAAAGCGCACCCTCTGCGGTGGCCAAACCGCGGGTGCGCGTGTGGCAACCTCGAGCCAAGTAACCGTAACCACCATCATGTCAGTATCACAATAAGAATAGTAAGAGTAATGAGGTAAATGAGGTAAAGTGCATGATCGAAAACAAGGTAATACTGCGCGCACTCGAAGGTGGCCCGCTGACATATATGGGATGAAAAAGAAGAACACCGTCGGCAATCGACGCTAGTCATTATAGCGAACCCACTAACATGCATAAGCTATCACCCGTCATTGTGTAACCCCAGTACACTTAGAATAGACCCCGTCCAATAAGATAGAATTTAGAGGCTAGGAATAAAGTAAAAACAACCCACCTGAATGAAGGCCGATCCCGAACTCCCGCTAGATTACCGGGAGGCTGGTGCTGAACTGCTGGGCCCTGAACAGAGACTGTAGTCAGAACTAGACTCACATATACCCGTCCCGACGACACGACAGTAACGGAGTGTTTATACGGGGCAATATCGCCGATTTACCGCACAGAACCTAACTCTCGATCAATGAGGACCTACTGAACTCTAACAAGATGCCTAGTAGGCGTGTAAACGCTGTCTAAGGACAGCCAGCAAGTCCGAATCGCATTTTAGTCCAAAATGTAATTTAATTTGCCTAGAGCTATTGCATTAACCCAATGTTTCGACTCGTTCTCAAAATCCGGGAGTCCAAAAGCTGCGCCGTAACTTTCAGCGCGTTTGTTATGACGAGACGAACGCCGTGCTCACAGAATTGGACTGCCACGGTTCCCGAGAATAAAGTTGGCCCATAAACCTTTTTGTGTCCAATTCGCAACTATGCTAGTACACAACCTAGACTTGATCAAATCTAAAGTTAGATGGAGCATCATGTTAAGCACGTACTGTGGACAGTGGGGCTCACCTGAGGGGGGCCGGAGGTCGGCCGGAACAGTGGCCGGAGCAACACCCAAGAATGGCTCAAGCTCGGTTTTGGGTGATCTTGGTGCAACCAGGTTCCGACCTGTTTCAAGGGTGAGCATAGGTTAGAGGAGGTTCCCAGAAGGAGTTTAGTCCATGTGGGGTCGAGCCCCGGCTGGCCGGAGGCGACGGCGGCCGGAGATGAGCCCGAGAAGATGGTTTCGGGTGCAACTGCGGGAATCAAGAACCCGACGTTAGGATTCCCATGCAACACCACCATTGGTCACGAAATGATGAGAGGGGCCTACCTGCACCGTTTCCGGAGGTCTGGAGTCGCCGGCGGCGCGCGGCGGCGGAGCTCCGGTGAAGCTCTAAGGCCTCTAATGGCAGATTCCGGCGAGGTAGCTCCGGGCCGGTGGGACATGGACCAGAAGACCCCTATCGGTTACAGGAGTCTTGGTGCAGTGGTGGCCGACGCCGGAAGGCAGCGGCGGCGCCGGGCGGCGACGATCGGCGAAGGTGCCAACCACCCGGTTCCTAGGGCAACTTCGTTGGGCTCGATCCTCAATCGATCCGCTTCCTGCTTCGTGGGGATGTTGCAGTCACCGAGAGGAGCCGATCCAACGGTTCTGATCGAGCGCTTGATGGCCGGATCACGCCGGCGCGCGAGGTCGGACGGAAAACGATAATTCCGGCAGCTAGCTCTCCGGCCGGTCAACCAGGGCACCGGGGACCGCGGGGCTGCACCAGGGTGATCCTTGGGATGTCAATAACACAGTGCTAGGGTCCCCGAAACGAAACAAGAACAAAACTTCCATACTTGCCTTCGCCGGAGACTAGGAAAAAGGAGGAGAGGTCCCGCGGCGGCGCACGGCGGCGGTCGGGGGCAGGTCCAACACAGGTCGGCTGCGGCTTCCGGGAGGACTCCACTGGACGTGGTTTTGATCGCCAAAGACCTTGTTGGTTGCCTTCCTCTCCAAGAACCGAGATCAAGAGCTTCTTGGTCTCCCTTTTTCCGGCAAGGGGAGGCGGCGGCCGGTGCGGGGAGGGCTCCAGGAAGCAAGGCAGCGAGGAGGAGGGTTGTTGAGAAGCGGCTAGGGCAGAGCTCTTGCGTGGGTTTTCTTGAAACCCTAGCTCGGTGTGAATGCCTCTATATAGCAATATGCATAATTGCATTTCAGCCCTTCAAGCCCTTTTAATAGCTATTAGGTCCACTACGGTAGCTATACTTTGCACTTAAGTCCTTATCTAAGAATTGGCACGCAAATCGAGGCAACTTCAATGGGGTTTTATGTGAAATTATCCACTTTTTTGCCTTATTTCACGCATTTCGAGGCGATCTGGTCGTCGAAACGGAAAATGGACTGCGCCATGACGTCCGGCTCGACGAGACCTACCAGGTAGCGATCTCTGATTTTAGCGAAACTGCCCGGATAAAATCTCGGTCCATAATAACTGTGTCAAAATACAGTTTTTTGCGCTTTTCGAGATTCCAGAGTCGTCAAACAGAATTTCGACTGCGCCATTGCGTTCAGAACATCGGAGCCGTTCAAATCGACTACCTGAAATGCTATGTTCGGATTCCGAACAGTGAATTAGTCAACGTTGTATTCGTCAGGTCCCGAAAATCAGGGTTACTGTTCATATACAGTAATTCACTTAAGCGACCTCTGCGCAGACCACTGTTATATTGGTCGCGGTAATTGCCCGCTTCTTCGCTGAATTTTGGAAGATCCGACCGTCAGATCGAAAAGTGCTGAATATAAATCTCACTCAGTTCGACGAGACGATCGCAACGGTCAACTCGGATTTCCAAGATCATGTCCGGATTGGAAAGTAGCCTTTTTGTCTCGTAAAACGTGCAACTCGCACACATGGCAATTGACTAGATAAATCAACATAGGTCTTTTGAATTCAAAAACCAGGTCAAAATTCACTTTTAGACTATTTATTAAAATAAAATATTTAGAGTTTTTACAGTGACTGTATGGTTAAGCATAGTCTCTCCTCATAGTCGCTCATTGTTTGCATGGTTAAAGTGTTTGTCGTATTTGGAACGCCGTGCATATACAAAGGAGGCTCCGCCCGTTTGGGGAGTGAATTTGTATATGTGGCGGGTCTGGTGCGCACCGGAGGCGAGGTTCATTTAAGAAAAAAAAATGGATACGTTTTCCGCTCTTCTAGAACCTCCGGGGCGTGACAGATTATATGGTATCAGAGAAAACGACTTTAACCATGGTGATCGGTGACCAACATCCACAGAGTGTGATACCACAAGTAACTAACCAATTCGATAACCAAGTTGTAGGTGTGTAAAGTACGAGCGCGAGCGCGAGGAAAAAGGGATAAGAGTCCCGGTGTTCGTAGGTCAAGGGGCTAGTGTTACGGCATTTTGGTATTGGCATATTTCGTGAGTCAAGTCAGTGAGTTGAGTCGGAGTCTTAAAGGGATCAAATTGTCAATCAGCAATCAAAAACTTAGAGAAGATTCAAC
>CM055063.1:41091050-41107787 GCA_029204045.2 Tillandsia leiboldiana | reverse complement strand
AAGCACGTACTGTGGACAGTGGGGCTCACCTGAGGGGGCCGGAGGTCGGCCGGAACAGTGGCCGGAGCAACACCCAAGAATGGCTCAAGCTCGGTTTTGGGTGATCTTGGTGCAACCAGGTTCCGACCTGTTTCAAGGGTGAGCATAGGTTAGAGGAGGTTCCCAGAAGGAGTTTAGTCCATGTGGGGTCGAGCCCCGGCGGCCGGAGGCGACGGCGGCCGGAGATGAGCCCGAGAAGATGGTTTCGGGTGCAACTGCGGGAATCAAGAACCCGACGTTAGGATTCCCATGCAACACCACCATTGGTCACGAAATGATGAGAGGGGCCTACCTGCACCGTTTCCGGAGGTCTGGAGTCGCCGGCGGCGCGCGGCGGCGGAGCTCCGGTGAAGCTCTAAGGCCTCTAATGGCAGATTCCGGCGAGGTAGCTCCGGGCCGGTGGGACATGGACCAGAAGACCCCTATCGGTTACAGGAGTCTTGGTGCAGTGGTGGCCGACGCCGGAAGGCAGCGGCGGCGCCGGGCGGCGACGATCGGCGAAGGTGCCAACCACCCGGTTCCTAGGGCAACTTCGTTTGGGCTCGATCCTCAATCGATCCGCTTCCTGCTTCGTGGGGATGTTGCAGTCACCGAGAGGAGCCGATCCAACGGTTCTGATCGAGCGCTTGATGGCCGGATCACGCCGGCGCGCGAGGTCGGACGGAAAACGATAATTCCGGCAGCTAGCTCTCCGGCCGGTCAACCAGGGCACCGGGGACCGCGGGGCTGCACCAGGGTGATCCTTGGGATGTCAATAACACAGTGCTAGGGTCCCCGAAACGAAACAAGAACAAAACTTCCATACTTGCCTTCGCCGGAGACTAGGAAAAAGGAGGAGAGGTCCCGCGGCGGCGCACGGCGGCGGTCGGGGGCAGGTCCAACACAGGTCGGCTGCGGCTTCCGGGAGGACTCCACTGGACGTGGTTTTGATCGCCAAAGACCTTGTTGGTTGCCTTCCTCTCCAAGAACCGAGATCAAGAGCTTCTTGGTCTCCCTTTTTCCGGCAAGGGGAGGCGGCGGCCGGTGCGGGGAGGGCTCCAGGAAGCAAGGCAGCGAGGAGGAGGGTTGTTGAGAAGCGGCTAGGGCAGAGCTCTTGCGTGGGTTTTCTTGAAAACCCTAGCTCGGTGTGAATGCCTCTATATAGCAATATGCATAATTGCATTTCAGCCCTTCAAGCCCTTTTAATAGCTATTAGGTCCACTACGGTAGCTATACTTTGCACTTAAGTCCTTATCTAAGAATTGGCACGCAAATCGAGGCAACTTCAATGGGGTTTTATGTGAAATTATCCACTTTTTTGCCTTATTTCACGCATTTCGAGGCGATCTGGTCGTCGAAACGGAAAATGGACTGCGCCATGACGTCCGGCTCGACGAGACCTACCAGGTAGCGATCTCTGATTTTAGCGAAACTGCCCGGATAAAATCTCGGTCCATAATAACTGTGTCAAAATACAGTTTTTGCGCTTTTCGAGATTCCAGAGTCGTCAAACAGAATTTTCGACTGCGCCATTGCGTTCAGAACATCGGAGCCGTTCAAATCGACTACCTGAAATGCTATGTTCGGATTCCGAACAGTGAATTAGTCAACGTTGTATTCGTCAGGTCCCGAAAATCAGGGTTACTGTTCATATACAGTAATTCACTTAAGCGACCTCTGCGCAGACCACTGTTATATTGGTCGCGGGTAATTGCCCGCTTCTTCGCTGAATTTTGGAAGATCCGACCGTCAGATCGAAAAGTGCTGAATATAAATCTCACTCAGTTCGACGAGACGATCGCAACGGTCAACTCGGATTTCCAAGATCATGTCCGGATTGGAAAGTAGCCTTTTTGTCTCGTAAAACGTGCAACTCGCACACTGGCAATTGACTAGATAAATCAACATAGGTCTTTTGAATTCAAAAACCAGGTCAAAATTCACTTTTAGACTATTTATTAAAATAAAATATTTAGAGTTTTTACAGTGACTGTATGGTTAAGCATAGTCTCTCCTCATAGTCGCTCATTGTTTGCATGGTTAAAGTGTTTGTCGTATTTGGAACGCCGTGCATATACAAAGGAGGCTCCGCCCGTTTGGGGAGTGAATTTGTATATGTGGCGGGTCTGGTGCGCACCGGAGGCGAGGTTCATTTAAGAAAAAAAAATGGATACGTTTTCCGCTCTTCTAGAACCTCCGGGGCGTGACAGATTATATGGTATCAGAGAAAACGACTTTAACCATGGTGATCGGTGACCAACATCCACAGAGTGTGATACCACAAGTAACTAACCAATTCGATAACCAAGTTGTAGGTGTGTAAAGTACGAGCGCGAGCGCGAGGAAAAAGGGATAAGAGTCCCGGTGTTCGTAGGTCAAGGGGCTAGTGTTACGGCATTTTGGTATTGGCATATTTCGTGAGTCAAGTCAGTGAGTTGAGTCGGAGTCTTAAAGGGATCAAATTGTCAATCAGCAATCAAAAACTTAGAGAAGATTCAACAAGAGCTCAAGTTGACACTCAATGTCTTGAGTCTTGAAGATTGAAGATGAAGAATTGTGGATCAGTTACATCAATCTCAAGAAGAAAGTATTCAAGAGGATCAGGTATGTTAAACTAAATAATTGTGGTGATCCGAATACTTTCTTATAGTGTAGAAACACTTGGAAGATTTTTTAATTGCATAAAAATCAAAAACTGGACATGGGACATGTTCAGGATCCGGATCAGACCTTGCAATCCGGATCCCGAAGGGTACTTGTTCATTGGCAATTTCAATCCGGATCCTAGGCCATTCTGATCCGGATCCCGAACATGGGACTTTGCTGAATTGCATGAACGATCCGGATCGGACCTTGTAATCCGGATCCCGAACCCTTGGTTTTCTGGAATCGTCAATCTCGTTACGACGATCCGGATCGCAGTAAATCCGATCCGGATCGCCGTCCTGAAAATTTCCAGATAAGGTATGTTTTTGATTCTTATCTCTTTCCAAAGGTTTCTAAACTATAAATAGACACTTAGGGTTTCTCAAAAACGTGGGAGCTACGGCCGATCATTTTATAAAACTCTTGAGAGCAACCCTAGAGGCTAGGTTTTTATCGATCTTCTTTATAGCCTCTTTTAGGTCAATTCGACGGTTCTTTCAAGAACATATCTTTCGTCGAATTGATCTAATCTTTGCTTAGAGATTTCTTCTACGGTTCTTCATTGATAGTCTAAGCAAAGGATCACCATCGAAGTCAATATTCTTATCGACTGAGTTTGCGTCGTGGATTCGACGTGGCATCGTGGATTCGGTGTGCTAAAGGCGTTTCGTGGATTCGAAGCGTGCGTTCGTGGATTCGAACGTGAGCAGTGGACGGGCAAAACGGTGGAGCGCGAGGTCCAAGAAATTGAAGGAGGG
Organism: Tillandsia leiboldiana; assembly: GCA_029204045.2. Classification (NCBI taxonomy): domain Eukaryota; kingdom Viridiplantae; phylum Streptophyta; class Magnoliopsida; order Poales; family Bromeliaceae; genus Tillandsia; species Tillandsia leiboldiana. The sequence goes on along the minus strand of CM055063.1, from coordinate 41,104,365 downwards.
GTTAAATCCGTGGAGACGGTAATCACCTTGTTATTCTTCTTTTCTTAGGGATTGTTATTGCGTGGATATCCAACCGGTCAGCGCGAGGTCCGAAGAAGCTGAAGGAGGGGTTGAGTCCGTGGAGTTGGTAATCACCTTGTTATTCTTCTATTCTTAGTGGATTGTTATTGCGTGTTGGTCCCGTGGTTTTTCTCCTGGATTGGAGTTTCCACGTATATCTCGGTGTGCTGTTTTTATTTTCCGCATTGGTTTTTATTTTGCACTGAGATTGAGTTTTTAAGTATTACACCTATTCACCCCCCCTCTAGTTGTTTGATAGTACCTATTTAGATCCTTGTGGATCCTATAAAAACCTACAATTGGTATCAGAGCGGGTTTTAGGTTTATCTATCATGATGGGTGAAAGTGGTAATATTTATAGACCTCCTCTTTTTGATGGGACTAATTATGCTTATTGGAAAGTGCGGATGAGAGCTTTTCTCATCGCAATTGATGAGCGGGTATGGCAATCCGTGGAATACGGTTGGGTGCATCCTGTTGAGGAAGTAGGAAATTCTACTACCCCAAAACCTCGCTCTAGATGGTCCAAAGAGGAACTCGAAAGATCTTCTTACAATGGAAAAGGTATGAACGCTCTTTTTAACTCTCTTTCCTCGACTGAGTTCACAAGAATTTCCGCGTGTGAAACCGCGAAGGAAATTTGGGATATTCTCAAAATTACACATGAGGGTACTAATCTTGTAAAAATTCAAAAGCTCCAGATGCTTACAAGTCAATTTGACTCTATTCATATGGAAGAGCATGAATTGTTTACAGATTATTACACTAGACTTCAAGATGTAATAAATACATGTGCTAATTTAGGAGAAAAGATCCCGGAGTCGAAAATTGTAAGAAAGATACTTCGGACTCTTCCGGAACGGTTTAGGGCAAAGGTTACCGCCATTGAAACCGTTAGTCATCCGGATGAGATGAGTATAGAGGAATTAGTAGGTGCTTTGCAAACTTATGAAATGACTTTTCCTACTAATCAAGTTTCTTCCAAGTCTTCTTCTAAGCTTACAGGTATTGCATTCAAATCAACAAAGGAAGAAGATAGCGAATCAAGTTCCGACGATGAAATCTCTTTTGCCGATTTTGAAGAACAATTGGCGCGGATCGTAAAGAAATTTCGTCGGAAGTTTTGGAAGAATCGAACCGATGGATCTTCATCCACGAAATCTTCTAAAGGATCATCGGGTTCTAAATCCTCTAAACTCAAAAGCTTTGCAAAACCTTCTAAAGAAAAAGAAAAAGATGATTTCGAAGGGGAAATCCAATGCTATCGATGCAAAGGCTACGGCCATTTTTCAACGGATTGTCCTTCTCCGAAATCATATAAAAAGAAGGCTTTGCAAGCGAAAACTTGGGACGATTCTACTTCTAATGAATCGACCTCAAGTAAAGAGGAAAAAATCGTTGCTTCTCATGCCTCTCATTTTCCCTCTTCTAATAATTGTTTATCATCATTAGTCACTGACTCTACTCCTTTGATTTTGTATGAAACATCAACAACCGGCGGAGAGTCATCAAGTGAGGGGGAGTCGGACGAGGAAGAACTCGTTGAGGCATATCAACAACTTCTTGCGGAATCGAAGAAGATGGCCAAGCATATCAAGAAGTTGAGGAAGCAACGACTTGAGAATCAAGACGAGAATCATGCTTTAAAGATAAAACTTCATGATCTCGAGGAGGAACAAGGACGTTTATTGAATAACAATAAAATCCTCCAAGAAAAGCTAAACCAATCGGAGACAAACGCTAAATCATATACGGACAAGATTGGTTTTCTAGAAAAACAGTTTGAGGAGATTCATGTCACCAACCAAGCTTTGACCAAGCAAGTTCATGAACTTAAATCCGACATACAAAGGCTTTCAACTGGTTCCAAGAAACTTGATTGTATGTCCGGATTAGGTCAATCAAGCAAGGTTGGTTTGGGATTTAAAAGAACCAAACTGTGAAGGCTTCAAGTTCCACAACTAAATTGAAAGGAAGAACTTGTCACCTATGTGGACTTGAAGGACATTTGGTGAAGGATTGCCCGAAAAAGAGAAAGAAGAATTCTTCGGCAACTTCATCTACGGAGCGAACTCAACGGAATCAAAAGACACATCAAGTCAAAGGAGTTCACTCAACCCACCAAAGGTCCGAGCCACAATATCAATCATACAAGTGGATCACTACGAGGCAAAGACCTAAGGTGGACCAACAGTCAAAGCGGACAACCCCCGGCCACAACGAATCAAGACAACCCAAAATCCAGCGATTTTGGATTCGGAAAGGTGATATCTTTCCGTGTCTTAAGTTCTAATTAGCTTATGACTGTATGTAATGCTTTGATTGGTTTTCCCTTCATATTTTTCTGAATCTCTGCATTACATGTTTTCAATGCTCTTCGTTTTTATGTTTTGTTATTTAAACAAAAGGTTTTTAATGAACAAGTGCATTGAATGAAAAGGATTTTCACTTTCAATCACTCCAATTTAATTTTATATGGATTATCAACTTTACTCCATAATCATAATCCTGAAGATACTTCATTATAGGAGTTTTTGATATTATAAGCATCAAATTTTAGAAATCATGTGTGATCTTTAGATGCTTAATCTATCTCGGTTGTGTGAATTCATTGTGATAAACGTGAGACAACCGATAGACTAAAATTGGGGATTTAATTCTTTCACATAAGAGATTGCATTCTTACAAGGGTATTGAAATGATTTGCAAAAAGATGTGGAAAGAGTTACATCCGAAAGGAGTGTGAAAACTACCACCACATGTTGGAAAGAGCTGCCACCCCGGTCGTCCGGTTTGTGTGTGAAGCTACCACATGTTATGGATGCTTGATAGTATTTTATGAGAAAATCTTTAGTTGAAGCATTTGGAGATTTATATGCAAAACTCTTATATTTTGAACAATCTCCTGGTTAGTATAAGGTGGGATAGTTGAAAGATGCTCAAAGAGCCACCCTTAGGTATTTTAGTGCTTATCTCAAATTTGAAAGGGTAAGAAATCAAATTGATGTCATTTGGAAATCTCTGTAAGTCATCTTTGTACATCGGTTACATCTTGATAGACTTTGGATCTCAAGATTATTTTTGATGACTTGTGTTTGATGAATATAACATGAAAAACGGTTTATAATGTTTTACCTTTATTTTTCATGATTTTGGAGTAAATCTTTTTAATTTTGTGAAATTAATTGGATTGAATGACATCTGTGTGAATTCACTGTTTAAAGCACTTAAATTGATTTCTTGATGGAATACAAATCGGTATTTGAAAAGTTTCTAAAATCTGGATTTGTTTCAAAAAATTATTTGATTTTTGCCTTCTGGTACCGGTACGCAATCTGCATTTTTGTTATATACCGGAACTGAGCTTTTATCTCTCTTTCTCTATGAACTAATGTTGTTAGTGATTTCCTTTTGTCTAGTATGTTCACTGTTTGACAATTTGTGACAAAAAGGGGGAGAAGAGAAATGACGGAGATAAGATCATCAGGAGAGGACAAACGAAAATGGAAAAAAGGGGGAGAACGGAAAATGATGATCGTATCACAAAGGGGGAGAACATAGATGCTCAAGAACATGGAGAACATGTTAGAGATGCTCAAGATAGGGGGAGACAAAGAAAAATTGAAAGAGCCGAAAAACAAAAGAACCAAAAGGAAGACGGATCAAATGCAGGATTCTAATTTTCTTAACGACTAACGTTTGATTTCGTTTGGAGTTTTGTTTTGCAGGAATTACATCACTTTAAGACTCCAAGTCCTAAGTCATAGAGTATGTTCTAGGACTGTTTGGTTCAAATGTAATTTTGTATTTATTGGATTTTTCACGCAAAGAAAATCAATGTTTTGGTGATGACATTGAGTTTCGTTTTTTTTTGGTTTAAGATGAGTGACTTGAGCGCTTTTATGTATTTTTGGGTTTTGTCACGAAATTGCCAAAGGGGGAGATTGTTACGGCATTTTGGTATTGGCATATTTCGTGAGTCAAGTCAGTGAGTTGAGTCGGAGTCTTAAAGGGATCAAATTGTCAATCAGCAATCAAAGACTTAGAGAAGATTCAACAAGAGCTCAAGTTGACACTCAATGTCTTGAGTCTTGAAGATTGAAGATGAAGAATTGTGGATCAGTTACATCAATCTCAAGAAGAAAGTATTCAAGAGGATCAGGTATGTTAAACTAAATAATTGTGGTGATCCGAATACTTTCTTATAGTGTAGAAACACTTGGAAGATTTTTTAATTGCATAAAAATCAAAAACTGGACATGGGACATGTTCAGGATCCGGATCAGACCTTGCAATCCGGATCCCGAAGGGTACTTGTTCATTGGCAATTTCAATCCGGATCCTAGGCCATTCCGATCCGGATCTCGAACATGGGACTTTGCTGAATTGCATGAACGATCCGGATCGGACCTTGTAATCCGGATCCCGAACCCTTGGTTTTCTGGAATCGTCAATCTCGTTACGACGATCCGGATCGCAGTAAATCCGATCCGGATCGCCGTCCTGAAAATTTCCAGATAAGGTATGTTTTTGATTCTTATCTCTTTCCAAAGGTTTCTAAACTATAAATAGACACTTAGGGTTTCTCAAAAACGTGGGAGCTACGGCCGATCATTTTATAAAACTCTTGAGAGCAACCCTAGAGGCTAGGTTTTTATCGATCTTCTTTATAGCCTCTTTTAGGTCAATTTGACGGTTCTTTCAAGAACATATCTTTCGTCGAATTGATCTAATCTTTGCTTAGAGATTTCTTCTACGGTTCTTCATTGATAATCTAAGCAAAGGATCACCATCGAAGTCAATATTCTTATCGACTGAGTTTGCGTCGTGGATTCGACGTGGCATCGTGGATTCGGTGTGCTAAAGGCGTTTCGTGGATTCGAAGCGAGCGTTCGTGGATTCGAACGTGAGCAGTGGACGGGCAAAACGGTGGAGCGCGAGGTCCAAGAAATTGAAGGAGGGGTTAAATCCGTGGAGACGGTAATCACCTTGTTATTCTTCTTTTCTTAGGGATTGTTATTGCGTGGATATCCAACCGGTCAGCGCGAGGTCCGAAGAAGCTGATGGAGGGGTTGAGTCCGTGGAGTCGGTAATCACCTTGTTATTCTTCTATTCTTAGTGGATTGTTATTGCATGTTGGTCCCGTGGTTTTTCTCCTGGATTGGAGTTTCCACGTATATCTCGGTGTGCTGTTTTTATTTTCCGCATTGGTTTTTATTTTGCACTGAGATTGAGTTTTTAAGTATTACACCTATTCACCCCCCCTCTAGTTGTTTGATAGTACCTATTTAGATCCTTGTGGATCCTATAAAAACCTACAGCTAGACCAATTAAGTCTAGGACTAACTTGGTTTCTTTGTATGCACGGTTAATGGCCCGAAACCGCTCTTCAATCGATGGTGCAAATGAGGATACAACGGTTCCGGCAACAGTGGAGAATCGGCTACTCCAACAACGGATTTCGCGACATGGCTTAGCACTTTCCCTTTTTTGTTAGGAAAGACGAACCCCACACGGCTCGCCTTCACAAGGATGGTCTACATAGCGACACTATTCGGGTAATACCGACAGTGGGTTTACCGGCTTACCGAGAAGTGATCAACAGGCCCATTGTGGTGGGGCGGGAATTGGCCGTTTCACGCACCCCGCAGAAGAATCATGAGCCTGCCGGGGGCCGAAACGACACCAGCCATAACCCAGGAATGACTTTCCCAACGGGAGCCGACCACCCCAGTATCTGAAGACACCGCAAGGAACCTGAAACATTTCAGACAAGGGAATCGATACGTCATGGAGTATCTGTCACGCCCCGGGGGTTCGAATCGCGCGGAAGAGGAGCCACCGATGCCCCTAATTCAGCTATATATTTTTTTTTTGTAAACCAATGCTCCCCGATGCGTGTCAGACCCGCCGCATACACAAATTCACTCTGCAAACGGGCAGAGTCTCCTTTGTATATGCACGGCGTCTCAATTACAAAGTGTCTCACAAGATGTAGCACATACAATCTCTAACCACATCAGTTGGGGTCTCGAACACATACAACCAAACAACTCACATGACATTCTAGTATTCACTTAGAACATAGTGGCCAATGTTTTGAAAGGATAAATAGTCACAAGGTTTTGAAAGCGGCATCCACACGATGCCATCGTTTTAGGAAAGACCGTTTGAAAGCCACATAAATCCACAGGGTTTGAAAACGGCACCCACTCGATGCCGAACTTTGTGAAAACAGTTCGCAAACACATAAATTCTACAAGGTTTGTAAAATTCGGTGCCCACACGACACCCACATTTTAAAAGTAGTTTTCGCAAACGGTTTTCTTTGCTTTTCATTGTTTAAAATGGCCAAGTAAGAAAGAATATAACAATTATTCGTTTATTCGAAAAAGGGAAAAGGCAACATCCACTTCGACCCCACGGGGGTGTCGCAATCCACAACTAGCTAGCATGAGTAATAAAAGAAAAGGGAAAGAAAAGTCACTGTATCTGAAGTCACTAAAAGTCAGAACAGCACTCTCGCGGCCTCACCGGTGCCCTAGCACTCGCCCCTGGACGAACCTGTCACGGAGTGGGAAGTCAGTGACTAGAAATATCATAATGAGCAAAAGAAAAGCTAAAATAAAGCAAACCACTATAACCAGAGCAACTGTCACCCCTCATACACCGTCAACAACGATCGTATCCTGCACCAAACAAAAACCGGGCACCCTCCCCGAACACCGCACCGGGCCCCTGCCCCGGTGCCCCTCTCTGCCGAGCACCTGTCTCAGCCGCCGAGCACCAGCCTCGGCGTCACCGCTCACACCCTCCACCCATGAGGGCCCCCATTCCTAATGCCACCGTCGCGTGGGGTACACGGGTCAACGTACCACTTTTCCAGAAAAGCACACCCTTGCGGTGGCCAAACCGCCGGTGTGCGTGTAGTAACACCAGAGCCATATAACCAGATATGTATAGATGATAAATCGAATGAAGTAAAAGCGGGGTCAGCATTGCTCATAAAGGATAACTTAGGAGGGAAAAACACCTTTGCTCATGAAGAATAACTTAAAGAGAAAACACCTTTGCTCATGAGAAATAACTTAAGGGAAAACACCTTTGCTCATGAGGAATAACTTAAAGAGAAAACACCTTTGCTCATGAGAAATAACTTAAGGGAAAACACCTTTGCTCATGAGGAATAACTTAAAGAGAAAACACCTTTCCTCATGAGAAATAACTTAAGGGAAAACACCTTTGCTCATGAGGAATAACTTAAAGAGAAAACACCTTTGCTCATGAGAAATAACTTAAGGGAAAACATCTTTGCTCATGAGGAATAGCTTAAAGAGAAAACACCTTTGCTCGTGCTATCACCTTACATATGTACGCCCTTACCCAATTAACCTTGGCGAAAGTACCCACCTTGTGTGTGTCGTCCAGTGCTTGGCGCGTCCGTGATCGTGCGCCCGTTCCCTGTAGCGTCTCGCACTCCTAAGGAACAAAGGCATGTCCAACTAAGGAACTCGAAACCCCAGACGCTGACTCTAGGCCGAAAAGACGACCGCCGCGAATTTCGGGCTCCGCGCGGCGGAGTTCCCCGCACAGCACCGACCCGTGCGGCGCGCGCTTGGCCCACAGACGGCCTCCTCCCCGCGCGGCCCCGACCCGACACGGATCCCTGTGGCGCGCTTGCCGTGCGGCGTGTAGCCTGCAGGCGGCCCGCGCGGCCCCAGCGCGCGCGGCGGCCTCGTGCAGGCAGCGCCCGTTCGGCGCGCATGCCGCGCGGAGCCCCGCCTGCAGGCGGCCCGCGCGGCACCAGTCCGCGCGGCGCTCGTCTACGGGCGGTGCCCACGCGGCGCCCCTGCCGAGCGGTGCCCCGCCAGCAGGCGGCCCGCGCGGCATCTGTCCGCGCGGTGCCCGCCTGCGGGCGGTGCCCGCGCGGCGCCCCTGCCGCGCGGTGCCCCGCCTGCAGGCGGCACGCGCGGCATCTGTCCGCGTGGTGCCCGCCTGCGGGCGGTGCCCGCGCGGCGCCCCTGTCGCGCGGTGCCCCGCCTGCAGGCGGCCCGCGCGGCATCTGTCCGCGCGATGCCCGCCTGCGGGCGGTGCCCGCGCGGCGCCCCTGCCGCGCGGTGCCCGGCCTGCAGGCGGCCCGCGCGGCATCTGTCCGCGCAGTGCCCGCCTGCGGGCGGTGCCCGCGCGGCGCCCCTACCGCGCGGTGCCCCGCCTGCAGGCGGCCCGCGCGGCATCTGTCCGCGAGGTGCCCGCCGGCGGGCGGTGCCCGCGCGGCGCCCCTGCCGCGCGGTGCCCCGCCTGCAGGCGGACCGCGCGGCATCTGTCCGCGCGGTGCCCGCCTGCGGCCGGTGCCCGCGCGGCGCCCCTGCCGCGGGGTGCCCCGCCTGCAGGCGGCCCGCGCGGCACTTGTCCGCGCGGTGCCCGCCTGCAGCCGGTGCCCGCGCGGCGCCCCGGCTGCGCGGTGCCCCGTCTGTAGGCGGCCCGCGCGGCTCCTGTCCGCGCAGTGCACGCCTGCGGCGGTGCCCGCGCGGCACCCCTGCCGCGCGGTGCCCCGCCTGCAGGCGGCCTGCGCGGCACCTCTCCGCGCAGTGCACGCCTGCGGCGGTGCCCGCGCGGTGCCCCGGCTGCGCGGTGCCCCGCATGCAGGTGGCCCGCGCGGCACTTGTCCGCGCGGTGCCCGCCTGTGGGCGGTGCCCGCCTGTGGGCGGTGCCCGCCTGTGGGCGGTGCCCCGGGCGGCGCCCCTGCCGCGCGGTGCCCCGCCTGCAGGCGGCCCGCGCGGCTTCTTCCCGCACGGTGCTCGCCTGCGGGCGGTGCCCGCGCGGCGCGCCTGCCGCGCGGTGCCCCATCTACAGTCGGCCCACGCGGCATGTGCACGCGCGGTGCCCGCCTGCGGGTGGTGCCCGCGTGACGCTCCTGCCGCGCGGCGCCCCGCCTGCGGCCGGCCCGGCGGCGGCGGCGGCGGCCCTCTCCGCAAAAACTCCTCCCCGAAACGCCAACAAAAACCTAATGGAAAGACTCACCTTCGATCCGCCGGAAAAAGAGAAGAAGAGGATCGTCCTATCGTTGCCCGGTTGATCCCGCGAGCAAGAAACCTCCGTCCCTCTCCCGAAAGCCCCGCCGTCGGTCGTAACAAGAGCGAAAAAGAGGTTGGGTCCCGTTTTCTCTTTTTCCCTCTTGTAGAGTCTCTCAAAAACCCTAGCCGCCGAACGAAGTAACCTAAGAGGGAAAACCTAAAACCCTAGGTTCTCAAAGGGATTTTAAAGAAATAATCGGAACAGATCCGGCGGCTAGAGTTACCCCGAGAAACGTGCCGATCGATCGCACGGATCCCGGGGCGCCTAAAAGGAGGTCCGAACTTGAAAATTTTATTCCGGGAGAACCGGGAGTCGGAATCCAAAACCGATCGCGTCCCCGTTCTCCGTTTCGCGAGCCCTTCCGCCTAAAAATTTCCACGAGCCCCGACGGACTCTCCGGAAAAACACCCAAAAATTGTCCCATAGTCGGACAGTCATAAGGAAAGGGATAACGGGAAGGGTCACGGAAAGGCCAGGTCTTACACCACTCACCAATAAAAACAAGTTTCGTCCCCGAAACTTAACTCCCGCCTGCGGGGAAGAGGTCCGGGTAGCACTTCCCCATCTTCGACTCTGGTTCCCAAGTTGCCTCATGCTCTTCTTCGTTGCTCCAAGGCACCTTCACGTAGGGAGTTGTCCGACTTCGTAGCTTTCCGATCCTCTCGCGCTAGGATCCGCACCGGCACTTCCTCGCAGTTCAGGTTCTCTTTGAGCTCGATTGCAGAGACGTCAGCACTCGCGACGGATTGGGGGGATACATCCAGGCATGGATGTGCGGACAAGACAAGAACTCGGTCGAGATTCGGTGGTAGGGCGAGGCGATGGGCCACGGGGCCGACGCACCCCAGGATCTCGAAAGGTCCTACGCACCGTGGGCTCAACTTGCCTCTCGACCCGAACCGCTTCACCCCTGGTCGTCCCAACAAATCGGGGATTTGCAGTGCCTTCCGTACGATGCTTCGTACGGCGCCACCCGGGCGCTCGCCGGGTAGCTGACGTTGTAGGCGAACTCGACGAGGAGTAGGTAGCATGACCATTCGCCTCCCAAATCCAGTATGCACACTCGGAGCATGTCCTCGAGGATCTGGATCGCCCGCTCGGATTGCCCATCCATCTGGGGTGAAAGGCCGAGCTAAAGTGTAACTTGGCCCCCAGAGCTCGTCGTAGACTCTGCCAAAAGTCCAAACGAACCTTGTGTCTCGGCCCGAAGTAGTAGGTGTCGTCATCCCGTGTAGCCTCACTACTCCCGATGTATACTTGGGTCAGTCGGTTGCATGTCCAGGTCGTAATCCTTCGGCAATTCTAACCACCGTCTTCGTCGTAGGTTCAGCTCCTTCTGGGTGGAAAGACGCTTAAGGCCTTGGTGGTCCGAGAATACGTTACAGTGGGCACCGAAGAGATAGCGCCTCCTCAGTCTCCGATGAAGACGACTGCGGTAAGCTCCAGGTCGTGTGTCGGGTAGTTCTATTTGTAGTCCTTGAGTTGCCTTGACGCATAGGCTACGACTCTTCCTTGCTGCCTTAGTACTACTTCAAGTCCTATTCGCGATGCATCGCAGCATACCTCGAAGTCTTCCCGGGTGTTGGTATGGCAAGCGCGGGTGCTCTCGTTAACCTCTTCTCAAGCTCTTCAAAACTTTCCCGGCATTGGGCCGTCCAAAAGAGCTTGACCCCTTTCCGGGTCGAGCGGTTCAAGGGGGTACACGATCCTTACAGGGCTTCGTCTAGCTCCGGCCAGTCGACGCACGGCCGCAAGCCCCCATCCTGTTCCCGTACCAGTAGGTCGGCCGTGCACCCAGACGGTGCCTTCAGCCCCTTTACTTTTCGCTACTAAGTGCATGGTCCCTAAGTAGGAAAGAAACAAAAGAACGCGCACCTAGATAGGTCGAGGCATAATTCGGTTGGTTTCGGATGAAAGAAAAAGAAAGGAACTTAGAAATCTGAGGACTACGCCAACGGTGAATCTCCGCAACCCTTTCAAAGGCGCTCGCCCCTCCTCAAATGACCCGGGGAGAAGATAAAGGGACACAACGAAGCTATTACTAACGAAGAGACAAAACCAAAGCACACAACCAAGAAAAAAAAAAAAAAAAAAAAAAAAGAAAGGATGGTATAACCCAAAAGACCTGGGGGGTTAGACGGGGTCAGACAGGGATGGGTAACTCTGGTTCGACGGGTGCCCCCAACTAGAATAAAGTGGTTTAAGTATTACCTGTCGTCACTCAGTCCGGGACGTTGCGTCATCTGCTGGGGTGGCTGGGGTAGTCCGCCCACAACCCCTGGGCCAGCGCCGCACTGCGTGGTAGGGCAGGGTCCTGGTATCGTACGAGTCCGCCAACCGCGAGCCGTCGGGTTGGTCCCTCTGTGGGTCGGGAGCCGCGGTGTCCTCCCGTCCTTCGGTTGTGGCGTTGCGGCTGTAGCGGCCTGTTCTTGAGGACACGAAGCGCGGGTGTGATCTGGTTTGCCGCAACCATTGCAGTGGGAGTACCTCCAAAGGCAGTTCGTCACTCGATGCGCCTTTCCGCAGATGACGCAGGGCCCTTGCAGCGATTCCGGGGTTCCCGTTGGCACCTGCCCGCCCTTCCTTGCTTTCTCCAGGCGTTGGTTCGCCCGGTTCTTTGGGTTGGGGCTCCCCTGCAGGGCGGGGGTGGCAGCTTTCTCTGCTTCGACAGGTCCCGGCGCCGGGGGCCTAGTGACAGCTGGCTTCTAGGGGCACGTGTAACGCGTGTGACCCGGTTTACCACACCGGAAACAGTGATCATCCCGCCAGGGGCAGCCCATCATTCGATGTGCACCACCGCAAATGATGCACGACTTCAATGGGTCGGGCCCCTCCTTCTTCGTTTGTCCAGACTTCGGTCCTACCTTCGGGCGTTTTGGTCGCCCGGCTCGTCAGATAGGGGTCCTCCGCCGGGTCAGGGTAGGGGCATCCCTGCCGGGCGTACTCTTGCTCCGCACGCATGGCCAAGTTGACCGCATCATGATAGGTGGGAAAACCCGCTGGTGGCATCCCGCGAGGGGTATCGTCCCATGTGCCGTCCTGGAAGTGGTCAACACTCTCAAGCTCCCGCGTCAGCATGCACAGACGCTCCGTGAGAGTCAGCAGCTGCCCTGCCACATCGCGCAGCTGGTTGCGCAGCAAGCGGTTCGCTCCGGCTGCGGTGTCCATTTCCGTCGGTCGTTGCTCACTGAGCCGGACTGCTATCTGCGTACGTAATGAAAACATACCGATCGTCACAAAACAAAGAGACTTAAACTGACAAGGTAACCTTGCTCCCAATAGGGTTCTACTTAATCTCTACCCTCCCCACGCACACTCGTGTTCTATTTATTTATCCCGTGTTCACTTTATTAATCAGTAGCCAGAGTATTGCGCCCCGTGGATGTTAGGCCCCCGACTGTTGTGGTTAAAGTTTACCGCTCTGACACCATCTTAATCTGTCACGCCCCGGGGGTTCGAATCGCGCGGAAGAGGAGCCACCGATGCCCCTAATTCAGCCATATATTTTTTTTTTTTGTAAACCAATGCTCCCCGATGCGTGTCAGACCCACCGCATACACAAATTCACTCTGCAAACGGGCAGAGTCTCCTTTGTATATTGCACGGCGTCTCAATTACAAAGTGTCTCACAAGGTGTAGCACATACAATCTCTAACCACAATCAGTTGGGGTCTCGAACACATACAACCAAACAACTCACATGACATTCTAGTATCACTTAGAACATAGTGGCCAATGTTTTTGAAAGGATAAATAGTCACAAGGTTTTGAAATCGGCATCCACACGATGCCATCGTTTTAGGAAAGACCGTTTGAAAGCCACATAAATCCACAGGGTTTGAAACGGCACCCACTCGATGCCGAACTTTGTGAAAACAGTTCGCAAACACATAAATTCCACAAGGTTTGTAAAATTCGGTGCCCACACGACACCACGGTTTAAAAAGTAGTTTTCGCAAACGGTTTTCTTGCTTTTCATTGTTTAAAATGGCCAAGTAAGAAAGAATATAAAAATTATTCGTTATTCGAAAAAGGAAGAAAAGGCAACATCCACTCGACCCCACGGGGGTGTCGCAATCCACAAAACTAGCTAGCATGAGTAATAAAAGAAAAGAAAGAAAAGTCATGGATCTGAAGTCAACCTAAAAGTCAGAACAGCACTCCTCGCGGCCTCACCGGT
>CM055063.1:41038213-41090950 GCA_029204045.2 Tillandsia leiboldiana | reverse complement strand
CCCGACACGGATCCTGTGGCGCGCTTGCCGTGCGGTGTAGCCTGCAGGCGGCCCGCGCGGCCCCAAGCGCGCGCGGCGGCCTCGTGCAGGCAGCGCCCGTTCGGCGCGCATGCCGCGCGGAGCCCCGCCTGCAGGCGGCCCGCGCGGCACCAGTCCGCGCGGCGCTCGTCTACGGGCGGTGCCCACGCGGCGCCCCTGCCGAGCGGTGCCCCGCCAGCAGGCGGCCCGCGCAGGCATCGTCCGCGCGGTGCCCGCCTGCGGGCGGTGCCCGCGCGGCGCCCCTGCCGCGCGGTGCCCCGCCTGCAGGCGGCACGCGCGGCATCTGTCCGCGTGGTGCCCGCCTGCGGGCGGTGCCCGCGCGGCGCCCCTGTCGCGCGGTGCCCCGCCTGCAGGCGGCCCGCGCGGCATCTGTCCGCGCGATGCCCGCCTGCGGGCGGTGCCCGCGCAGGCGCCCCTGCCGCGCGGTGCCCGGCCTGCAGGCGGCCCGCGCGGAATCTGTCCGCGCAGTGCCCGCCTGCGGGCGGTGCCCGCGCGGCGCCCCTACCGCGCGGTGCCCCGCCTGCAGGCGGCCCGCGCGGCATCTGTCCGCGAGGTGCCCGCCGGCGGGCGGTGCCCGCGCGGCGCCCCTGCCGCGCGGTGCCCCGCCTGCAGGCGGACCGCGCGGGCATCTGTCCGCGCGGTGCCCGCCTGCGGCCGGTGCCCGCGCGGCGCCCCTGCCGCGGGGTGCCCCGCCTGCAGGCGGCCCGCGCGGCACTTGTCCGCGCGGTGCCCGCCTGCAGCCGGTGCCCGCGCGGCGCCCCGGCTGCGCGGTGCCCCGTCTGTAGGCGGCCCGCGCGGCTCCTGTCCGCGCAGTGCACGCCTGCGGCGGTGCCCGCGCGGCACCCCTGCCGCGCGGTGCCCCGCCTGCAGGCGGCCTGCGCGGCACCTCTCCGCGCAGTGCACGCCTGCGGCGGTGCCCGCGCGGTGCCCCGGCTGCGCGGTGCCCCGCATGCAGGTGGCCCGCGCGGCACTTGTCCGCGCGGTGCCCGCCTGTGGGCGGTGCCCGCCTGTGGGCGGTGCCCGCCTGTGGGCGGTGCCCCGGGCGGCGCCCCTGCCGCGCGGTGCCCCGCCTGCAGGCGGCCCGCGCGGCTTCTTCCCGCACGGTGCTCGCCTGCGGGCGGTGCCCGCGCGGCGCGCCTGCCGCGCGGTGCCCCATCTACAGTCGGCCCACGCGGCATGTGCACGCGCGGTGCCCGCCTGCGGGTGGTGCCCGCGTGACGCTCCTGCCGCGCGGCGCCCCGCCTGCGGCCGGCCCGGCGGCGGCGGCGGCGGCCCTCTCCGCAAAAACTCCTCCCCGAAACGCCAACAAAAACCTAATGGAAAGACTCACCTTCGATCCGCCGGAAAAAGAGAAGAAGAGGATCGTCCTATCGTTGCCCGGTTGATCCCGCGAGCAAGAAACCTCCGTCCCTCTCCCGAAAGCCCCGCCGTCGGTCGTAACAAGAGCGAAAAAGAGGTTGGGTCCCGTTTTCTCTTTTTCCCTCTTGTAGAGTCTCTCAAAAACCCTAGCCGCCGAACGAAGTAACCTAAGAGGGAAAACCTAAAACCCTAGGTTCTCAAAGGGATTTTAAAGAAATAATCGGAACAGATCCGGCGGCTAGAGTTACCCCGAGAAACGTGCCGATCGATCGCACGGATCCCGGGGCGCCTAAAAGGAGGTCCGAACTTGAAAATTTTATTCCGGGAGAACCGGGAGTCGGAATCCAAAACCGATCGCGTCCCCGTTCTCCGTTTCGCGAGCCCTTCCGCCTAAAAATTTCCACGAGCCCCGACGGACTCTCCGGAAAAAACACCCAAAAATTGTCCCATAGTCGGACAGTCATAAGGAAAGGGATAACGGGAAGGGTCACGGAAAGGCCAGGTCTTACACCACTCACCAATAAAAACAAGTTTCGTCCCCGAAACTTAACTCCCGCCTGCGGGGAAGAGGTCCGGGTAGCACTTCCCCATCTTCGACTCTGGTTCCCAAGTTGCCTCATGCTCTTCTTCGTTGCTCCAAGGCACCTTCACGTAGGGAGTTGTCCGACTTCGTAGCTTTCCGATCCTCTCGCGCTAGGATCCGCACCGGCACTTCCTCGCAGTTCAGGTTCTCTTTGAGCTCGATTGCAGAGACGTCAGCACTCGCGACGGATTGGGGGGATACATCCAGGCATGGATGTGCGGACAAGACAAGAACTCGGTCGAGATTCGGTGGTAGGGCGAGGCGATGGGCCACGGGGCCGACGCACCCCAGGATCTCGAAAGGTCCTACGCACCGTGGGCTCAACTTGCCTCTCGACCCGAACCGCTTCACCCCTGGTCGTCCCAACAAATCGGGGATTTGCAGTGCCTTCCGTACGATGCTTCGTACGGCGCCACCCGGGCGCTCGCCGGGTAGCTGACGTTGTAGGCGAACTCGACGAGGAGTAGGTAGCATGACCATTCGCCTCCCAAATCCAGTATGCACACTCGGAGCATGTCCTCGAGGATCTGGATCGCCCGCTCGGATTGCCCATCCATCTGGGGTGAAAGGCCGAGCTAAAGTGTAACTTGGCCCCCAGAGCTCGTCGTAGACTCTGCCAAAAGTCCAAACGAACCTTGTGTCTCGGCCCGAAGTAGTAGGTGTCGTCATCCCGTGTAGCCTCACTACTCCCGATGTATACTTGGGTCAGTCGGTTGCATGTCCAGGTCGTAATCCTTCGGCAATTCTAACCACCGTCTTCGTCGTAGGTTCAGCTCCTTCTGGGTGGAAAGACGCTTAAGGCCTTGGTGGTCCGAGAATACGTTACAGTGGGCACCGAAGAGATAGCGCCTCCTCAGTCTCCGATGAAGACGACTGCGGTAAGCTCCAGGTCGTGTGTCGGGTAGTTCTATTTGTAGTCCTTGAGTTGCCTTGACGCATAGGCTACGACTCTTCCTTGCTGCCTTAGTACTACTTCAAGTCCTATTCGCGATGCATCGCAGCATACCTCGAAGTCTTCCCGGGTGTTGGTATGGCAAGCGCGGGTGCTCTCGTTAACCTCTTCTCAAGCTCTTCAAAACTTTCCCGGCATTGGGCCGTCCAAAAGAGCTTGACCCCTTTCCGGGTCGAGCGGTTCAAGGGGGTACACGATCCTTACAGGGCTTCGTCTAGCTCCGGCCAGTCGACGCACGGCCGCAAGCCCCCATCCTGTTCCCGTACCAGTAGGTCGGCCGTGCACCCAGACGGTGCCTTCAGCCCCTTTACTTTTCGCTACTAAGTGCATGGTCCCTAAGTAGGAAAGAAACAAAAGAACGCGCACCTAGATAGGTCGAGGCATAATTCGGTTGGTTTCGGATGAAAGAAAAAGAAAGGAACTTAGAAATCTGAGGACTACGCCAACGGTGAATCTCCGCAACCCTTTCAAAGGCGCTCGCCCCTCCTCAAATGACCCGGGGAGAAGATAAAGGGACACAACGAAGCTATTACTAACGAAGAGACAAAACCAAAGCACACAACCAAGAAAAAAAAAAAAAAAAAAAAAAAAGAAAGGATGGTATAACCCAAAAGACCTGGGGGGTTAGACGGGGTCAGACAGGGATGGGTAACTCTGGTTCGACGGGTGCCCCCAACTAGAATAAAGTGGTTTAAGTATTACCTGTCGTCACTCAGTCCGGGACGTTGCGTCATCTGCTGGGGTGGCTGGGGTAGTCCGCCCACAACCCCTGGGCCAGCGCCGCACTGCGTGGTAGGGCAGGGTCCTGGTATCGTACGAGTCCGCCAACCGCGAGCCGTCGGGTTGGTCCCTCTGTGGGTCGGGAGCCGCGGTGTCCTCCCGTCCTTCCGGTTGTGGCGTTGCGGCTGTAGCGGCCTGTTCTTGAGGACACGAAGCGCGGGTGTGATCTGGTTTGCCGCAACCATTGCAGTGGGAGTACCTCCAAAGGCAGTTCGTCACTCGATGCGCCTTTCCGCAGATGACGCAGGGCCCTTGCAGCGATTCCGGGGTTCCCGTTGGCACCTGCCCGCCCTTCCTTGCTTTCTCCAGGCGTTGGTTCGCCCGGTTCTTTGGGTTGGGGCTCCCCTGCAGGGCGGGGGTGGCAGCTTTCTCTGCTTCGACAGGTCCCGGCGCCGGGGGCCTAGTGACAGCTGGCTTCTAGGGGCACGTGTAACGCGTGTGACCCGGTTTACCACACCGGAAACAGTGATCATCCCGCCAGGGGCAGCCCATCATTCGATGTGCACCACCGCAAATGATGCACGACTTCAATGGGTCGGGCCCCTCCTTCTTCGTTTGTCCAGACTTCGGTCCTACCTTCGGGCGTTTGGTCGCCCGGCTCGTCAGATAGGGGTCCTCCGCCGGGTCAGGGTAGGGGCATCCCTGCCGGGCGTACTCTTGCTCCGCACGCATGGCCAAGTTGACCGCATCATGATAGGTGGGAAAACCCGCTGGTGGCATCCCGCGAGGGGTATCGTCCCATGTGCCGTCCTGGAAGTGGTCAACACTCTCAAGCTCCCGCGTCAGCATGCACAGACGCTCCGTGAGAGTCAGCAGCTGCCCTGCCACATCGCGCAGCTGGTTGCGCAGCAAGCGGTTCGCTCCGGCTGCGGTGTCCATTTCCGTCGGTCGTTGCTCACTGAGCCGGACTGCTATCTGCGTACGTAATGAAAACATACCGATCGTCACAAAACAAAGAGACTTAAACTGACAAGGTAACCTTGCTCCCAATAGGGTTCTACTTAATCTCTACCCTCCCCCACGCACACTCGTGTTCTATTTATTTATCCCGTGTTCACTTTATTAATCAGTAGCCAGAGTATTGCGCCCCGTGGATGTTAGGCCCCGACTGTTGTGGTTAAAGTTTACCGCTCTGACACCATCTTAATCTGTCACGCCCCGGGGGTTCGAATCGCGCGGAAGAGGAGCCACCGATGCCCCTAATTCAGCCATATATTTTTTTTTTGTAAACCAATGCTCCCCGATGCGTGTCAGACCCACCGCATACACAAATTCACTCTGCAAACGGGCAGAGTCTCCTTTGTATATGCACGGCGTCTCAATTACAAAGTGTCTCACAAGGTGTAGCACATACAATCTCTAACCACATCAGTTGGGGTCTCGAACACATACAACCAAACAACTCACATGACATTCTAGTATTCACTTAGAACATAGTGGCCAATGTTTTGAAAGGATAAATAGTCACAAGGTTTTGAAAGCGGCATCCACACGATGCCATCGTTTTAGGAAAGACCGTTTGAAAGCCACATAAATCCACAGGGTTTGAAAACGGCACCCACTCGATGCCGAACTTTGTGAAAACAGTTCGCAAACACATAAATTCCACAAGGTTTGTAAAATTCGGTGCCCACACGACACCCACGTTTTAAAAGTAGTTTTCGCAAACGGTTTTCTTTGCTTTTCATTGTTTAAAATGGCCAAGTAAGAAAGAATATAACAATTATTCGTTTATTCGAAAAAGGGAAAAGGCAACATCCACTTCGACCCCACGGGGGTGTCGCAATCCACAACTAGCTAGCATGAGTAATAAAAGAAAAGGGAAAGAAAAGTCACTGTATCTGAAGTCACTAAAAGTCAGAACAGCACTCTCGCGGCCTCACCGTGTAGGTTTTTATAAAGTAGGATCCACAAGGATCTAAATTGGTACTATCAACCAACTAGAGGGGGGGGGGGGGGGGGGGGGGGGGGTGAATAGGTGTAATACTTATAAAACCAAATCTCAGCGCAAAATAAAAACCAATGCGGCAAATAAAAACAGCACACCGAGATTTACGTGGAAACTCCAATCCAGGAGAAAAAAACCACGGGACCAACACGCAATAACAATCCAATAAGAATAGAAGAATAACAAGGTGATTACCGACTCCACGGACTCAAACCCCTCCTTCAGCTTCTTCGGACCTTGCGCTAACCGGTTGGATATCCACGCAATAACAATCCCTAAGAAAAGAAGAATAACAAGGTGATTACCGTCTCCACGGATTTAACCCCTCCTTCAATTTCTTGGACCTCGCGCTCCACCGATTTTGCACGCCCACTTCACACGTTCGAATCCACGAACGCCACTCGAATCCACGAGCACACGTTTCGAATCCACGAAACGCCTTTAGCACACCGAATCCACGATGCCACGTCGAATCCACGACGCAAACTCAGTCGATAAGAATATTGACTTCGATGGTGATCCTTTGCTTAGATTCTCATTGAGGAACCGTAGAAGAAATCTCTAAGCAAAGATTAGATCAATTCGACAAAAGATACGTTCTTGAAAGAACCGTCGAATTGACCTAAAAGAGGCTATAAAGAAGATCGATAAAAACCTAGCCTCTAGGGTTGCTCTCAAGAGATTTATAAATTGATCGGCCGTAGCTCCCCCGTTTTTGAGAAACCCTAAATGTCTATTTATAGTTTAGAAACCTTTGGAAAGAGATAAGAATCAAAAACTTACCTTATCTGGAAATTTTCAGGACGGCGATCCTGATCGGATTTACTGCGATCCGGATCGTTGTAGCGAGTCAGACAATTCCAGAAAAACAAGGGTTCGGGATCCGGATTGAAATGCCCGATCCGGATCGTTCATGTATTCCAGCAAATTCCCATGTTCCGGATCTGGATCGAAATGACTATGATCCGGATCGGATTTGCCAATGAACAAGTACCCTTCGGGGTCCGGATTGGACTGTCTGATCCGGATCCTGAACATGTCCCATGTCCAGTTTTTGATTTTTATGCAATTAAAAATTCATCCAAGTGTTTCTACACTATAAGAAAGTATTCGGATAACCAAAATTATTTAGTTAACCATACCTGATCCTTTTGAATACTTTCTTCTTGAGATTGATGTAACTGATCCACAATTCTTCAACTTCAATCTTCAAGACTCAAGACACTGAGTGTCAACTTGAGCTCTTGTTGAATCTTCTCTAAGTCTTTGATTGCTGATTGACAATTTGATCCCTTTAAGACTCCGACTCAACTCACTGACATGACTCACGAAATATGCCAACACCAAAATGCCGTAACACACCGGTGCCCTAGCACTCGCCCCTGGACGAACTTGTCACGGAGTGGGAAGTCAGTGACTAGAAATATCATAATGAGCAAAAGAAAAGCTAAAATAAAGGAAACCACTGTAACCAGAGCAACTGTCACCCCTCATACACCGTCAACAACGATCGAATCCTGCACCAAACAAAAACCGGGCACCCTCCCCGAACACCGCACCGGGCCCCTGCCCCGGTGCCCCTCTCTGCCGAGCACCTATCTCGGCCGCCGAGCACCAGCCTCGGCGTCACCGCTCACACCCTCCACCCATGAGGGCCCCCATTCCTAACGCCACCGTCGCGTGGGGTACACGGGTCAACGTACCACTTTTCCGGAAAAGCACACCCTTGCGGTGGCCAAACCGCCGGTGTGCGTGTAGTAACACCAGAGCCATATAACCAGATATGTATAGATGATAAATCGAATGAAGTAAAAGTGGGGTCAGCATTGCTCATAAAGGATAACTTAGGAGGGAAAAACACCTTTGCTCATGAAGAATAACTTAAAGAGAAAACACCTTTGCTCATGAGAAATAACTTAAGGGAAAACACCTTTGCTCATGAGGAATAACTTAAAGAGAAAACACCTTTGCTCATGAGAAATAACTTAAGGGAAAACACCTTTGCTCATGAGGAATAACTTAAAGAGAAAACACCTTTGCTCATGAGAAATAACTTAAGGGAAAACACCTTTGCTCATGAGGAATAACTTAAAGAGAAAACACCTTTGCTCATGAGAAATAACTTAAGGGAAAACACCTTTGCTCATGAGGAATAGCTTAAAGAGAAAACACCTTTGCTCGTGCTATCACCTTACATATGTACGCCCTTACCCAATTAACCTTGACAAAAGTACCCACCTTGTGTGTGTCGTCCGGTGCTTGGCGCGTCCGCGATCGCGCGCCCGTTCCCTGTAGCGTCTCGCACTCCTGAGGAACAAAGGCATGTATAACTAAGGAACTCGAAACCCCAGACGCAGACTCTAGGCCGAAAAGACGACCGCCGCGAATTTCGGGCTCCACGCGGCGGAGTTCCCCGCACAGCACCGACCCGTGCGGCGCGCGCTTGGCCCAAGGACGGCCTCCTCCCCGCGCGGCCCCGACCCGACACGGATCCCTGCGGCACGCTTGCCGTGCGGCGTGTAGCCTGCAGGCGGCCCGCGCGGCCCCAGCCCGCGCGGCGGCCTCGTGTAGGCAGCGCCCATTCGGCGCGCATGCCGCGCGGAGCCCCGCCTGCAGGCAGCCCGCGCGGCACCAGTCCGCGCGGCGCCCGTCTGCGGGCGGTGCCCGCGCGGCGCCCCTGCCGCGCGGTGCCCCGCCTGCAGGCGGCCCGCGCGGCATTTGTCCGCGCGGTGCCCGCCTGCGGGCGGTGCCCGCGCGGCGCCCCTGCCGCGCGGTGCCCCGCCTGCGGGCGGCCCGCGCGGCATCTGTCCGCGCGGTGCCCGCCTGTGGGCGGTGCCCCGCCTGCAGGCGGCCCGCGCGGCATCTGTCCGCGCGGTGCCCGCCTGCGGGCGGTGCCCGCGCAGTGCCCCGCCTGCAGGCGGCCCGCGCGGCATCTGTCCGCGCGGTGCCCGCCTGCGGGCGGTGCCCGCGCGGCGCCCCTGCCGGGCGGTGCCCCGCCTGCATGCGGCCCGCGCGGCATCTGTCCGAGCGGTGCCCGTCTGTGGGCGGTGCCCGTGTGGCGCCCCTGCCGCGCGGTGCCCCGCCTGCAGGCGGCCCGCGCGGCTCCTGTCCGCGCGGTGCCTGCCTGCGGCGGTGCCCGCGCAGCACCCCTGCCGCGCGGTGCCCCGCCTGCAGGCGGCCCGTGCGGCACCTGTCCGCGCGTTGCACGCCTGCGGCGGTGCCCGCGCGGTGCCCCGGCTGCGCGGTGCCCCGCCTGCAGGTGGCCCGTGCGGCACTTGTCCGCGCGGTGCCCGCCTGCGGGCGGTGCCCCGGGCGGCGCCCCTGCCGCGCGGTGCCCCGCCTGCAGGCGGCCCGCGCGGCTTCTTCCCGCGCGGTGCTCGCCTGCGGGTGGTGCCCGCGCGGCGGTACTGCCGCGTGGTGCCCCATCTGCAGGCGGCCCACGCGGCATGTGCCCGCGCGGTGCCCGCCTGCGGGTGGTGCCCGCGCGACGCTCCTGCCGCGCGGCGCCCTGCCTGCGGCCGGCCCGGCGGCGGCGGCGGAGGCGTCCCTCTCCGCGAAAACTCCACCCCGAAATGCCAACAAAAACCTAATGGAAAGACTCACCTTCGATCCGCTGGAAAAAGAGAAGAAGAGGATCATCCTATCGTTGCCCGGTTGACCCCGCGAGCAAGAAACCTCCGTCCCTCTCCCGAAAGCCCCGCCGTCGGTCGTAACAAGAGCGAAAAAGAGGTTGGTTCCCGTTTTCTCTTTTTCCCTCTTGTAGAGTCTCTCAAAAACCCTAGCCGCCGAACGAAGTAACCTAAGAGGGAAAACCTAAAACCCTAGGTTCTCAAAGGGATTTTAAAGAAATAATCGGAACAGATCCGGCGGCTAGAGTTACCCCGAGAAACGTGCCGATCGATCGCACGGATCCCGGGGCGCCTAAAAGGGGGTCCGAACTTCAAAATTTTATTCCGGGAGAACCGGGTGTCGGAATCCGAAACCGATCGCGTCCCCGTTCTCCGTTTCGCGAGCCCTTCCGCCTAAAAATGTCCGCGAGCCCCGACGGACTCTCCGGAAAAATACCCAAAAATTGTCCCACAGTCGGACAGTCATAAGGAAAGGGATAACGGGAAGGGTCATGGACAGGCCAGGTCTTATAGTATCGACAAGAATATGTAAGGTTGGCCAATTGTGTTCCCTTTGTTATAAGGGATGAAGCTCACAAATCCCG
Organism: Tillandsia leiboldiana; assembly: GCA_029204045.2. Taxonomy (NCBI): domain Eukaryota; kingdom Viridiplantae; phylum Streptophyta; class Magnoliopsida; order Poales; family Bromeliaceae; genus Tillandsia; species Tillandsia leiboldiana. Next base: position 41,081,076 of record CM055063.1, on the reverse strand, counting down.
CCTCTTCGTAGATGGATTGCGGAGCAATATTTTTGAAGTTGTGCAAGCGGTGGAACTTCACACCTTCCAGAAAGTGGTGGATAGGGCCACCATAGTGGAACGCGGATTCATGGTGACGCGCGCCCGACGAGAGGACTCGGAGTACAACAAGGACAAGAAACGACCCCAGCCCTTCTTCTTCGGAGGAGTTTCTAGCAGGGACCGGCCTTACATCATCTACAGAGGAGCACCCCGGGGGAAATTATTCATTTCAGGAAGCACGACCATTGCTTCTAATATGACAAACTGGAACAGTTCCGCTTTAACTACCCCGAACCCGGGAATAATTCTTCGGAGTCGCGACACGGATGAGAAGTCTTATGCGATGACACGACAAAGGACGCACTACCCGACGGAAGTAGTAGCAGGAAAGACCCCTTACGAAGAGTAATGTTGGTCTTAACCCTAGGAGAACCCTTAGAAGCAAATACTTTGTACGTTCCTGCCCAATAAGGATGCGAAGACTTAGTTGTCTTTGGTGTTGGCCATTTATTTATGGGTCAAATAGGTCCAACTTCCTGCCTTGAGACAATAGGCCTGGGGGACTAGTAAGTTGAATTGGGTGAGCCCAATAAGTTGAGTGGGTTGCGGTCCACAATAGACCTAACGGCAAGAGGCCCAACAATAGACCCAACGACCAGGTGGGTTGAGTCCGGTCGAGATCTGTGGCGCTGTGTATGTACGCTTTAAGTGAATCGGTTGCGTACCTCTAAAAGCTTGAGCTTTTGGGGTTAATGGTTAGCGCCAACGATCCGACATTTGTGACGTAGTGATGTCACTGCTAAGAGAATTCGAGAGGATACTCGGAAGGGATGGGCTTACCGAGTAACAGGTGCTAGTTGATTGCGAGAAACCGAGCGTGTCGTCTTGGGGTACACCTGTTCAATTCGTACGGAAGAAGGACGGGAGTCTACGATTGTACATCGACAATCGGGGAATGGATAAGGTCATAGTAAAGAACAATACCCTCGCCTCGGATGGAGGACCTATTCGACCAACTACCAGGAGCGACGGCGTCATCAAAGACTGATCTGCAGTCCGGCAATCGTCAGGTTAGGGTCCGGAGAGATGACATACCGAAAATAGTCCTTCGAACTCGGTATGGTCATTACGAGTTTACGGTTATACCGTTGGACTCATTGTCGCTCCAGCGGTGTTCATGAAAGTGATGAACAGGATCATGGAACCTTTCTTAGACCAGTTTGTAGTGGTCTTATTAGATGACATCCCGATCTACGCTCGCACAGACAAAGAGCACGAGGAACACTTGCGAGTGATCCTCCAGACCCTCCGGTACCAGAAAGTGTATGCCAAACTCAAAAGGGGTGAGTTCTGGCTCCGTGAGGTAGACTTGTTGGGACACATAGTCTCAGTGTCGGGAATAGTGGAGGACCCGAGGAAGATAGAATCCGTGACCGATCGGTCTCGGCCAACGACGGGGACAGAAATCCGAAGCTTTCTCGGGCTAGCAGGATACTACCGACGCTTCGTGGAAGGCTTCTCAAAGATAGCCACTCCCCTTACTCGACTAACCCAGAAAGGGGAGAAGTTCGTTTAGACGGCTCAATGCCAGAACAGCTTCGAGGAGCTTAAGGACAGACTCACGCGGGCACCAGTACTCGCGTTGCCAAAGCCCGGTGAGGACTACGAGATCTATTGTGATGCATCTCGAAGCGGACTGGGAAGCGTATTGATGCAACAGGGGAAGGTCATAGCATATGCATCAAGACAGCTCAATGATTATGAGCAGAACTCCCCGACACATGACCTGGAGCCCGCGGCAGTCGTGTTTGTTTTGAAGCTCTGGAGACACTACCACTACGGGGCACAGTGTAACGTGTTTTCTGATCACCAGAGCCTCAAAGACCTGGTTGCACAAAAGGAACTGAACTTACGGCAAAGGCGATGGCTGGAACTATTAAAGGACTACGATTTGTCCATCCATTTCCACCCAGAAAAGCAAACGTGGTGACCGATGCCTTGAGCCGAAGGGACAGACAGGGGAAACGGCGCTGTGCGCCCTTACCCACAGGATCGGCTAATTGCACAATTTTTGCAACTGAGACTGGAGGTAGAGCCAGAAGGAGCAGTTGCAAAATTTCTGTGCTTAGTGACAAAACCTATGCTGATAGAGAGGATCGTGGAAGGCTGAGCGACGGACACGCAACTACAGCAGGTACGGAACGGATTATCCTCGGAAACAAGTGGGGATTTTGTGATCGGCACTAATGACGTGATGAGGTTCCGGGGACGAGTCTGCGTTAAGGAAAGAAATTCTGGCGGAAGCGCATAATGCCCCTACACTGCGCATCCCGGAGGTACAAAAATGTACAGAGACCCGAGGCAGACCTTCTGGTGGCCCAAGTTAAAGAGTTATGTGACGCAATTCGTGGCACGATGTTTTGTGCGCCAACAGGTGAAAGCAGAGCATCAGCGACCGGCAGGAAAGCTACAACCATTGCCCACAGCGGAGTTGAAATGGGAAAGGATCACCATGGATTTTGTAACCGGTTTTCCGCGATTGCAACAAGGACATGACGTGATATGGCTCATTGTGGACCGTCTGACGAAATCGGCCCACCCCCTACCGATTCACACGACGTGGAGCAGAGATCGGCTGGCGCAGACCTATAACGGCGAGGTGGTGAGACTGCATGGAATAACGTCATCAATAACTTCTGATAGGGACACGCGCTTCGTGTCGAACTTTTGGCGGAGTCTGCAGCAGGCACTGGGGACCAAGCTGCAGTTTAGCACAGCATTTCACCCGCAGACGGACGGGCAATCGGAACGAGTGATCCAGATTCTCGAAGATATGCTTCGAGCTTGTGTGCTAGACCTGGTTGAGGGATGGTCTCGTTACCTACCCCTCGTGGAATTTGCCTACAATAATAGCTATCAAGCTAGTATTCAGATGGCCCCGTACGAAGCCTTGTACGGACGCCGGTGTCGATCGCCTATCTGCTGGGACGACTTAGGGGAGCGGAAGCTCTTGGGGCCAGACCTCGTAGAGGAAACAGAAGCAAAGGTGCGCCTCATCAGGCAGCGGTTGTTGACCGCCCAGAGCCGGCAGAAAAGTTACGCGGACCAATGGCGACGGGAATTGGAATTTGCGGTAGGGGATCAAGTGTTGCTATGCGTGTCACCGTCTAAGGGGACAAGACGGTTCGGCATACGAGGGAAGTCGAGCCCACGGTATGTGGGACCGCTCGAGATTTTGGAGCGCGTGGGCCCGGTGGCTTACTGGTTGGCCTTACCGCCAAATCTTTAACGGGTGCATAACGTTTTCCACGTTTCGATGCTCCGGAAGTACTTATCCGACCCGTCACACGTCCTCAACGCCTCGGCCGTTGAACTGCGGGAGGTTTTGAGCTCCGAGGAAACGCCGACACGGATCTTGGCAAGAGAAGAAAAAGGAACTTCGTAAACGGACGATCCCCTACGTAAAAGGTGCAATGGAGTAACCACGAGGAGCGCAAGGCAACGTGGGAACTTGAGACAAAAATGAAGGAGTGTTATCCTGAGTTATTTAGCGAGGGTTGAGGTTAAGTTTCGGGGACGAAACTTCTTTTAAGGCGTGAGTGGTGTAATATCACAGATTTATGTAACGTCTTACCCTCCTGCTAATAAAGGTTTTGTTTGAAGTAATTGATGAAACGGGTTTACTTAAGTGGATAATTTTGAGGTGCGGGTATTTTCTGCGATAGAGCTCGGAAAACGGAGAACGGCGGTGCGATCGGATCCGGATTCCGACTTACGGAACCCCTAGAAAGGGGTGAAAAGGATCGCAATAGCCAGGGGGTGCATCGAAATCCGTGTAAGTGATTTTGCACGCTTTCCGAGAAATTAAGGGATTATCTTTAAAGAATTATCTTTAAAGAATTATCCCGAAGGATTATCTGTGAGGAATTAATTAATTAATGAATTAATTAATTAGAGTTCAAAAAAATATCCGATGTGGATTTTGACGGTACGTACATACGAAAAGGGAAAATAAAAGAAATAAATTAATATCAAGATTTATTTATTCCTCGTATACCGAAAGGAAACCCTAGTCGTAAAAGATCGCCTCCTCAAGCCCTTCCCTTTTGTGCGTGCCGAAAACCAAACGAAACCCTAGCTTGAAAAGAGAGAAAGGAGAAAAGAGAAAAGAAAAGGAAACCCTAACCGGGGGAAAAAGAAATAGAGAAGAAAAAAGCAGAGGAACCCGATCGACGTGCCAGAGACAGGAGAATGAGACATCACCGCCATCGGAGGGCGGATCCGGATTCTCACCACCGCAAAGAACGGAGATCGGGATCGCGTTGCCTCCTCCATCGGAAAAAGGTTAGGAATCATTATTACTCTCCTTCGTCGGTTTAATCGAGGGTAATCGGTAAATTGATCGCGGGTTTTTGATTGTCTTGATCGGTGATTTGTTCGTGCTTTGACCGAGTTTAACCGATGGTTTTTAATCGGCTTGATCGGAGGTTTGATCGGGTTACCGATCGAGGTTTTCGTTTGGCCTCCGATCAATGGTTTTATCATTGGAGCAATCCGGAGTTTTTGTTTGAGTTATTTTGGCATTCCGTTGGAGCATGGGGGGAGTTAACGGGAGGCCGCCGCCGTCGTTACCATGTTCGCGGGGTCGTCGCCGGAGCCGCGCGGGGGGCAAAAACAGAGAAGAAAATGCGAAACGGGGGAGTACTGTTCACCCCGTACGGCCTCCCCAGCCCGCGGTCCACTGGCGGATCGTGCACCCGGCGCACGGCTCTGCCGCCTGGGGACGCAGACCCGGCGCACAACCGCGTTCGCCAGACCGGCCCGCCGTTGCGCGGTCCACACGCCGGGCGTGCACCCGGCGCACGCCCCCGCGGCCTGGGGGCGCAGACCCGGCGCACGGGCACGGGCGCGTGCGCCAGCCCAGCCCGCAAGTGCGGTGCACGCTTAGGCGTGCACCCGGTGCTGTCGCCGCGGCCAGGAACAGGTGAACCCGGCGCGCGCTTTTCGCCGAGCGCGGCCCGGCCCAACACGGTACGGTCCACAGCACAGTGCACGCTCGGTCTGCGGCGCCGCCACCCTTGGCCGCATACCCGGTCTAGGCCCGGTTCCGTGCACCAGCCTCCAACGGAAGACTCCGGTAGCTCCGTTTTCGGCCAGTTTCATCCCGTTTTTGAGTGTTTTTTACCACGACGATATTTTTAACAACGATGTAGATCTTCGGGACAGTTTTTGGTTCGACGGGTTTTTGTTGGACGACACAGTCCACTTGGCACAGTGATTTTGGATATTCGTCGGTCTATTGGTACAGTGGTCGGGACCACTGTTTTGCCTATTTAGGGTAAAAATGGTAAAAGGTGTTTTTGGTTATTTTAATAGGCCGCGTGAAGTTCGGATTCGCCTGGGTGGGACATAGGCGCGGTCTTTTATGTGATAACCGCGGATTTATTTCGCCTTTCTGGGCTTTCCGTCGATTTTTATTGAACCGTTCGGTTGACAATAGGGGTCCGAGGGTAATTTTTCCTTATTTTCTGGGCAGACGGTCGGGGCTCGCGGGTATTTTTGGTTAATAAAGCTCGCGAAACGGAGACCGGCGGCGCGATCGGTTTTGGATTCCGACCCCCGGATCTCCCAGAATAAATTCCGGAAGCTGGTACCGTAGCCCAGGTGACTTACACAATTACCGGGGGCGGACCGAACTCTGGTCCGCAATCAGATCGATTTTAATCGATCAGTTTGAGGTATGGGATTAAATCACCCCTTTTTGTTTTCCTTTCACTCGAGGGGTTAAAATTAATTTGGGGTCCAAAATCCACTACGCCCAAAGCGTCTAAGAAGTCGGCCTTGGGAATTAGGTTTCCTAAACCTCGCCTCCCCCCCTCCTTGGCGTACAATATCCGAGCGTGGACGAGGAGCGGTTCCCCAAAACCCTCGTCCTTTCCATCGGCCGGCGTGGAAGAGAAGAGATCGATCGCCTCCCCGCAAAGATCCGACGAACGCGAAAAGGACGATCCCTCTCCTTCGCCCGGTACCGACGAAAACAAGGTGAGCCGTGCTTTCGTTTTCATTTCTTTTTTCTCGTCACGAACGAGGGGGGGTTTCTTGATTTCGTCGGAGATGGAAGGAGAGGGGCGTGCCACCGCACGCGGAGCGCCGCGCGGGGCAACCCGCGCATGCGGGGGCGCCGCGCGGGGCAGCCCGCGCATGCGGGGGCACCGCGCGGTACAGCCCGCGCATCCGGGGGTGCCGTGCGGGGCACCCGCATGCGGGGCGCCGCGCGGGGCAGCCCGCGCATGCGGGGGCACCGCGCGGCGCAGCCCGCGCATGCGGGGGTGCCATGCGGGGCACCCGCATGCGGGGCGCCGCGCGGGGCAGCCCGCGCATGCGGGGGCACCGCGCGGTGCAGCCCGCGCATGCGGGGGTGCCGTGCGAGGCACCCGCATGCGGGGCGCCGCGCGGGGCAGCCCGCGCATGCGGGGGCACCGCGCGGTGCAGCCCGCGCATGCGGGTGTGCCGTGTGGGGCACCCGCATGCGGGGCGCCGCGCGGGGCAGCCCGCGCATGCGGGGGCACCGCGCGGTGCAGCCCGCGCATGCGGGGGTGCCATGCGGGGCACCCGCATGCGGGGCGCCGCGCGGGGCAGCCCGCGCATGCGGGGGTCCCGTGCGGTGCAGCCCGCGCATGCGGGGGTGCCATGCGGGGCACCCGCATGCGGGGCGCCGCGCGGTGCAGCCCGCGCATGCGGGGGTGCCGTGCGGTGCAGCCCGCGCATGCGGGGGTGCCGTGCGGGGCACCCGCATGCGGGGCGCCGTGCGGGGCAGCACGCGCATACGGGGGCGCCGCGCGGGGCACCCGCATGCGGGGCAGCCGCAGGGCAGCCCGCACATGCGAGGCGCCGCGCGGGCAGCACGGCGGCGCGTGGGGGGTTCGGTCGCTGCCGTCGGGGGCCGGCTGGTGTTGGGGCTTTTCCTTACTTCGCGTTTAAAGGTTCTTGACCTCCCCGCCCGGGGATCCCGTTTTACAGCTTCGGGGAGCGCGCCGGGACGCGGGGAGCCGAGCGTGTTTCTTCTACTAGCGACAGGTGGGTTGTATTTACTTTATTCCTAGCCTCTAAATTCTATCACGTTGGACGGGGTCTATTCTAAGTGTACTGGGGTTAAATAATGATGGGTGATAGCTTATGCATGTTAGTGGGCTCTCTATAGTGTTTAGCGTCGGTTACCGACGGTGGTTCTCTTTCTAACCCTTATATGTCAGCGGGCCACCTTCGAGTGCGCGTAATATTACCTTGTTTTCGATTATGCACTTTACCTCATTACTCTTGTTATTTATATTATGATGCTGACATGATGGTGGTTACGGTTACTTGGCTCGAGGTTGCCACACGCGCACCCGCGGTTTGGCCACCGCAAAGGGTGCGCTTTTCCGGAAAAGTGGTCTATGACCCGTGTATACCCACGAGGTGACGTAGTGGGGCCCCTTATTAGTGGTGGGGTTGAGGCGCCGAGGTGCGAGCGGTGCGACCCGTCGGTTTAGTTGTCCGGCGTGGTCGGGTTTCTGCAGGTACGGTGTGGGCCATCGGTTTAGCTGTCCGACGTGTCCGGGTATTACAGGATGCAGGTGTACAGGTTGCCTTTCCTCCTTGGGAGGGTGGTTGCTCCGGTGGTCTTCACGGTTTGTTTTACTATATTCTCCTGCTCTACTATTTCTGCGTCACTGACATCCCACTTCGTGACAGGGTCCAGACGGGGAGAGAGGTAGGCGGTGGTGAGGACGGGACAGGAGCAGCTGGGTCGCTGGGGACCCTGGACTGTATTTCTTCTTTTATTCTCGCTTTTCGTTACATTGTAGTTATGTGAGTGGTTCGCGATACCCTCGTGGGGTCGGCGTGGATGTCGGTACGGGTTGCATTTAGTGCCCCTTGTGCATTATTTTCCCTTTTATTTCTATCGGCCATTTACAAACCAAAAAGGCAGAAGCCAAAGAAAGGATTGCGAAAACCGTTTTTAAAATCTAAAGTGTCGTGTGGGCACTGGTTTCAAAACCCTGTGGATTTATGGATTACGAAAGGGATTTCAAAAACTTGGTGTCGGGTGGGCACCGCTTTCAAACCTTGTGGATTTATGCTGACTTCGAAAACTAGCTTTCAAAACGTAAGCGCCGGGTAGGCGCTCTTTCAAAACTGTGGATTTATCCTTTCCAAACTGATCGGCCATGTGATCTTCTTTTATTAGTTTAGAATGCTGGTTGGTTGTGAATGATTGTTGTGATTGATTGGTTGCGTATGTTGGAACATGTACCGAACGCTACGCCGTGCATGTACAGGGGAGACTCTGCCCGTTTGCAGAGTGACCATGTATGTGTGGCGGGTCTGGGCACGTGCCGGGGAAGAGGGGTTTCCTTTTTAAACAAAAAAAAAATTTCACACGTCAAATATTCAACTTTTATGAATCGTTTCCGCTAAAACAAAACCCCCGGGGCGTGACAGATTAAATGGTATCAGAGCGTTCTTTCAATCACAACAGTTAGTGCCGACTTCCGTAGACAACCCTCACTTGCCGACATATGAATGGAATGGGTAGGGCATAGGACTGTAGAACGTGAGTGACCGAAGGGGGGGAAAATGTTGAGTCCTTTCTCTCACTTTATGGTTGATGTTAGCAGGGTAGTCTAAAGTTGACTCTTGTGATGTATGACAGACATGGCCCGTACTAGATCATCGGCCGGGGACGCAGAAGCAGACGCGACGGCGTCGACGGCCGCGGAGAACCAGCTCCTGCGGCAACAACTGCAGGAGATGGCGGGGAATCTGGCCAACCTTACTGAGCACGTGCGTCAGTTGACGCAACAGCAACAAGCCGCGACGGTGACGGTCGCCCCGGTTCCCCCACAGGGGTCGACAGCGCCGGTCGCGGCACAACCGACAGCGCCACCACCGGCGACGACTACGGGACCGGCGCCGGGGACGACCAGCAGGGTTACTCTGGAGGAGACTGTAGTCACGCCTGCCCCGACCGTGGCTGCCACCGCCGCGAGGGAGGGGACGGGCGCGATGACCGAGCGGGATCGGGTGCGGGCCAACCTGAAGGACTTCAAGAAATACGACCCACCCACGTTCGAAGGGGACACGACTGATCCGTGGGTCGTCGAGAAATGGGTGGGGTCGATGGAGAAACTTTTCGTAGACCTGCTCATGGAGGACGACGAGCGGGTTCCCCTAGCGGTCCACTGCTTGGAGGGGAACGCCCGCTTGTGGTGGAAGACGGTACGCCCCGATCCTACTAAGGGTACCACATTTCCGTCCTGGACAACCTTCAAACAGGAACTGTTCGGGGCCTTCTTCACCAACAGTGTCAAGAAAAAGTTGGAGGATGACCTGAACCACATCCAACAGGGGAACCGGACGGTCATGGAGTATCAGCGGGAGTTCGTCCGGCTAGCAAACTGCGTCCCGTTCGTCATAAGGGACGAGGCACACAAGGCGCAACTCTTTGTGGACGGCTTGCGGAGCAATATCTTCGAGGTGGTGCAAGCAGCCGAACTGCACACCTTCCAGAAAGTGGTCGACAGAGCCACTACGGTGGAGCGGGGTTTTGCGGTCACCCGCGCCAGAAGGGAGAACTCGACGCGGCTAGAGGACCGGAAGCGGCAACAGCAGAACTCGGGAGGAGGCTCTTGGGGCGGGGGCGGGGCCCCCAAACGGTGGAGACCTCAGGCGGGGTCCCGGAGCGCGCCAACAGGAGGACCGAGGCCGGGGAATAGGCCTTGTGTCATATGCGGGGGAGGGCACATTCCGGGGGAGTGCCCCCAAAAAGGCGACCACTGCTTCAGGTGCGGCAGACGAGGGCACTTCCGCCGCAACTGCCCCTTAGGCGGGGGGTCTGCGTCCTCCGCAGCTTCTACGCCCACGCCAGAGCTCTCAGGGCGGGGGAAAGCCCCTATGGCGTCGACGTCTAGGCCCCCTGCACCACGGCGCGAGGAGGACCGACAGCCACAACCAGGCGGGAGAGTCTTCTCAATGACCCACCAAGAGACAGATCCGCCGGAGGAAGCACTTGCAGGTACTACTTCTGTTTCCAATTCCCGTGCTAGAACCCTTTTCGACACCGGAGCAACACACTCTTTCATTTCCCGTGACTTCGTGTTTTTGTTTGGTCTCGAGGAGACACCCCTCCAAAACCCCTTGACAGTGCAAACGGCGGGAGGGACCTTGGAGGCGGTCAGCGTCGTGACCGCCTGCCCGATTAAACTAGGGCGACTAGCATGCCCTTGGGATTTAGTGGTAATTCCCCTGAAGGAGTACGACGTGGTGCTGGGCATGAACTGGCTCGCGAGGTACCAGGCACTCATCGATTGCGACAAGCGACAGCTGCGTTTACACGAACCGGGTTTCCCTGAGCATGTGTACATGATGGGTAAGAGCATCTCTTTCCCGGCGATCATCTCAGCGACCCGGGCCAGAAGACTGGTGGAGGGTGGTTGCGTGGCCTACTTGGCATCGGTGGATTTGGCTACCCGACCCCCGACGACGCTCGCCGATATTCCAGTGGTGAGGGACTTCCCTGACGTCTTCCCCACGGAACTGCCTGGGATGCCCCCTGAACGGGAGGTGGAATTCCCCATCGAACTACTACCGGGCACGCAGCCTATTTCGAAGGCACCTTACCGAATGGCCTTCGCAGAACTAAAGGAGCTTAAAGCACAACTGGAAGACCTCTTGGATAAAGGGTTCATAAGACCGAGTGTGTCACCCTGGGGCGCACCGGTACTCTTCGTGCGGAAGAAAGACGGAAGCCTGCGTCTCTGCATTGACTACAGGGGAATAAACAAAGTCACAGAGAAAAACAAGTACCCCCTGCCCAGAATAGATGACCTCTTCGACCAGCTGAGAGGGGCGACGGTCTTCTCCAAGATCGATTTACAGTCGGGCTACCACCAACTCCGGGTTCGGGACAAGGACATTCCGAAGACTGCTTTCCGGACCCGGTACGGCCACTACGAGTTCACGGTTATGCCTTTCGGACTCACGAACGCCCCCGCAGTCTTCATGGACATGATGAACCGGATCTTCAGACCCTTCCTGGATCGGTTCGTGGTGGTTTTCATCGACGACATCCTGATCTACTCCACTACCGACGAGGAACACGAGGACCATTTGCAAACAATCCTCCAAACTCTCAGAGAACAGGAGTTGTTCGCTAAACTCAAGAAGTGTGAGTTCTGGCTACGCGAAGTCGGCTTCCTAGGACATGTGATCTCGGCACAGGGAATCTCCGTGGATCCGAAGAAGGTGGAGTCCGTGGTCGACTGGCAGCCGCCGACGACGGTGACAGAGGTCCGCAGTTTCCTAGGACTGGCAGGATATTACAGGCGTTTTGTAGAGGGTTTCGCGAAGATTGCTACCCCTTTGAATCGGTTAACCAGGGCACCAATACTTGTGCTGCCGACACCCGGGGAAGATTACGAAGTGTACTGCGACGCATCGGGGATCGGCCTGGGTGGTGTTCTGATGCAACAGGGGAAAGTGATTGCCTACGCGTCCAGGCAACTAAAGGATTACGAGAAGAACTACCCGATACACGACTTGGAGCTGGCCGCAGTAGTCTTCGTTTTAAAACTGTGGAGGCACTACCTCTTTGGAGTCCATTGTAACATCTTCTCGGATCATCAAAGTCTTAAGTATATCTTTACCCAAAAAGAATTAAACTTGCGGCAGAGGCGGTGGCTGGAGTTGTTGAAGGACTACGACTTGACGATACAATACCATCCCGGGAAGGCAAACGTGGTGGCGGAAGCCCTGAGCAGGAAAGGGCGCCAAGACGGGGCGTCAAGGAGCGCGATAACGGAGCAAAACCACTTGATAGCGGAGTTCGCACGAATGCAGTTGGAAGTGGTGCCGACAGGTACGGTTAGGCAACTCCTAACCTTAGTGGTCAAGCCGACGCTACTTGAGAAGATCCGGGAGGGACAACAGACCGACCCACACTTACAGCGCGTACGAGACAAGATTCCCCTGGACCAAGAGAGCGACTTTGCAGTGGAAGACGACGGCACCCTACGGTTCCGCAGACGGATCTGCGTGCCGGATTCGTCGGAGTTGAAGGAGGAAATTTTGACAGAAGCACACCGGGCCCCTTATGCGGCGCATCCAGGGGGCACGAAGATGTACAGGGACCTCAAACAGATCTACTGGTGGCCCAACATGAAAGGGGACGTCACTCGGCACGTAGCTCATTGCCTAGTGTGCCAACGGATAAAGGTCGAGCATCAGCGGCCAGCAGGGAAGCTACAGCCCCTACCGGTGCCAGAGTGGAAGTGGGAGCAAATCACCATGGACTTTGTCACGGGCTTCCCACGTTCACCCCAGGGCCACGACGCAATTTGGGTCGTAGTCGACCGGTTAACCAAGTCAGCACACTTTCTGCCAGTTCATACGACCTGGACCCGACAACGGTTGGCCCAAACATATATCAGCGAGATCGTTAGATTACATGGAGTGCCGGCATCGATCACCTCGGACAGAGACACGCGCTTCGTCTCGAAATTTTGGCAGAGCCTTCAGCGGGCCATGGGAACCAAACTACAGTTCAGCACAGCCTTCCACCCTCAGACGGACGGACAGTCAGAGCGCGTGATACAAACCCTCGAAGACCTGCTTCGCGCCTGTGTACTAGATTGGGGGATCGGGTGGTCACGCTACCTACCTCTCGTGGAATTCGCCTACAACAACAGCTACCAGGCCAGCATCCAGATGGCGCCCTACGAGGCCTTATATGGAAGACGCTGCCGATCCCCGATTTGTTGGGACGATCTGGGAGAACGGAAATTCTTGGGGCCCGACTTAGTGGAGGAAACGGAAGAGAAGGTTCGCCTCATCCGACAGCGCCTGCTAACCGCCCAGAGTCGCCAGAAGAGCTACGCGGACCAAAGGCGCCGCGACTTGGAATTCCAAGTGGGAGAGCATGTTTTCTTGCGGGTCTCGCCGTCCAGAGGAGTCAAGCGGTTCGGGCTAAAAGGGAAGCTGAGCCCACGGTTTGTAGGGCCTTTCGAGATTTTGGAACGCATCGGCCCGGTGGCGTACCGCCTTGCCCTACCACCAAACCTCGACCGAGTCCATGACGTCTTCCACGTTTCGATGCTCCGTAAATACCTCTCCGATCCATCGCATATTCTGGATGTCGCCATACTCGACCTTAAAGAAGACCTAAGCTTCGAGGAAACCCCCGTGAGAATCCTGGCAAGGGAAAGCAAATCACTGCGGAATCGAGCCATCCCCTACGTGAAGGTACTCTGGAGCAACCACGAGGAGCGAGAAGCAACATGGGAGCTGGAATCTAAAATGAGGGAGAACTACCCGAACCTGTTCACCACCATCCGGGTCTGAGTTTCGAGGACGAAACTCGTTTTTTTAGAGGTGAGTGGTGTGATAACCGCGGATTTATTTCGCCTTTCTGGGCTTTCCGTCGATTTTTATTGAACCGTTCGGTTGACAATAGGGGTCCGAGGGTAATTTTTTCTTGTTTTCTGGGCAGACGATCGGGGCTCGCGGGTATTTTTGGCTAATAAAGCTCGCGAAACGGAGACCGGCGGTGCGATCGGTTTTGGATTCCGACCCCCGGATCTCCCAGAATAAATTCCGGAAGCTGGTACCGTAGCCCAGGTGACTTACACAATTACCGGGGGCGGACCGAACTCTGGTCCGCAATCAGATCGATTTTAATCGATCAGTTTGAGGTATGGGATTAAATCACCCCTTTTTGTTTTCCTTTCACTCGAGGGGTTAAAATTAATTTGGGGTCCAAAATCCACTACGCCCAAAGCGTCTAAGAAGTCGGCCTTGGGAATTAGGTTTCCTAAACCTCGCCACCCCCCCTCCTTGGCGTACAATATCCGAGCGTGGACGAGGAGCGGTTCCCCAAAACCCTCGTCCTTTCCATCGGCCGGCGTGGAAGAGAAGAGATCGATCGCCTCCCCGCAAAGATCCGACGAACGCGAAAAGGACGATCCCTCTCCTTCGCCCGGTACCGACGAAAACAAGGTGAGCCGTGCTTTCGTTTTCATTTCTTTTTTCTCGTCACGAACGAGGGGGGGGGTTTCTTGATTTCGTCGGAGATGGAAGGAGATGGAAGGAGAGGGGCACCCGCATGCGGGGCAGCCGCGGGGCAGCCCGCACATGTGAGGCGCAGCGCGGGCAGCACGGCGGCGCGTGGGGGGTTCGGTCGCTGCCGTCGGGGGCCGGCTGGTGTTGGGGCTTTTCCTTACTTCGCGTTTAAAGGTTCTTGACCTCCCCGCCCGGGGATCCCGTTTTACAGCTTCGGGGAGCGCGCCGGGACGCGGGGAGCCGAGCGTGTTTCTTCTACTAGCGACAGGTGGGTTGTATTTACTTTATTCCTAGCCTCTAAATTCTTTCACGTTGGACGGGGTCTATTCTAAGTGTACTGGGGTTAAATAATGATGGGCGGTAGCTTATGCATGTTAGTGGGCTCTCTATAGTGTTTAGCGTCGGTTACCGACGGTGGTTCTCTTTCTAACCCTTATATGTCAGCGGGCCACCTTCGAGTGCGCGTAATATTACCTTGTTTTCGATTATGCACTTTACCTCATTACTCTTGTTATTTATATTATGATGCTGACATGATGGTGGTTACGGTTACTTGGCTCGAGGTTGCCACACGCGCACCCGCGGTTTGGCCACCGCAAAGGGTGCGCTTTTCCGGAAAAGTGGTCTATGACCCGTGTATACCCACGAGGTGACGTAGTGGGGCCCCTTATTAGTGGTGGGGTTGAGGCGTCGAGGTGCGAGCGGTGCGACCCGTCGGTTTAGTTGTCCGGCGTGGTCGGGTTTCTGCAGGTACGGTGTGGGCCGTCGGTTTAGCTGTCCGACGTGTCCGGGTATTACAGGATGCAGGTGTACAGGTTGCCTTTCCTCCTTGGGAGGGTGGTTGCTCCGGTGGTCTTCACGGTTTGTTTTACTATATTCTCCTGCTCTACTATTTCTGCGTCACTGACATCCCACTTCGTGACAGGGTCCAGACGGGGAGAGAGGTAGGCGGTGGTGAGGACGGGACAGGAGCAGCTGGGTCGCTGGGGACCCTGGACTGTATTTCTTCTTTTATTCTCGCTTTTCGTTACATTGTAGTTATGTGAGTGGTTCGCGATACCCTCGTGGGGTCGGCGTGGATGTCGGTACGGGTTGCATTTAGTGCCCCTTGTGCATTATTTTCCCTTTTATTTCTATCGGCCATTTACAAACCAAAAAGGCAGAAGCCAAAGAAAGGATTGCGAAAACCGTTTTTAAAATCTAAAGTGTCGTGTGGGCACTGGTTTCAAAACCCTGTGGATTTATGGATTGCGAAAGGGATTTCAAAAACTTGGTGTCGGGTGGGCACCGCTTTCAAACCTTGTGGATTTATGCTGACTTCGAAAACTAGCTTTCAAAACGTAAGCGCCGGGTAGGCGCTCTTTCAAAACTGTGGATTTATCCTTTCCAAACTGATCGGCCATGTGATCTTCTTTTATTAGTTTAGAATGCTGGTTGGTTGTGAATGATTGTTGTGATTGATTGGTTGCGTATGTTGGAACATGTACCGAACGCTACGTCGTGCATGTACATGGGAGACTCCGCCCGTTTGCAGAGTGACCATGTATGTGTGGCGGGTCTGGGCACGTGCCGGGGAAGAGGGGTTTCCTTTTTAAACAAAAAAAAAATTTCACACGTCAAATATTCAACTTTTATGAATCGTTTTCGCTAAAACAAAACCCCCGGGGCGTGACAGTTTATCTTCATTCAGGTGGGTACTTTTGATTAATTTCGGTGCAAGGTCGTTCCCGAGTATTTCGTTTGATAAAGTAGATATTTTTGGTAAAAGTGACTAACCCCATTGCATGTAAATCCCATATTCTATTCTCATTGAGGCGGCTGCGGTCGCAGGATGGTTTTATTATTCTGATCAAAGCGGCTGAGGTCGCAACATGTTTACACTCATATTGCTTACACGCACACCGGCGGCTTGGCCACCGCACAGTTTGTATTTTTCCGAAAAGATGGTAAGTTGTTTTACCCGTGTACCCCATAAGGAGAGGTTAGTGGGGACCCCTCAAGGACAGGCGACTGCTACTTGGGCAGTGGAGGGGTTGGAGGCACCAAGAAAATGAGTACGGTATTCTGGGGTTGGAGCCCAGCTTGTTTCGGTATTCTGGGGTTGGTGCTCAGCTTGTTTTGTGACAGGGATTTAGCGATACATGAGGGGGAAGTAAATGCTCCGGTGTATCGGTTTGTCTTTTCAGTTATTGCATTTACTGTTTATACCTACTTTATCAGTCACTGACTACCCACACTGTGACAGGTCCGAGCAGGGGTGGGAACCGGGACGACGGTGAGGCAACGGTTTGAGGACCCTAGCCCTTGAGGCTATTAAACTCTATAGTTATGGTTATCTTTTATTGTGTATTGGTTAGTCTAGCTGTGTTTACTTGTGCGTGGTTTCTTGTGGATGTTGAAATGAGGATCCCGTGTAGAATTATATTCTCTTATCTGCGAATGTAAGATGTGTAATTGCGGCTCGTTTTAAAGTACAAACATGGTTTCAAAAGCATTTTCAAACCAAGTGTCGTGTAGGCACTGATTTCAAAACCGTGGATTTATCCTTTCAAGTAATGTGGCCGCTTAAAAGAGTTTGCGAAAATATTTTGGAAAACCGGGTGTCGAGTGGACACTGACTTTCAAACCTATGGGTTTATGGTGTAGTTTCAATATGATAAATATGGCTGTATGGTTAACCATAGTCTCTCCTCATAGTCGCTCATTGTTTGCATGGTTAAAGTGTTTGTCGTATTCGGAACGCTGTGCATATACAAAGGAGGCTCCGCCCGTTTGGGGATTGAATTTGTATATGTGGCGGGTCTGGTGCGCACCGGAGGCGAGTTTCATTTAAGAAAAAAAATGGATACGTTTTCCGCTCTTCTAGAACCTCCGGGGCGTGACACCGCAGCGCCCGGGCGAACCGTCGCCATCTCTGCGCGGGACGGAACCGCGCGGGCATTGCTGCGGACACCGCACCACACGGCCCTGCTGCCACGCGGGGTGCCGCCCGCAGGCGGCGAACGCCGCGCGGCCTTGTGCCGCGCGGGGCGCCGCCCGCAGGCGGCGAGCGCCCGCGCGGCCTGTTGCCCCGCGGGGCGCCGCCAGCAGGCGGCGCGCTCCCGCGCGGCCTGCTGCCGTGCGGGGCGCCGCCGGCAGGTGACGCGCGCCGGCGCGACCTGCTGTCGCGCGAGGCGCCGCCCGCACGCGACGGTGCCCGCGCGGGCAGGTGCCGCGCGGGGCGCTGCCCGCAGGTGGGTACCTTTGTTGTGTTTTCAAGTATGGTTTCATCTCGTAATATGTAAGAGTAGAATAGAGGTGCTAATTGTTATTGTCTAATCCCTTTTCGCATGAGTATCCCTCTTTATTACTATCGGTTGCGACTGAGTGTCGCGGTGCTCTACGTTACACATTGACTGCGGTCATTCTGTTCGAGATTGCTTACATGTACACAGGCGGTTTGGCCACCGCATGGGTGTACTTTTCCGGAGAAGTGGTCCGATGACTCGTGTACCCCACAAAGGTGAAAGTGTCGTGGTTGGGATGCCTCACGGTTACTTACGGTGCTGCACAAGTACCGTGGAGGGGTTAAAGCACAAAGGTGAGAGCAAGGTGTTCACTTTTACTCCAGGTCTTTAGACCTTTTGGCATGTGCTTTGTTTCGATGTACAGGGGGTGCAGTGGATTCATGAGGGAGAGTTTGGATGCTCGGGTTTATCGGTTTTCTTTTATTTCAGTATTTACCGCATTGTACTTGTTACATCTACTTTTCTTGTCACTGACTTCCCACACTGTGACAGGTTTGGTCGGGGATAGGACCCGGGACGATGGTGAGGCTGCGACTAGAGGGTTTTAGCCCGTTTGGTGCTAGTGACATTTCCTTTTCTTACTTTTGATTATCTTGGTTATTTGGTTAGTGAGTTTTGTGATCGTAATACCCGCCTTCTGAATTGGTAATTTTATTTTATTTTATTAATTTAGTGGTCTGGTGGGGGGTTAAAAGGTCAGGAATTTCTGGGCTAACCGTCGAGGTTTGCGAGTATTTTTAGGTGCTAGAGCTCGCAAAACGGTGAACGGTGGCGCGATCGGATTCGAATTCCGACCTCGGGATCTCCCAGAAATGATTTTTGAAGTTCACTATCAGTTGAGCACGTCAGAATCCGTGCTGGCGATCAACACGCTTTTTGAGGTAACCTGGACCCCTCGTTTGAATCCCGATGGTTATGATTGTGATCTGGGGAGATAGGTTTTTCCCGCTTTTTCTCTCGTTGCGTTAGGGTAGACCTGGGTGCGATCGGAAAAACCCCAAATCCACATTTTCTATCTTTTCAAGACGGCGGCGTAGGGACCCAGGCGGAGAGACAGGGAGAGGGAAGGAAGTTGTTCCTTTGCGGCGGGATCAATCGGGCGAGGAGTGGACGATCCTCTTCTTCCCCCTTCTCCAGCGAAACGAAGGTGAGTCCTTTTTTCGTTTCTTCAGGTTCTCGTCCGTCTGGGTGAGTTTTCTCGTTAGGGGTGTGACCGCCGCGCCGCCACCGCCGCCACCACGGAACCGCCGGCAGCAAGCAGACTGCCCGCAGGCAGCGCGCCGCGCGGGCCGAGGCCGTGCGGGGCTGCCTGCTGGAAGGCGACGCGCGGACAGGCGCCGCGCGGGCTGCCCACCCGCGCGGCGCCTGTCCGTGCGGCGCCTTTAGGCAGGCGGGCCGCTCGGGGCTGCCTACAGGCAGGCGCCGCGCGGACAGGCGCCACGCGGGTGGGCACCGCGCGTGTTGCCCCCAGGCAGGCGCCGCGCGGGTGGGCGCCGCGCGGGCTGCCCGCAGGCAGGCGCCGCGTGGGGCGTCCTGCAGGCAGCACCCCGCGCGGGCTAGTGCCGCGCGGGGCTGCCCGCAGGCAGGCGCCACGCGGGCTGCCGGCAGGCGCCACGCGGGCCGCCTCCAGGCAGGAGCCGCGCGGGTGGGTGCTGCGCGGGCTACCGCAGGCAGGCGCCGCGCGGGCTAGTGCCGGGCGGGGCTGCCTGCAGGCAGCACCCCGTGCGGGCTGGTGCCGCGCGGGGCAGCCCGCAGGCAGCGTGCCGCGCGGGCAGGTGCCGAGGGGCAGCGCGCCGCGCGGGCAGGTGCCGCGGGGAGCCGCCTGCGGCGCGCCCGCACGGGTTGGTGCCGTGCGGGGATTTTCGCCGCGCGAGTTTAACCTAGCAATCGTTGGGGTCCTAGGACCGTGTCGGCTTTCCAATTTCGAGTCAACGGGCGGTGTTTTGGGCATGTAGTCTTAGTGTTGCTGATGTTTTCTTCAGGGGGGACATTGTAGGTTCGGCAGGCACACAGAGTCGCGGACGAGCCGAGTGCCGGTCGTCACATGCAAGGTGGGTACTTTTCCATTGGTTTAGATTTCGAGATTATGGGAAAAAGGTGTAAGATTAAATCAATTGCATGTTTTCATTTGCTAACCCTGTTAAAATTATTATATGTATATGTGGTTACGAAGCTCGAGATTGCTACACGCACACCATCGGTTTGGCCACCGCGAGGGTGTGCTTTTCCAAAAAAGTGGTACGTTGACACGTGTACCCCACGTGTTGGTGACATAATGGGGGCCCCCGTAGGCGGGGGATGTGAGAGGTGGGATGCCGAGGCAGGTGCTCGGTGTGGTGCCGAGGCAGGTGCTCGGTGTTGGTTTGCCGAGGTAGGTGCTCGGTGTTGGTTTTTAAAGGATCCACAAGGATCTAAATAGGTACTATCAAACACCTAGAAGGGGGTGAATAGGTGTAATAAACAAAAAACCAATCTCAGTGCAAAATAAAAACCAATGCGGAAAATAAAAACAGCACACCGAGATTTACGAGGAAACTCCAATCCAGGAGAAAAACCACGGGACCAACACGCAATAACAATCCACTAAGAAAAGAAGAATAACAAGGTGATTACCGAATCCACGGACTCAAACCCCTCCTTCAAGTTCTTCGGATCTTGCGCTCACTAACTGCACGTCCACTGCGCACGTTCGAATCCACGAACGCCACTTGAATCCACGAGCAACACGTTTCGAATCCACGAAACGCCTTCAACACATCGAATCCACGATGCCGATTTTGTTTTTCTTGGTGATGATAATCCGCCGAATACTTAGATCAAGGATAGATCAGAAAACACCATCTAAGTATTCATCAATTTGATTCTACAAGAATTAGGAGTTTGCAAACCCTAGAATCAAATTGATCAATATAGACGAAGAAACATAAATTAATAGTGTTTTCCTTTCTTCTCTATATGTGGATTGATCCCTTTTTCGGATACCCTAAGAGATGAAATTAGGGTCTATTTATAGGTTAGAAACCTTTGGAAAGAGATAAGCATCAAAAACTGACTTAACAGAATTTTTCCCGCACGACGGTCCAGACTGGATTTGGCTGATCCGGACTGTCGTCTTTTTTCAGCAAATTTCCTGAAAAAATAGTTCAGGGTCCGGACTGGAATTTCCTGATCCGGACTGTTCATGCGATTTCAGCAAACACATAGTTCGGGGTCCGGACTGAAACAGGGGAGGTCCGGACTGGATTTCCTCATGAACTAAACTATGTTCGGGGTCCGGACTGGATTGGTCTGATCCGGATCCTGAACATCCAATTTGTCCAGTTTTTGATTTTTAAGCAATGAAAACTTATCCAAGTGTTTCCAAACTACACAAATGTATTCGGATCACCAAAATTATTTAGTTAAACGTACCTGATCATTCCGAATGCATTTTCCTTGAGATTGATGTATATGATCCACAATTCTTCAACTTCAATCTTCAAGACTCAAAACACTGAGTGTCAACTTGAACTCTTGTTGAATCTTCTCTGAGTCTTCGATTGCTGATTGACAATTTGATCACTTGAAGACTCCGACTCAACTCACGAAATATGCCAACACAAAAAGCTGTAACAATCTCCCCCTTTGGCAATTTCGTGATAAAACCCAAAAATACATAAAACGCTCAAGACACTCATCTTAAACCAAAAAATCGAAACTCAATGTCATCACCAAAACATTGACTTTCTTTGTGTGAAAGATCCAATAAATAAAAATACATTTGAACCAATCTTAGAACAAACTCTATGACTTAGGACTTGGAGTCTTAAAGTGATGTAAATCCTGCAAAACAAAACTCCAAACAAAATTAAACGTTAGTCATTAGAAATTAAATGTAAATCATACATTTGATTCGTCCTTTTGGTTCTTTTTGTTTTTCGGCTCCTTTTTCATCATCTCCCCTATCTCGATCATCTCATCTCCGTCATTTCTCTTCTCCCCCTTTTTGTCACAAATTGTCAAACAGTGAACATACTAGACAAAAGGAAATCACTAACAGCATTAGTTCATAGAGAAAGAGAAATAAAAGATCAGTTTCGGTATATAACAAAAACGCAGATTGCGTACCGGTACTCCAGAGTAAAAATCACAAAAATTATTGAAACAAATCCAAATTTTGAAATCTTTCAAATATCGATTTGCGTGTCATCAAGAAAATAATTTAAGTGCTTGAAAATTGTGAGATCACACAGATGTCATTCAATCCAATTAATTTTACAAAAATTAAAAAGATTTACTCCGAAATCATGAAAAACAAAGATAAAACATTATAAACCGTTTTTCATATTATATACGTCAAACACAAGTTATCAAAAATAATCTAGAGATCCAAAGTCTATCAAGATGTAACGGATTTACAAAGATGAATTACAGAGATTTCCAAATGACATCAATTTGATTTCTACCCTTCCAAATTTGAGATAAGCACATAAATACCTAAGGGTGGCTCTTTGAGCATCTTTCAACTATCCCACCTTATACCAACTAGGAGATTGTTCAAAATAAAAGATCTTTGAATATGAATCTCCAAATGATTCATTCTAAAAAAAATTCAAAAATATTTTTCAAGCATCCAAAACATGTGGTAGCTTCACACACAAACCGGACGACCGGGGTGGCAGCTCTTTCCAACATGTGTTGGTAGTTTTCACACTCCTTTCCGATGTAACTCTTTCAACATCTTTTCAATTCTTTTAATTACCCTTGTAAGAATGCAATCTCTTGCGTGAAAGAATTAAATCCCAAATTTTAGTCTTTTGGTTGTCTCATGTCTATCACAATAAATTCACACAACCGAGATAGGTTCAGCACCTTAAGATAACACATGATTACTAAAATTTGATGAATATAACTATCAAAAACTCCTATAATGGAATATCTTCAAAGATTATGATTATGGAGTAAAGTTGATAATTAATATGAAATTAATTAGGAATGAATGAAAGTAAACCCTTTTTGTATTCAATGCACTCGTTCGTTAAAACCCTTTTGTTTAAAAACAAAACATGAATACGACAAGCATTGAAATAATGTAATGCAAAGATCAAGATAAATATGAAAAGAAAACCGATCAAAGCATTACATACAGTCAAAAGCAATTTAAAACTTAAGACAAGGAAAGATATCACCTTTCCTAATCCAAAATCGTCGGATTTTGGGTTGTCTTGATTCGTTGTGGCCGGGGGTTGTTAGCCTTGATTGTTGATCCACCTTAGGTTCCCGCGTTGAAACTGTCCACTTGAATAACCGATGTTGTGGCTCGAACCTTTGGTGGATTGAGGGAACTCCATTGAATTGTTGTGGCTTTTGAAACCGTAGAGTCCGCTCCGTAGATGAAGATGCCGAAGAATTTTTCTTTCTACTTTTCGGGCACGTCTTCATCATGTGTCCTTCAATTCCACATCGATGACATGTTCTTCCTTTCAATATAGTTGTGGAACTTGAAGCCTTCCCAGTTTGGTTCTTTTTGAATCCCAAACCAACCTTGCTTGTTTGACCTAATCCGGACATACCGTCAAGTTTCTTGGAACCGGTTGAAAGCTTTTGTATGTCGGATTTGAGTTGTTGATCTTGCTTGGTCAAAGCTTGGTTGGTGATATGAATTTCCTCAAACTGCTTTTCATGAAAACCAATCTTGTCCATATGTGATTTAGCGATTGTTTCCGATTGGTTTAGCTTTTCTTGGAGGATTTTATTATTATCCAATAAAAGTCCTCGTTCCTCCTCGAGATCATGAAGTTTGATCTTTAAAGCATGATTCTCGTCTTGAATCTCAAGTCGTTGCTTCCTCAACTTCTTGATATGCTTGGTCATCTTCTTAGATTCCGCAAGAAGTTGTTGGTATGCCTCAACGAGTTCTTCTTTCGACTCCCCTCAATTGATGACTCTCCATCGGATGTTGATGTTTCATGTAAAACCAAAGGAATAGATCCAGTGATTAAAGATGACAAACAAAAATTAGAAGAGGGAATTTGAGAAGCATGAAAAGCAACAACTTTATCCTTTTCCTCTTTACTTGAGGCCGATTCATCGGAAGTAGAATCGTCCCAAGTTTTTGCTTGCAAAGCCTTCTTTTTATATGATTTCTTAGAAGGACAATCCGTTGAAATATGGCCGTATCCTTTGCATCTATAGCATTGAATTTCCCCTTTGAAATCATCTTTTTCTTTAGAAGGTTTTGCAAAGCCTTTAAGATTAGAGGATTTAGAACCCGATGATCCTTTAAATGGTTTCGAGGATGAAGATCCATCGGTTCGATTCTTCCAAAACTTCCGACGAAATTTCTTTGTGATCCGAGCCAATTGTTCTTCAAAATCGGCAAAAGAGATTTCATCGTCGGAACTTGATTCGCCATCTTCTTCCTTTGTTGATTTGAACGCAATACCTGTAAGCTTAGAAGAAGACTTGGAAGAAACTTGATTAGTAGGAAAAGTCATCTCATAAGTTTGTAAAGCACCTACTAATTCCTCTACTCTCATATCATCCGGATGACTAACGGTTTCAATGGCGGCAACCTTTGCCCTAAACCGTTCCGGAAGAGTCCGAAGTATCTTTCTTACAACTTTCGGCTCCGGGATCTTTTCTCCTAAATTAGCACATGTGTTGATTATATCTTGAAGTCTAGTGTAATAATCAGTAAACAACTCATACTCATCCATATGAATAGAGTCAAATTGACTTGTAAGCATTTGGAGCTTTTGAATTTTTACTAGATTAGTACCCTCATGTGTAATTTTGAGAATATCCCAAATCTCCTTTGCAGTTTCACACGCAGAAATTCGTGTGAACTCGGTCGAGGAAAGAGAATTAAATAAAGCGTTCATACCTTTCCCATTATAAGAAGATCTTTCGATTTCCTCTTTGGACCATCTAGAGCGAGGTTTTGGGATAGTAGAATTTCCTACTTCCTCAATTGGATGCACCCAACCGTATTCAACGGTTTGCCAAACCCGCTCATCAATTGCGATGAGAAAAGCTCTCATCCGCACTTTCCAATAAGCATAATTGGTCCCATCAAAAAGAAGAGGTCTAAAAATATTACCACTTTCACCCGACATGATAGAAAAACCTAAAACCCGCTCCGATACCAATTGTTGGTTTTTAAAGGATCCACAAGGATCTAAATAGGTACTATCAAACACCTAGAGGGGGGTGAATAGGTGTAATATACAAAAAATCAATCTCAGTGCAAAATAAAAACCAATGCGGAAAATAAAAACAGCATACCGAGATTTACGTGGAAACTCCAATCCAGGAGAAAAACCACGGGACCAACACGCAATAACAATCCACTAAGAAAAGAAGAACAACAAGGTGATTACGGAATCCACGGACTCAAACCCCTCCTTCAAGTCCTTCGGATCTTGCGCTCACCGACTGCACGTCCACTACACACGTTCGAATCCACGAACGCCACTCGAATCCACGAGCCACACGTTTCGAATCCACGAAACGCCTTCAACACATCGAATCCACGATGCCGATTTTGTTTTTCTTGGTGATGATAATCCGCCGAATACTTAGATCAAGGATAGATCAGAAAATACCATCTAAGTATTCATCAACTTGATTCTACAAGAATTAGGAGTTTGGAAACTCTAGAATCAAATTGATCAATATAGACGAAGAAACATAAATTAACTTGTAATGATCTTCCTTGAGTCGCAACCGCTCGGGACGGCCAACCGAGTTCGGATGGCGACGATGATGGTGATCTTCCTTGAGTTGCAACCACTCGGGACGGCCAACCGAGTTTGGATGGTGACGATGAGGAAGAAATGGAGCTGAATTCCCGTATCGGAGGCGCACACGCGATGATGAACGGTATTTCTGAGGCGTGAAGGCGTCGATGATGATGCGGGGGCGAGATCTAGCTGAACTTGTAAGATCTGAAGCTTAATCGGAGGTTGAATCCAAGCCCAGATCTGGATCTGAGGTTGAAGGAGGTGGAGCAGAGTGGGAGAAAGAGAGATTAAGAGAGAGAAAGAGAGAGAAAGGAAAAGAGGAAATTTGGAGAAGATGAGTAACTGTATTTCCAAAGTTAGTTACAGATTCGGTTACATCGTGTATTTATAGAGCTAAGCTGGGGATTAATTTGTAATTAAGGAAACATTGTGCAGTGGTTGTAAAATAGTAGAGATAACTGTATTTGGGCCGTGGTGGGCCCATTCTCCTCTGTTAACCGCCTGGGCTTGGGCCTCTCTTCTTATTGCGTAGCGGGTTGGAGGGTATGGGTTGAAAGGTGAGCCCGTACCCGACCCGCTTGGTCCGACCCGCCCGGACGAGCTTCTACACCCTTCCGAAGCTTGTCCCATCTGCGGCTCTTCTACCCACTTCCACCATCTTCCAGAACCCACCTTTCTTCCCTGGCGCTTCTCCCATCCATGGCGATGGTCCCCTCAGAGCTACCCTCCTTCCATGGCGATGGCAACGCTCCTGATGGAAGTTCCTCTTCTTCACCCCACGCGACATGGAGATACCAAGAGCTTCTCTACTTCTCTACTTCACCCCTGATGATAGCTCTTCCCCTTCACCCATGGTGGCCGGGAGTTACCAAGATGAGTAACCACTTCCTCGTAGCCTTCTCCTTACTATCTTCTCTCTTTATTTCACTCTACTTCTTCTAATACACTGTCTACTATTTTCTAATGACCCGCAGTCATTACAATACCCCCTCCTTGAGTGCCTCACTGTCCTCAGGGAGGAAATCAGGGTACCTTGCTAACAAGGCGGAATATCGCTCCCACGTCGCCGATTCGGGAGGAAGGTTATACCATCTGACCAGAACCTCCTATACCTCCCTTCGCCCATTCTTGACGGAACGACGGTCCAAAATCTCGGCCGGCCCTGCTAAAGGCTCCCCTTCACTTCCAATCAGCGGCACCCCCGGTGTGACATACTTGTCAGATTGTGGCCCTTGCTTCAGTTGTGACACGTGAAATACCGGGTGTATCTGCGACTCCGGTGGTAACCTTAGCCGGTACGCTACCTTCCCAATCCTGGCCAAGACTTCAAAAGGCCCATAGTACCTAGCTGCCAGTTTGGGGCTTTGCCTCGCAGCTAGGGATCGCTGACGGTAAGGTTGCAATTTCAGGTATACCCCACTCCCTACCTCAAACTCCTTTTCTCTGCGATGCTTGTCTGCTTGCTGTTTCATACGGTTTTGGGCTACTAGCAACCTATCCCGTAGCTCTGTGGTGAGTCGATTCCTTTCTTGCATCCAATCCCTTACCTCTGGAGTGGTAGCTGTGTCATCAGCGGCCACCGGGGTAGAGGTAGGAGCCACCCCATATAGTGCCATGTAGGGAGTAGTGCCCAAAGATGTATGATAGTTGGTATTGTACCATCTTTCAGCTAGAGATAGGTACTTACCCCATTGTTTTGGGTGTTGGAAACACATACATCTCAGGTAAGTTTCCAAGCAACGATTGACCCTTTCGGTTTGCCCATCCATCTCTGGGTGGTATGATGTGCTCATCTTTAATTGGGTGCCCAGAAGCTGGAATAAACCTCTCCAAAACTGACTAGTGAAAATCTTATCACGATCAGTTACTATGCTTTTAGGACACCCATGTAACTTATACACAGTGTCCATGAACACTCTGGCCACATCTACTGCTGAAAATGGATGCTTCATGGGCACAAAATGTGCATATTTGGTCAAGCGATCAACGATTACTAGGATAGTATCCTTACCCTCCGATTTCGGTAATGACTCAATGAAGTCCATACTAATATCTTCCCAGATTTGGTAGGGTATGGGTAAGGGTTGTAATAATCCAGGGTAAGATTGGGAGTCCACCTTGTTCTGTGCACAGATTTCACAGTTTTTGATAAGATCTTCTACTTGTTTCTTCATTCCAGGCCAATAGAAGTGCCCCTTGATTCTCTTGTAGGTATGTAATAAACCCGAATGCCCACCCAGGGCAGAATTGTGAAATTGTTCCATCACCTTTCTTCTAAAGGGTCCCAAACTGCCTATGCAAACCTTCCCTTTGTATCTCAGTACTCCTTGGCTGTAGGTATAGGATTTGTACTCCTCAGGGTGCAGGGTCAAACCAGTTAGGATAGTATCATAAATGGGATCCCCCTTGTAGCTTTCTTCCAACTCAGTGACCCAAGCTGGAGCCACTGCAGTGAGAGCTGAACTATGTCCTGAGTCCCACCCTTGGCGCGATAGTGCATCCGCAGCCACATTCTCTTTCCCCTTTCTATACAAGATACTGTAGGTAAAACCCAACAATTTCAGCATTCCCTTTTGTTGCATCGGTGTAACAATTTTTTGTTCCAGTAGGTACTTAAGGCTCTCGTGGTCAGTCTTGATAACAAAACACCCCATCAACAAGTAGTGCCTCCACTTTTGACTAGCCATTAAGATTGCAAGTAATTCCTTCTCATAAGTAGAAAGAGCCATGTTCCTCCCCTTTATCGCTTTGCTGAGATAAGCGATTGGTCTCCCTTCCTGGGAAAGGACAGCACCAATGCCATCTCCACTGGCATCGACTTCCAGTACAAAAGGCTCACTAAAGTTTGGCATTCTCAACACTGGGGCTTCAGTCATGGCTCTCTTCAGGGCTTCAAAAGCTGACTGAGCCTCCCCTGACCAACCGAATTGATCCTTTTTTAGCAAGTCTGTGAGAGGTCTGCTAATAGAACCATAACCCTTCACAAACTTCCTGTAGTACCCTGTTAGCCCCAAGAACCCCCTTAGTTCTTTAAGAGTTCTTGGTACTGGCCACTTACTCATCGCTTCTACCTTCGCGGGATCTGTAGCCACCCCTCTTGCAGAGACAATATGCCCCAAGTATTCCACTTGTTCTTGGCAGAAAGTACACTTACTTTTCTTTGCATATAACTGATTTTGCCTCATTATGCCCAAAACTACTTTTAAATGCTCTAAGTGTTCCCCGAAACTTTTGCTGTATACTAATATGTCATCAAAGAAAACCAGAACATACTTCCTCAAGTATGGAGCAAAAATGGTGTTCATCAAAGATTGGAAAGTAGCGGGGGCGTTTGTTAATCCGAAGGGCATTACCTTGAACTCGTAATGCCCTTGATGTGTCCTGAAGGCCGTTTTAGGTATATCATCGGGGTAGACCCTAATCTGATGATAACCAGACCGTAAATCCAATTTAGAAAAGAGTGTGGACCCACCTAACTCATCGAGGAGGTCATCGATAATTGGGATCGGAAACTTATCTTTAATAGTAACCTTGTTAAGATGTCGGTAATCAATGCACATGCGCCAGCTACCATCTTTCTTCTTTACTAACAATACAGGAGAGGCGAATGGGCTATTGCTCGTTTGGATTATGGAAGATTCCAACATTTCTTTCACCTGTTTCTCTATCTCCCCCTTCTGTTCATATGAGTGGCGATAAGGCCTGAGCTTAACTGGAAAGGCCCCGGGCTGTAGTGGTATCTTGTGATCCACAGATCTGGGAGGGGGCAATCCAGTGGGAGTCTCGAAAATATCTGCAAATTGGGTTAACACCTTCTGTAGAGCAGGGTCATTATCTGGGCCATCCTCTGTAATGCTGGATGATCTGCAGTGACTTATGATACAGCACTCTCCACACTGCAGTTCTTGATACCAATGATTGGCAGATATCAGTCTTACTTGAGCTTATTCCTTAATTCCTTTAAGTATTAGGGGTTGACCATTTTTTTGTATAGTAATAGCATCCTGAGAAAAATCAAAAACCACTCTCCCATATGACCTCAACCAGTCAATTCCCAATACTATGCTCGACCCATCCAACCTAATAACCCTCAGGTCTTTTTGGAAATTATGCCCTTGCATGCCCCACTGAAATCCTGGGCACTGTAATTTACTTAGCACCTTCTGTCCGTTTGCTACTGTAACCAGTAGAGGTGTAGCAGCCACCATGTTGGCCTTAATATCTCTCGCTGTCTGAAAATCCATGAAGCTATGGGTGCTCCCTGTGTCTATCAATATGGTCAAAGTTTTCCCTTTTGACTCCCCTTGTATCTTAATAGTATCCTGTGGTCTCTCGCCACTTAGTGCATGAACAGACACACCCATCTCAGTGTCAGGCATAACTTCTGAATTTTCCAATTCTTCTTCAGTATTTTCCTCCTGCAGGCACTCTTCATCATACACCTCTAAAATTCCCTCCAATCCTTGTAACAAATTGATGGATTTGTTAGAGCACACATGACCTGAATAATATCGTTCACCGCATTTGAAACACTGCCCCGCTGCCCTCCTTTGTTTGATTAAGGATCTGTTACTAGACTGTTGGTTAGAGGTGTAGTTCTTGGTTCCATTAAATGATTGCCCTGGCTTGGTTTGGGCAGATGTCATGTACGGGCTAGTGTTCCCCGTGAAGTTACCCTTCAACTTCCTGTTAATTACCATGAGAGCTCTTTCATGTAGTTTTGCTTGCTCGTAAGCTTCAGTTAAGCTATTTGGGTGTGCAATATCCAAGAAGGGTATCAATTCTTCTTTCAACCCATTGATGTAACACGAGATAAAATGTTCCTCCGTCAATTGGGGGTTACAGCACAAAAGTTGGGTCCTCAGTTCCTCGAACTGTTCTTGGTACCTCTCTACTGTACCTATCTGTTTGAGATTGTTGAACTCTCTAACTAAGTATCTCTCCCCAACTTGTGCAAACCGTCGACAAAGGGCCTCAATGAACTCCCCCCAGCTCACTTCCTGTTTGTTAATGAAATAGCCTTGCCTCCAAGTTCTAGCTTTACCACTCATGTGCATTGAAGCAATGTTGATCCATTGATCCAATGGAATCTGATAGATCTCAAAATAATTTTCACAATGCTCAATCCATGCTCTTGGATCTTCACCACCAAAATTGGGGAACTCTAACTTGGGGTATGGAATATGCTGGTGATTGTTGGCTTTACTATTCCACTTGTTTCTCTGGACCTCATTCCCGGGTTCCCACTCCCTGGTAGGTATGGGTAATATTCCATTCCCCTTGTTTTCTCTAACTTTGCCATGAATGCTATTAACCTCCTCCTTGCAGTAATTCTCTCTTGGTACTGGGAAGGCATGGGATTCAGTGGCAGTAGTTGAAGACATCAATTTCAATAACTCCTCATGACGCAGAGCATTGTCCTTCAACATAAGCTCATGTCTCCTTGTAGCTTCGATTTGCAGTGCTTCAAAATGAAGCTGCCCTACCTCACTTACCTCTTTAATCTGGGTTGATAATTCTGCTACCTTGTCTTGATAATCCGTGGTAAGCTTTTGCACCTTTGATTCTAACACTGTGATGTGTTCATTAAGATCCTTCAATCTGGTTCCCTCGGCCATGAATTGCGCAGGTGATGGGAATTGGAACCGGTTTTGGTTCTTTTTCCCAATCTTGCTCACACTCACAGTACTACGCTCACTTCAATTTACAACACTACTTCTATGCTTATTCAAAGATGCTCATATTGCTGAAGCAATTGTAATGAAGCTGAGAGTTACCTGCTCTAGTAGCTGCAATGTTGCGATAATCCAGATAATACCACTGATGGTTCTTGATGCTACCCTCTATTGAACAGGATGATCGGCAACTCCCTGGGATCGGGGCTGCTCTGATACCAATTGTAATGATCTTCCTTGAGTCGCAACCGCTCGGGACGGCCAACCGAGTTCGGATGGCGACGATGATGGTGATCTTCCTTGAGTTGCAACCACTCGGGACGGCCAACCGAGTTTGGATGGTGACGATGAGGAAGAAATGGAGCTGAATTCCCGTATCGGAGGCGCACACGCGATGATGAACGGGATTTCTGAGGCGTGAAGGCGTCGATGATGATGCGGGGGCGAGATCTAGCTGAACTTGTAAGATCTGAAGCTTAATCGGAGGTTGAATCCAAGCCCAGATCTGGATCTGAGGTTGAAGGAGGTGGAGCAGAGTGGGAGAAAGAGAGATTAGGAGAGAGAAAGAGAGAGAAAGGAAAAGAGGAAATTTGGAGAAGATGAGTAACTGTATTTCCAAAGTTAGTTACAGATTCGGTTACATCGTGTATTTATAGAGCTAAGTTGGGGATTAATTTGTAATTAAGGAAACATTGTGCAGTGGTTGTAAAATAGTAGAGATAACTGTATTTGGGCCATGGTGGGCCCATTCTCCTCTGTTAACCGCCTGGGCTTGGGCCTCTCTCCTTATTGCGTAGCGGGTTGGAGGGTATGGGTTGAAAGGTGAGCCCGTACCCGACTCGCTTGGTTCGACCCGCCCGGACGAGCTTCTACACCCTTCCGAAGCTTGTCCCATCTGCGGCTCTTCTACCCACTTCCACCATCTTCCAGAACCCACCTTTCTTCCCTGGCGCTTCTCCCTTCCATGGCGATGGTCCCCTCAGAGCTACCCTCCTTCCATGGCGATGGCAACGCTCCTGATGGAAGTTCCTCTTCTTCCCCCCACGCGACATGGAGATACCAAGAGCTTCTCTACTTCTCTACTTCACCCCTGATGATAGCTCTTCCCCTTCATCCATGGTGGCCGGGAGTTACCAAGATGAGTAACCACTTCCCCGTAGCCTTCTCCTTACTATCTTCTCTCTTTATTTCACTCTACTTCTTCTAATACACTGTCTACTATTTTCTAATGACCCGCAGTCATTACATAACCGTGTTTTCCTTTCTTCTCTATATGTGGATTGATCCCTTTTTCGGATATCCTAAAAGATGAAATTAGGGTCTATTTATAGGTTAGAAACCTTTGGAAAGAGATAAGCATCAAAAACTGATTTAACAGAATTTTTCCCGCACGACGGTCCGGACTGGATTTGGCTGATCCGTACTGTCGTCTTTTTTCAGCAATTTTCCTGAAAAAACAGTTCGGGATCCGGACTAGAATTTCCTTATCCGGACTGTTCATGCGATTTCAGCAAACACATAGTTCGGGGTCCGGACTGGATTGGTCTGATCCGGATCCTGAACATCCAATTTGTCCAGTTTTTGATTTTTAAGCAATGAAAACTTATCCAAGTGTTTCTAAACTACACAAATGTATTCGGATTACCAAAATTATTTAGTTAAACGTACCTGATCATTTCGAATGCATTTTTCTTGAGATTGATGTATATGATCCACAGTTCTTCAACTTCAATCTTCAAGACTCAAAACACTGAGTGTCAACTAGAACTCTTGTTGAATCTTCTCTGAGTCTTCGATTACTGATTGACAATTTGATCACTTCAAGACTCTGACTCAACTTACGAAATATGCCAACACAAAAAGCCGTAACACTCGGTGTGGTGCCAAGGCAGGTGCTCGGTGCGGTTTGCCGAGGTAGGTGCTCGGTGTGGTTGCCGGGGCAGGTGCTCGGTTTAGATTGTGCAGGGGGTTTTACTGTCGATTGCACGATGAGGAGGGGCGGTTGCTCTGGTTTATTGTGGTTTGCTTTGGTTATAGCCCTTCTTGCTTTTCGTACTTTATATTTCTAGTCGCTGACTTCCCACTCTGTGACAGGTTCGTCCAGGGGTGAGAGCTAGGGCGACGGTGAGGCCGCACGAGAGATCTTTTGGCCCTTCGAGGCCACAGACATTGTTTACTTCTCTTCATGCTCATTTTATTTCCTATTAGTAGCTGTGTGGGTATGTTACTTTTGTGGGGTTGACGTGGATGTTGGGATTATTACAGTACGCTGTGGATGAATGTTAGTTTTCTATCTGATAGTTGGTCATTTTCAAACTAAAAAGAAAAAGAAAAGAAAACATTGCGAAAATAATTTGAAAAACATTGGTGTCGAGTGGGCACCGTTTTCAAAACTCTGTGGATTTATGGATTTTGAAATAGTTTTGAAAAACATAGGTGTCGAATGGGCACCGTTTTCAAAACTCTGTGTATTTATGGATTTCGAAACGGCTTTGTAATACCTGGGTGTCGTGTGGGCACCGTTTTCAAAACCCTATGGATTTATCCTTTCAAAGTTAGTCGGCCTCTTTATTACTTATGGAAAAATGGTTGTATGTACTCGACTGTTGAACTAGTGTGGTTAAAGTGATGATTGTATGGTTATTGTAGTCAGGACGCCGTGCATATACAAAGGAGACTCTGCCCGTTTGCAGAGTGAATTTGTATATGCGGCGGGTCTGGGCACGCACCGGGGGGGATCGGTTTCAAAAAAAAAATATATATGAAAATTTTGAAAGCTTTCGGTGGCTATTCTTCCGCGTGTTTAAACCCCCGGGGCGTGACAGTGATTGCCTTTATTGTGGAACTATGTGGATGTTGGATTGAGCTCTTGACTTAGTGTTGGACCATCTTTAATATATTTCTATTAGTCTTGCATGCAGCATGTTTTCAAGTGTGAAAAAGATTGCGAAAATGTTTTCAAAACTGGGTGTCGTGTGGGCACTACTTTACAAACACGTGGATTTATCCTTACAAAGTTATATTGCCGCCGAAAGAGAAATTGTGAAAACGTTTTAAAAACCTAGTGTCGTGTTGACACCGATTTGGCAAATTTGTGGCTTTATCCTCGTTCAAACTTGCGTTAATGTTAGTAGTTGTGATAAATTGTAATTCCACTCTTTGGCTCTCAACGTGACTGTGTGGTTAAAGTATGTATTGTGATTGTGACGCCGTGCATATACAAAGGAGACTCCGTCCGTTCGCGGGGTGAATTTGTATATGTGGCAGGTCTGGCGCGTACCGGAGGATGAAGTTTTCAAAAAAAAGAAAAATGTATACGCTTTTCCACTTATTTAGAACCTCCGGGGCGTGACACAAAGGGTCCTATAAACCGGGGACTAAGCTTCCCGCGAACTCCAAACCTCCGAACCCCCTTCGAAGGCGAGACTTTCAAGAAGACATGATCACCAACCTGAAACTCTAAGTCTCGCCATCGGGTATCAGCATAACTCCTCTGTCGACTCTGGGAGGTCTCGAGATGTCGTCATATCAATATGACCTTTTCCTCTACCTCTGACAGTAGATCAGGACCCAAAGTCTTCCTCTCACCCACGTCACTCCAATATAGGGGTGACC
Source organism: Tillandsia leiboldiana (assembly GCA_029204045.2). Lineage (NCBI taxonomy): Eukaryota > Viridiplantae > Streptophyta > Magnoliopsida > Poales > Bromeliaceae > Tillandsia > Tillandsia leiboldiana. The sequence continues at coordinate 41,046,657 of CM055063.1, read as the reverse complement.
GACACTTGAGTCCGTACAACGCTTCAAACGGAGCCATCTGAATGCTCGCTTGATAGCTGTTGTTGTACACAAACTCAACCAATCCTAAGTGTCGGTACCACCCTTCTACAAAATCCAGGACGCACGCTCTCAATATGTCCTCGAGGGTCTGTATGGTGCGCTCAGACTGCCCATCGGTCTGTGGGTGGAATGCTGTGCTAAATCGGAGCTGCATCCCCAAGGCTGTCTGTAAACTCCTCCAGAAATGCGAGACAAACCTCGGGTCTCTATCTAATACAATCGAGACGGGTACACCGTGCAACCTCACCACCTCTGCTAAGTACAATTATGCCAGTCGCTCCAAAGGCCAAGTCACCTGCACCGGTAGAAAGTGAGCGGACTTGGTGAGTCTATCCACGACTACCCAGATCGCATCAGCCCCAGTCTGTGCTCTCGGCAATCCAGTGACAAAATCCATGGTGATATGATCCCACTTCCATTTCGGGATTGGGAGACTCTGCAACTTGCCAGCAGGTACACGATACTCAGCCTTTACTTGCTGACAAGTTGAGCAGTGAGCCACGAATCTCCCAATATCTCTCTTCATACCACTCCACCAAAAATGTGCCTTGAGGTCCTTATACATCTTAATCCCACCAGGATGAATGGTATAAGGTGTATAATGGGCCTCTCTCAAGATCTGCTCTCGAATCTCTGAATCCATAGGCACACAAGCTCGGTCCCTGTACCGCAGTACTCCCGAAGTGTCAACTGAAAAATCCCATGTCAACTCAGTCTGAATCTGCCCTCGGATCCTCATCAAGTGAGCGTCCTCACTCTGTCTCTCTCTAATCCTGTCCAACAGAGTGGGCTGTGTTGGGTTATATCTAATATGGATCTAAATAGGGGAAAAAAACACCTAGAGGGGGGTGAATAGGTGCAAATAATAAACACTCAAAAATCTTTGCGTAATAAAACCCAATGCGGAAATAAAAAAATAACACGCAAGATTTTTACGTGGAAAACTCCAAAACCAGGAGTAAAAATGTCACGCCCCGGGGTCGAAACTGCGACCCGGGCTCGCCAACAGATCCGCCACCTATGCCAAACTCCGCATAGGCGAAGCGTCCTACCTGCAAGAAAAGTGCTACAGCTAACAGATATCAGAGCTATAAGATAAAACTGGTGTATAACTAAAAACAACCACTGTACAACTGAAAATAATACAATAATGTCCACCTCCCAAAAATGATAATAGTACAACATCCTCAGACACAAAACTCAAAGCTCTACCGGAAGGTATCTCCAATAAATACATCAGTGTACAGGCTCTCAATACATATCATATCCTCACTACATCAGTCTCTCAAAAGAGGAAATAAAACAACTAATCTACTGAAGCTCTCCTCTGAAGGGGTACCGCTACTCTCCAAACATGGGTAGGGTTCTAGCTCGCGACTCCCTCGCCTCGATCAACAACCGCAGAATCAGCAACACCCGCTAAGACTCTGCAAAACAAAGGAGAGGAAGGAAAAAGAAGGGGGAAAACCCCAGAGGGTGTGAGAACTACACCAAAGGAGGGAGTTCTCAGTGGGTACCACCGCCAGGACCGACGGTCTGCCCACCAAGTCCTCAAAAGACAAAAAGCTAACCAAAGCCGTAAAGACGTATAAAAAGAAGCTGGACCCTCTCAACAGCTATCAAGCCACTAAGCTTGCTATGCCTGCCATGCCTGCTACGCCTGCCATGCCTGCTATGCCTGCTATGCCTGCCTATGCCTGCCATGCCTGCTCTGCCTGCCTATGCCTGCCTATGCCTGCCCTGCCTGCCTATGCCTACTATGCCTGCCATGCCTGCCTGCCTGCCTATGCCTGCTATGTCTGCCCTGCCTGCCTATGCCTACTATGCCTGCCATGCCTGCTTGCTTGCCACACCTGCCTATGCCTGCTATGTCTGCCCTGCCTGCTATGCCTGCCTATGCCTACTATGCCTGCCATGCCTTCTTGCTTGCCACGCCTGCCTATGCCTGCTATGTCTCCCTATGCCTGCTATGCCCGCCTATGCCTGCCTACTATGCCTGCCTACAACGGTCAACAACTCACAATGACCTTGGGACCACCGTACCCCAAAACGGTTCCCAACAACACTAGCACTGGTCCAAACACCGCCACTAGACTCCACTCGGTCCCCCTGACACGAGCGCAACTATAAAGCAAATGTCTGTAATAAGCCCAATCTAATGCCACCAGTAGACACTGGTACTGCCTGCTCTGCATGCCGCGACGGGTATGCCAGCCTACGCATAACACCGAAGCAAAGGAGTCTCAAGGACTCAAAGTCTGTCTGCCGCGCACTCCGGAGTGGCACTCGAGGGGAGCGACCCACACGAGTAAAGTATCTCAGTATCCAGTAACAAAAGTATCATAATCAGCAGGACTGGATCATGACTCTGATCAAAGTGGAAAAACCCATCCACTAGAGAAAATCAGATACCCAATCTGGTGCAAAAATAAATGTCCGGTCAACCGCCCAATATCCGCGGTTGCCGCAAAGCCCCACAACTAATCCAACCTACCCCAGACACCAAGTCCCGACTACACTACCCAGCACCCCTGCTCGAACCTGAGCAACACAGACCACCTGACTAACAAAGAAGGAGAAAAGGATAACATGGTTTCTCCTAAGTCAAGTTCCAAAAGTAGTGCAGCGGTAAAAGATGGCCTAACTACATGTCCATGCACGCATGCTTTATTCTCAGAAATAATAAAAGTGGGTGAAGCATATATTAGTAAAGCATGCTAAAACATTCCTACTATGGTATACCAATCTCACCCAACTGGGCCATCCCTTGCTTACCTCTCGCTCATATCGGTTGTACATCAAATACGCCTGTTATCAATCATAGAGGGATGATAACCCCACATGTGCACTTACATTCACCATGATATAAAAGTCTTATACAGTTACTAAATTAAGCTTACCCACCTGAAGTGCTCAATCCAAGGCAAACCTGGAGTCGGTGAAGAGCGTGGCCACTTGCACGCACAATCAGCTGAACCCGTAACCACGGTACATGTTGCGCAAACCTTGGCTCCTAGCAGTGCTCCAAAAATACTCGCGAACCCTCCTGGGTACAACAAAAGGTCCAAGGTTACATTTTATGCTAAAATATCCAAGTATACACCATCTGCTGGAACCAGCCCTGAAGATGTGCAATTTTCACCTGCAGAACGGACTCAGAAAAATCCACCAAAAATACGGACGCGATCGTCGCGTCGAGCCCTTCGAAACGAGTACCTGCACGCCAAAATCCGACTCCCGGAGGCCGAGTTACAAATTCCACAACGCGGTGAGCGCGAAAGTCCACAACAAACACAACTGTAATACGCCGCACAGTAAAGGGGAAAGAAGTATACCTTCGGGCGGATCTCAGCAAATTCCCCGAAAAATACGATGGTAATCCTTGCGACGCGTAGATCTAAAGAGTGTAAAAGCACGACTCAATCCGAGCTCGTACAACAAGTTGCACGCAAAACGATGCACACCGCCGGAATCCGCACGCAAAACGGAGCACGATGCCGAAACCCGCATGCAAAATGGAGTCCGCACGCAAAACAGAACACGGTGCCGAAACCCGCGCGCAAAACGGAGTCCGCACGCAAAACGGTGCACGGTGCCGAAACCCGTGCGCAAAACGGAGTCCACACGCAAAACGGTGCACGCCGTCGGGGTCCGCACGCAAAACGGAGCAATAAAACACGGTCCCTAACACAGACGAGAGTAAGGGGTCAAATCCAATGTCCAAAAGGACGCTCCAAACTATGCCAAAAATACCGCAAGAATAACACGTGGGACCTACCTCGACCGCGTCGCGCCGCCCAACCGCCTCCTTGGGACACCTCGTGCGCTTCGCGAGGTCCACGACGCACCGCCGTGCCACCCAAAAATTCCCTCCTCACTCCCTCTCTCGCTCGGGTGGAGAAGAAAGAAAGAAAAAAGGAGAAAATGGCGCGGGGGAGAAAGAAGAAGAAGAAGAAAAAGGGGAAGAGGGAGGTGGTCCACGGACCCGGTCCACAGTCCAGGTCCACCGCGGCAGCCAATGGGGAGCCTTCCTCCCCCGGTCCACAGCACATGGGCGCGCGCGCCCGGTCCACGCGCGCGCCCACAGCGCCACACAGCACGCATGACCGCGTGCCACGCGAGCGCCGCACCCGGGCGCCACATGCGCGCGGGACACCGCGAGCGCCACACCGTAGCCCCCGCTCCCTTTCCGCGCGGGCGCCAACGGGGGCCCGCCACGTGGCGGCCCCTGCGTCACCCGCGCAGGAGCGCGTTCCCGAGGCGCCTGCGTGCCTCGCGCAGTGCGCCGCCGCGCTCCGAGCCGCACGACGCCGCCTCGAAAAGCGTGCCGCACCTCGGGATCCGTGCACGCGCCTCGAAAAGCGCGCACTTCATCCGGGCTCCAAATCAAACAAGTAAATAGTCCAAACTTAGCGATTTCGCGCGCTGAATCCGAAAACGATGTCAGTTTTTCCAAATTCTCATCCGAAAATTTGCCGAATGCCCACTCGATCCGATTTTCCCCGCCGGGTCCAAACCTGAAGTCTGATTTGCTAAATTCCAACTCTAGATATTCCCGAAGGCGACCAGAGAGGTAATCCTTTATCCAAACTTCGCCCGGAGTCCAATTTTGACATCTGAATCGCGCGAAACCACTTCTAAACACCCGACGGGTCTTCCAAATTCCCACGGGATCTCCTTTTAAGCCCGAAGTCCATCACTTGTGTCCAAAATGTGCACAAACCCCGCCAACGCGCCACAATTACCTCCAGAAGCAGTAGACGCAACAGTGATCAATAAGTGGGAATTCCGGGTCCTCACACCCTCCCCCAATAAAAGGAAGTTTCGTCCTCGAAACTAGCTCAAATCCACAAGGAGTCACAAATACCGCGTGTAGGTATCCGTCTATAACGCCTCCGGCTCCCCAAACCCCACTCACTCCCCGTGATTACTCCACAACAACAAAACAACAAGTACGGCATGGCCCGATGCGTAATTTTCTCATCTCACGAGCCAGAATTCGCGACGGGCGTCCCTCGTACTCCAAACACTCTTAGCTCACACATGGAGCGAGTCAATCGCGGGCGAGGAATCCAAAAACAAAACACTCCTGAGCTGAGACATGAAATACAACCGGGGTTCCAACAAAGTTGGGGGAAACCAGATAACCGCCAGTGCAACACACACCAAACCACAACCTGTGACAACTCAACCAAGGCAACCCGAAGCACACCCACACGATTAACCAATAAGGAAATGAGCCCTAACAAGGAGGGGTCCTCACTCGGTCACTCCCGAATCTTAACCATCCGAGTGAACTACTCAGCCGCGGTCTATCATACAAAGGAACCCTCGGGGACACAACCACACGCCACGTCTGCCTCAACAGTCCACACAGCGCCAGCTGTGGAATCAACAAGCTCAACCCCAGCCAGCTCTCCTGGCACTGCCCAGTCCAAGAAGCTCCTTACCTTGACAATAACGGTCGATCTCGGCCAAAACCCAAGTGATATCCATATTGGCCGGATTTCCACCGCCGCTCCTACGGCTCGAACAACGTGACCCAAGAAGGTATGCTTCTGGAGCTACAACTTGTACCTCAATAACTTGGCATACCACTTCATCCACACGGGCATGGTAGCACATCCACAAGTGCTCCTCGCGCTCCACATCGCTCTGGGAGTAAATCCAAATATCCCCGGAGGATCTTGTTACCAATCCAATCAAGTACAGCTGGAGCACAATTCCCTCAAATCATAAAAGTGGCAGGGCATTAATCAATCCACTTGGCCTCACTAAGAGCTCGTGATGCCCTACCGTGTCCTGAACGCCATCTAAGCAAGATCCTCGGCTGTCTGATTCCAAGTAGGTACTCACACCATACTATAACTGCCGGAGTATGACTCCATCAAAAGGTCCTAGATACCACCCGGACCTGTCTACACTCGAACCATAAAAGGACCCTCACAGTCGTGCATCAACGACGTGGCATCACCACCGTGTACCAACGGCGTGGCATTAGGTCAAGCAGACCCCTCGATCCATCAGATCCTACAACTGCGCCATCAGCTCTCTCAGCTCTACAGGCGATATCCAATGAGGTGCTATCAAGGGTGGCGCGGTTCTCCGAACCACGTCAAACGCAATCTCTATCTCCCTAACCGGCGGCATCGTCAACAACTCAGGTGAAATCACACCCGGGATCTCGCGGGCAACAGAGATGTCCTTGAATCCCGGTGCCGCCAAAAAGCACCTCTCACACTGTCGCTAAAGCCTGTGCGCTCTAACAGTCTTTACAACCAAACCTCCTCTCGTCCGTCTCGCAGAGAATCGACGTCCTCTCTTTCCGCAGTCAAACATCCTGTTGCATCGTGCCAATCAATCTCAAGCACATGGTCAAATACCGAACTGCCACAATTACCATAAACCTGCCGGTACAACTCGCGGCCCCAGCTGCATTGGACATGATCCACAAGCCTCTCCACATGCACAGCACTTAACAGGAACCTGTACCTCGAGTGCACGTGGTAACAAATCTGTCTCTAGTCCATGCAGGAATGCAACATGCTCTAACTCCGACTGCTGTGATGGAATCACACCTGCGACGACTCGATCCACTACCGTGGCGCCCTCCAACCGGGCGGCACAGGTTCATACACTCGATGCAAGTGGTTGTCGCTCAATCTGCCTGAAAATTAGGGCTATCCACATAGGGAGTACGACCTCTGTCTCTGCTCACACTGAGGCGACGAATAAGGTCCTCCGCAGATAACAAAATCCACTCTACCGCTGCGTCACTCTGATATAAATGCTGATGCTACCATCGGGGTCCACCCGATCTCTGGCATCTCAGGAACCCGTCATCCTGGAAAGGAAATCAGAAGTGCCTCTGCCGGCCGATTTGTCCTCCTTCACCCGGCGCCAAGCGCCAATATCCTGAACTCGCCTCTAGCGGCAGATCCCTATCCAAGGAACTGCAGCGCCACGCTCCATATACACAATGCCTACTCCAACGAGGCATCAAAACCTTATAACGGAGGGACTGAATAAACTGAAAGGTATCCTGGCGCAGTCCACTCCCAGCGCATATCCTATGTGCCTCGTCCTTCGAACCCTGGAGCGCGCAGTTCAACAAACTGCCAAAACTCTCTAGCACAGGGAGGCTATCAATTGATCATTCCATCACCACCAACCACGACTCCGCCTCCCAAATGCTCCAACTTAATCTTACGAGTCGGGGTGGTTCATCTGCGAAATCTGGCTTCAATAGATCGATACACGTCCCCTCAGCTCACAAGCTGTCAACTATCCACCCTGCCTCGGTGCCTCGGCACTGAACATTGGCACAAGAGGGGGCTAATCACCTCCATCGGTGCCACAAAATCCCGCCCCTGAGGATTACTGCAACCGGGTGGTCTCAGAAGGAGCACTGTCGAGCTGGCCGTTGCTCAGACAACCGTGCACTAAAACAGCTGCTCGCTCACTCAGCCCACTGATAAGCCTCAGACAATCCTGTCATCTGGGTCCGGAGTTCTTTGACCTCAATCCGGTGTCGGCCCAAAACCAACCGCTCAAGCTCAACTGCTATGACAAGGATACACACGGGTCAAAACCAGCGTCGGGGAGACACCGCTCGCCACGACGAAACAACAAACGACACACCACACCGCTCGACCCAATCCAGCGAAAGTCTAACCCATGTCACCATTCACAGCATTATGTTGTCTGCAGCCAACATAATCACTTAGGAGAATAAACATGGCCAATCACTCTTCCCGTCCCTTGGGAGAGGTATAAAACTCAATCAGGGACTCTCGCTAAAAGTCACGACTCTCACGAAGTCAACCCAGGGTCAAACATAAGCCTAGGGTTTCTAAGTCCACCACGACCTACAACCTAGGCTCTGATACCACTCTAATCTGTCACGCCCCGGGGTCAAAACTGCGACCCGGGCTTGCCAACAGATCCGCCACCTATGCCAAACTCCGCATAGTCGAAGCGTCATAACCTGCAGAAAAGTGCTACAGCTAAACAGATATCAGAGCTATAAGATAAAACTGGCTGTATAACTAAAAACAACCACTGTACAACTGAAAAAATAATACAATCCTGTCCACCTCCCAAAATGATAATAGTACAACATCCTCAGGACACAAACTCAAAGCTCTACCGGAAGGTATCTCCAATAAATACATCAGTGTTACGGCTTCAATACATATCATATCCTCACTACATCGTCTCTCCAAAGAGGAAATAAAAAAACTATCTACTGAAGTCTCTCTGAAGGGGTACGCTACTCTCCCAACATGGGTAGGGCTTCTAGCTCGCGACTCCATCGCCCCGATCAACACGCAGAATCAGTAACACCGCTAAGACTCTGAAAAAACAAAAGAGAGGAAGGAAAA
>CM055063.1:41004620-41038113 GCA_029204045.2 Tillandsia leiboldiana | reverse complement strand
CGACACTTGAGTCCGTACAACGCTTCAAACGGAGCATCTGAATGCTAGCTGATCGGTGTTGTACACAAAACTCAACCACTCTAAGTGTCGGTACCAACCCTTCTACAAAATCCAGGACCACGCTATAAAACAAATATGTACTCGAGGGTCGGAGTATGGGCGCTCAGACTGCCATCTGTTGTGGGGGAATTGCGTGCTAAATCGGAGTGCTCCCCAAGGATGTCTTAAACTCCTCCAGAAATGCGAGACAACAACCTCGGGTCCTATCTAATACAATCGAGAGGGTACACCGTGCAACCTCACCACCTTGCTAAGTACATTATGCCATAGCGCCAAAGGCCAGTCACCTGCACGGTAGAAAGTGAGCGGACTTGGTGAGTCTATCCACGACTATCGCACCAGATCGCCTCAGCCCAGTCTGTGCTCTCGGCAATCCAGTGAACAAAATCCATGGTGATATGATCCCACTTCAATTTCGGGGATTGGGGAGACTCTGGCAACTAGCCAGAAGGTACACGATCTCGCCTTACTTGTGACAAGTGAGCATGTGAGGCCACGAATCTCCATATCTCTCTTATATACCACTCCACCAAAAATGGCCTTGAGGTCTCTTATAATCTTAATGCCCCACAGATGAATGGTAAGAAGGTGTATAATGGGCCTCTCTCAAGATTGCTTCTCGATCTCTGAATAATAGGCACACAAGCGTCGGTCCCTTTACCGCAGTACTCCCGAACGTGTCAACTGAAAAATCCCATGTCAACTCAGTCTGAATCTGCCCTCGGACCTCATCAAGTGAGGCGTCCTCACTCTGTCGCTCTACTGAATCCGTGTCCAACAGAGTGGGCTGTGTTGGGTTATATCTAATATGGATCTAAATAGCGGGAAAAAAACACCTAGAGGGGGGTGAATAGGTGCAAATAATAAACACTCAAAAATCTTGCGGAATAAAACCCCATGCGGAAATATAAAAAAATAACACGCAAGATTTTTACGTGAAAACTCCAAAACCAGGAGTAAAAAATGTCACGCCCCGGGGTCGAAACTGCGACCCGGGCTCGCCAACAGATCCGCCACCTATCAAACTCCGCATAGGCGAAGCGTCCTACCTGCAAGAAAAGTGCTACAGCTAAGATATCAGAGCTATAAATAAAACGGTGTATAACTAAAAACAAACCACTGACACCTGAAAATAATACAATAATGTCCACCTCCCCAAAATGATAATAGTACAACATCCTCAGACACAAAACTCAAAGCTCTACCGGAAGGTATCTCCAATAATACATCATGTACAGGCTCTCAATACATATCATATCCTCACTACATCAGTCTCTCAAAAGAGGAAATAAAACAAACTAATCTACTGAAGCTCTCCTCTGAAGGGGTACCGCTACTCTCCAAACATGGGTAGGGTCTAGCTCGCGACTCCCTCGCCTCGATCAACAACCGCAGAATCAGCAACACCCGCTAAGACTCTGCAAAACAAGGAGAGGAAGGAAAAGAAGGGGGAAAACCCCAGGGGTGTGAGAACTAACCAAAGGAGGGAGTTCTCAGTGGGTACACCGCCAGGGACCGACGGTCTGCCCCACCAAGTCCTCAAAAGACAAAAAGCTAACAAAGCCGTAGAGACGTATAAAAAGAAGCTGGACCCTCTCAACAGCTATCAGCCACTAAGCTTGCTATGCCTACCATGCCTGCTACGCCTGCCATGCCTGCTATGCCTGCTATGCCTGCCTATGCCTGCCTATGCCTGCCTATGCCTGCCTATGCCTGCCTATGCCTGCCTATGCCTTCCTATGCCTGCTCTGCCTGCCTATGCCTGCCCTGCCTGCCTATGCCTACTATGCCTGCCCTGCCTGCCTATGCTACTATGCCTGCCATGCCTGCTTGCCTGCCACTGCCTGCCTATGCCTGCTATGCCTGCCTGCCTGCTATGCCTGCCTATGCCTCCTATGGCCTGCCATGCCTTATGCTTGCCACGCCTGCCTATGCCCTGCTGCCTGCCTATGCCTGCATATGCCCTGCCTATGCCTGCCTACTATGCCTGCCTATAACGGTCAACAACCACAATGACCTTGGGACCACTGTACCCCAAACGGTTCCCAACAACACTAGCACTGGTCCAAACACCGCCACTAACTCCACTCGGTCCCCCTGACACGAGCGCAACTATAAAGCAAAAGCTGTAATAAGCCCAATCTAATGCCACCAGTAGACACTGGTACTGCCTGCTCTGCCTGCCGCGACGGGTATGCCAGCCTACGCATACACCGAAGCAAAGGAGTCTCAAGGACTCAAAGTCTGTCTGCCGCGCACTCCGGAGTGGCACTCGAGGGGAGCGACCCACACAGTAAAGTATCTCATATCCAGTATCATAAGTATCATAATCAGCAGGACTGGATCATGACTCTGATCAAAGTGGGAAAACCCATCCACTAGAGAAATCAGATACCCAATCTGGTGCAAAAATAAATGTCCGGTCAACCGCCCAATATCCGCGGTTGCCGCAAAGCCCCACAACTAATCCAACCTGTCCCAGACACCAAGTCCCGACTACACTACCCAGCACCCCTGCTCGAACCTGAGCAACACAGACCACCTGACTAACAAAGAAGGAGAAAAGGATAACATGGTTTCTCCTAAGTCAAGTTCCAAAAGTAGTGCAGCGGTAAAAGATGGCCTAACTACATGTCCATGCACGCATGCTTTGTTCTCAGAAATAATAAAAGTGGGTGAAGCATATATAGTAAAGCATGCTAAAACATTCCTACTATGGTATACCAATCTCACCCAATGGGCCATCCCTTGCTTACCTCTCGCTCATATCGGTTGTACATCAAATACGCCTGTTATCAATCATAGAGGGATGATAACCCCACATGTGCACTTACATTCACCATGATATAAAAGTCTTATACAGTTACTAAATTAAGCTTACCCACCTGAAGTGCTCAATCCAAGGCAAACCTGGAGTCGGTGAAGAGCGTGGCCACTTGCACGCACAATCAGCTGAACCCGTAACCACGGTACAAGTGCGCAAACCTTGGCTCCTAGCAGTGCTCCAAAATACTCGCGAACCCTCCTGGGTACAACAAAAGGTCCAAGGTTACATTTTATGCTAAAATATCCAAGTATACACCATCTGCTGGAACCAGCCCTGAAGATGTGCAATTTTCACCTGCAGAACGGACTCAGAAAATCCACCAAAAATACGGACGCGATCGTCGCGTCGAGCCCTTCGAAACGAGTACCTGCACGCCAAATCCGGACTCCCGGAGGCCGAGTTACAAATTCCACAACGCGGTGAGCGCGAAAGTCCACAACAAACACAACTGTAATACGCCGCACAGTAAAGGGGAAAGAAGTATACCTTCGGGCGGATCTCAGCAAATTCCCCGAAAATACGATGGTAATCCTTGCGACGCGTAGATCTAAAGAGTGTAAAAGCACGACTCAATCCGAGCTCGTACAACAAGTTGCACGCAAAACGATGCACACGCCGGAATCCGCACGCAAAACGGAGCACGATGCCGAAACCCGCATGCAAAATGGAGTCCGCACGCAAAACAGAACACGGTGCCGAAACCCGCGCGCAAAACGGAGTCCGCACGCAAAACGGTGCACGGTGCCGAAACCCGTGCGCAAAACGGAGTCCACACGCAAAACGGTGCACGCCGTCGGGGTCCGCACGCAAAACGGAGCAATAAAACACGGTCCCTAACACAGACGAGAGTAAGGGGTCAAATCCAATGTCCAAAAGGACGCTCCAAAACTATGCCAAAAATACCGCAAGAATAACACGTGGGACCTACCTCGACCGCGTCGCGCCGCCCAACCGCCTCCTTGGGACACCTCGTGCGCTTCGCGAGGTCCACGACGCACCGCCGTGCCACCCAAAAATTCCCTCCTCACTCCCTCTCTCGCTCGGGTGGAGAAGAAAGAAAGAAAAAAGGAGAAAATGGCGCGGGGGAGAAAGAAGAAGAAGAAGAAAAAGGGGAAGAGGGAGGTGGTCCACGGACCCGGTCCACAGTCCAGGTCCACCGCGGCAGCCAATGGGGAGCCTTCCTCCCCCGGTCCACAGCACATGGGCGCGCGCGCCCGGTCCACGCGCGCGCCCACAGCGCCACACAGCACGCATGACCGCGTGCCACGCGAGCGCCGCACCCGGGCGCCACATGCGCGCGGGACACCGCGAGCGCCACACCGTAGCCCCCGCTCCCTTTCCGCGCGGGCGCCAACGGGGGCCCGCCACGTGGCGGCCCCTGCGTCACCCGCGCAGGAGCGCGTTCCCGAGGCGCCTGCGTGCCTCGCGCAGTGCGCCGCCGCGCTCCGAGCCGCACGACGCCGCCTCGAAAAGCGTGCCGCACCTCGGGATCCGTGCACGCGCCTCGAAAAGCGCGCACTTCATCCGGGCTCCAAATCAAACAAGTAAATAGTCCAAACTTAGCGATTTCGCGCGCTGAATCCGAAAACGATGTCAGTTTTTCCAAATTCTCATCCGAAAATTTGCCGAATGCCCACTCGATCCGATTTTCCCCGCCGGGTCCAAACCTGAAGTCTGATTTGCTAAATTCCAACTCTAGATATTCCCGAAGGCGACCAGAGAGGTAATCCTTTATCCAAACTTCGCCCGGAGTCCAATTTTGACATCTGAATCGCGCGAAACCACTTCTAAACACCCGACGGGTCTTCCAAATTCCCACGGGATCTCCTTTTAAGCCCGAAGTCCATCACTTGTGTCCAAAATGTGCACAAACCCCGCCAACGCGCCACAATTACCTCCAGAAGCAGTAGACGCAACAGTGATCAATAAGTGGGAATTCCGGGTCCTCACACCCTCCCCCAATAAAAGGAAGTTTCGTCCTCGAAACTAGCTCAAATCCACAAGGAGTCACAAATACCGCGTGTAGGTATCCGTCTATAACGCCTCCGGCTCCCCAAACCCCACTCACTCCCCGTGATTACTCCACAACAACAAAACAACAAGTACGGCATGGCCCGATGCGTAATTTTCTCATCTCACGAGCCAGAATTCGCGACGGGCGTCCCTCGTACTCCAAACACTCTTAGCTCACACATGGAGCGAGTCAATCGCGGGCGAGGAATCCAAAAACAAAACACTCCTGAGCTGAGACATGAAATACAACCGGGGTTCCAACAAAGTTGGGGGAAACCAGATAACCGCCAGTGCAACACACACCAAACCACAACCTGTGACAACTCAACCAAGGCAACCCGAAGCACACCCACACGATTAACCAATAAGGAAATGAGCCCTAACAAGGAGGGGTCCTCACTCGGTCACTCCCGAATCTTAACCATCCGAGTGAACTACTCAGCCGCGGTCTATCATACAAAGGAACCCTCGGGGACACAACCACACGCCACGTCTGCCTCAACAGTCCACACAGCGCCAGCTGTGGAATCAACAAGCTCAACCCCAGCCAGCTCTCCTGGCACTGCCCAGTCCAAGAAGCTCCTTACCTTGACAATAACGGTCGATCTCGGCCAAAACCCAAGTGATATCCATATTGGCCGGATTTCCACCGCCGCTCCTACGGCTCGAACAACGTGACCCAAGAAGGTATGCTTCTGGAGCTACAACTTGTACCTCAATAACTTGGCATACCACTTCATCCACACGGGCATGGTAGCACATCCACAAGTGCTCCTCGCGCTCCACATCGCTCTGGGAGTAAATCCAAATATCCCCGGAGGATCTTGTTACCAATCCAATCAAGTACAGCTGGAGCACAATTCCCTCAAATCATAAAAGTGGCAGGGCATTAATCAATCCACTTGGCCTCACTAAGAGCTCGTGATGCCCTACCGTGTCCTGAACGCCATCTAAGCAAGATCCTCGGCTGTCTGATTCCAAGTAGGTACTCACACCATACTATAACTGCCGGAGTATGACTCCATCAAAAGGTCCTAGATACCACCCGGACCTGTCTACACTCGAACCATAAAAGGACCCTCACAGTCGTGCATCAACGACGTGGCATCACCACCGTGTACCAACGGCGTGGCATTAGGTCAAGCAGACCCCTCGATCCATCAGATCCTACAACTGCGCCATCAGCTCTCTCAGCTCTACAGGCGATATCCAATGAGGTGCTATCAAGGGTGGCGCGGTTCTCCGAACCACGTCAAACGCAATCTCTATCTCCCTAACCGGCGGCATCGTCAACAACTCAGGTGAAATCACACCCGGGATCTCGCGGGCAACAGAGATGTCCTTGAATCCCGGTGCCGCCAAAAAGCACCTCTCACACTGTCGCTAAAGCCTGTGCGCTCTAACAGTCTTTACAACCAAACCTCCTCTCGTCCGTCTCGCAGAGAATCGACGTCCTCTCTTTCCGCAGTCAAACATCCTGTTGCATCGTGCCAATCAATCTCAAGCACATGGTCAAATACCGAACTGCCACAATTACCAATAAACCTGCCGGTACAACTCGCGGCCCCAGCTGCATTGGACATGATCCACAAGCCTTCTCCACATGCACAGCACTTAACAGGAACCTGTACCTCGAGTGCACGTGGTAACAAATCTGTCTCTAGTCCATGCAGGAATGCAACATGCTCTAACTCCGACTGCTGTGATGGAATCACACCTGCGACGACTCGATCCACTACCGTGGCGCCCTCCAACCGGGCGGCACAGGTTCATACACTCGATGCAAGTGGTTGTCGCTCAATCTGCCTGAAAATTAGGGCTATCCACATAGGGAGTACGACCTCTGTCTCTGCTCACACTGAGGCGACGAATAAGGTCCTCCGCAGATAACAAATCCACTCTACCGCTGCGTCACTCTGATATAAATGCTGATGCTACCATCGGGGTCCACCCGATCTCTGGCATCTCAGGAACCCGTCATCCTGGAAAGGAAATCAGAAGTGCCTCTGCCGGCCGATTTGTCCTCCTTCACCCGGCGCCAAGCGCCAATATCCTGAACTCGCCTCTAGCGGCAGATCCCTATCCAAAGGAACTGCAGCGCCACGCTCCATACACAATGCCTACTCCAACGAGGCATCAAAACCTTATAACGGAGGGACTGAATAAACTGAAAGGTATCCTGGCGCAGTCCACTCCCAGCCGCATATCCTATGTGCCTCGTCCTTCGAACCTGGAGCGCGCAGTTCAACAACTGCCAAAACTCTCTAGCACAGGGAGGCTATCAATTGATCATTCCATCACCACCAACCACGACTCCGCCTCCAAATGCTCCAACTTAATCTTACGAGTCGGGGTGGTTCATCTGCGAAATCTGGCTCAATAGATCGATCACGTCCCCTCAGCTCACCAGCTGTCAACTATCCACCCTGCCTCGGTGCCTCGGCACTGAACATTGGCACAGAGGGGGCTAATCACTCCATCGGTGCCACAAAATCCCCGCCCCTGAGGATACTGCAACCGGGTGGTCTCAGAAGGAAGCACTGTCGAGCTGCCCGTTGCTCAGACAACCGTGCCACTAAAACCAGCTGCTCGCTCACTCAGCCACTGATAAGCCTCAGACAATCCTGTCATCTGGGTCCGGAGTTCTTTGACCTCAATCCGGTGTCCGGCCCAAAACCAACCGCTCAAGCTCAACTGCTATGACAGGATACACACGGGTCAAAACCCAGCGTCGGGGAGACACCGCTCGCCACGACGAAACAACAAAACAGCACACCACAACGCTCGACCCAATCCAGCGAAAGTCTAAACCATGTCACCCATTCCACAGCATTATGTTGTCTGCAGCCAACATAATCACTTAGGAGAATAAACATGCCAATCACTCTTCCCGTCCCTTGGGAGAGGTATAAAACTCAATCAGGACTCTCGCTAAAAGTCACGACTCTCACGAAGTCAACCAAGGGTCAAACCATAAGCCTAGGGTTTCTAAGTCCACCACGACCTACAACCTAGGCTCTGATACCACTCTAATCTGTCACGCCCCGGGGTCAAAACTGCGACCCGGGCTTGCCAACAGATCCGCCACCTATGCCAAACTCCGCATAGGCGAAGCGTCATACCTGCAAGAAAAGTGCTACAGCTAACAGATATCAGAGCTATAAGATAAAACTGCTGTATAACTAAAAACAACCACTGTACAACTGAAAATAATACAATAATGTCCACCTCCCAAAAATGATAATAGTACAACATCCTCAGACACAAAACTCAAAGCTCTACCGGAAGGTATCTCCAATAAATACATCAGTGTACAGGCTCTCAATACATATCATATCCTCACTACATCAGTCTCTCAAAAGAGGAAATAAAACAACTAATCTACTGAAGCTCTCCTCTGAAGGGGTACCGCTACTCTCCAAACATGGGTAGGGATCTAGCTCGCGACTCCCTCGCCTCGATCAACAACCGCAGAATCAGTAACACCCGCTAAGACTCTGCAAAACAAAAGAGAGGAAGGAAAAAGAAGGGGGAAAACCCCAGAGGGTGTGAGAACTACACCAAAGGAGGGAGTTCTCAGTGGGTACCACCGCCAGGACCGACGGTCTGCCCACCAAGTCCTCAAAAGACAAAAAGCTAACCAAAGCCGTAAAGACGTATAAAAAGAAGCTGGACCCTCTCAACAGCTATCAAGCCACTAAGCTTGCTATGCCTGCCATGCCTGCTACGCCTGCCATGCCTGCTATGCCTGCTATGCCTGCCTATGCCTGCCATGCCTGCTCTGCCTGCCTATGCCTGCCCTGCCTACCTATGCCTACTATGCCTGCCATGCCTGCCTGCCTGCCTATGCCTGCTATGTCTGCCCTGCCTGCCTATGCCTACTATGCCTGCCATGCCTGCTTGCTTGCCACGCCTGCCTATGCCTGCTATGTCTGCCCTGCCTGCTCTGCCTGCCTATCCCTACTATGCCTGCCATGCCTGCTTGCTTGCCACGCCTGCCTATGCCTGCTATGTCTGCCTATGCCTGCTATGCCCGCCTATGCCTGCCTACTATGCCTGCCTACAACGGTCAACAACTCACAATGACCTTGGGACCACCGTACCCCAAAACGGTTCCCAACAACACTAGCACTGGTCCAAACACCGCCACTAGACTCCACTCGGTCCCCATGACACGAGCGCAACTATAAAGCAAATGTCTGTAATAAGCCCAATCTAATGCCACCAGTAGACACTGGTACTGCCTGCTCTGCCTGCCGCGACGGGTATGCCAGCCTACGCATAACACCGAAGCAAAGGAGTCTCAAGGACTCAAAGTCTGTCTGCCGCGCACTCCGGAGTGGCACTCGAGGGGAGCGACCCACACGAGTAAAGTATCTCAGTATCCAGTAACAAAAGTATCATAATCAGCAGGACTGGATCATGACTCTGATCAAAGTGGGAAAACCCATCCACTAGAGAAAATCAGATACCCAATCTGGTGCAAAAATAAATGTCCGGTCAACCGCCCAATATCCGCGGTTGCCGCAAAGCCCCACAACTAATCCAACCTATCCCAGACACCAAGTCCCGACTACACTACCCAGCACCCCTGCTCGAACCTGAGCAACACAGACCACCTGACTAACAAAGAAGGAGAAAAGGATAACATGGTTTCTCCTAAGTCAAGTTCCAAAAGTAGTGCAGCGGTAAAAGATGGCCTAACTACATGTCCATGCACGCATGCTTTGTTCTCAGAAATAATAAAAGTGGGTGAAGCATATATTAGTAAAGCATGCTAAAACATTCCTACTATGGTATACCAATCTCACCCAAGTGGGCCATCCCTTGCTTACCTCTCGCTCATATCGGTTGTACATCAAATACGCCTGTTATCAATCATAGAGGGATGATAACCCCACATGTGCACTTACATTCACCATGATATTAAAGTCTTATACTGTTACTAAATTAAGCTTACCCACCTGAAGTGCTCAATCCAAGGCAAACCTGGAGTCGGTGAAGAGCGTGGCCACTTGCACGCACAATCAGCTGAACCCGTAACCACGGTACATGTTGCGCAAACCTTGGCTCCTAGCAGTGCTCCAAAAATACTCGCGAACCCTCCTGGGTACAACCAAAGGTCCAAGGTTACATTTTATGCTAAAATATCCAAGTATACACCATCTGCTAGAACCAGCCCTGAAGATGTGCAATTTTCACCTGCAGAACGGACTCAGAAAAATCCACCAAAAATACGGACGCGATCGTCGCGTCGAGCCCTTCGAAACGAGTACCTGCACGCCAAAATTCGAGTCCCGGAGGCCGAGTTACAAATTCCACAACGCGGTGAGCGCGAAAGTCCACAACAAACACAACTGTAATACGCCGCACAGTAAAGGGGAAAGAAGTATACCTTCGGGCGGATCTCAGCAAATTCCCCGAAAAACACGACGGTAATCCTTGCGACGCGTAGATCCAAAGAGTGTAAAAGCACGACTCAATCCGAGCTCGTACAACAAGTTGCACGCAAAACGGTGCACACCGCCGGAATCCGCACGCAAAACGGAGCACGATGCCGAAACCCGCGCGCAAAATGGAGTCCGCACGGAAAATGGAACACGGTGCCGAAACTCGCGCGCAAAACGGAGTCCGCACGCAAAACTGTGCACGGTGCCGAAACCCGCGCGCAAAACGGAGTCCGCACGCAAAACGGTGCACGCCGTCGGGGTCCGCACGCAAAACGGAGCAATAAAAAACGGTCCCTAACACAGACGAGAGTAAGGGGTCAAATCCAATGTCCAAAAGGATGCTCCAAAACTGTGCCAAAAATACCGCAAGAATAACTCGTAGGACCTACCTCGACCGCGTCGCGCCGCCCAACCGCCTCCTTGGGACACCTCGCGCGCTTCGCGACGTCCACGGCGCACCGCTGCGCCACCCAAAAATTCCCTCCTCACTCCCTCTCTTGCTCGGGTGGAGAAGAAAGAAAGAAAAAAGGAGAAAATGGCGCGGGGGAGAAAGAAGAAGAAGAAGAAAAAGGGGAAGAGGGAGGTGGTCCACGGACCCGGTCCACAGTCCAGGTCCACCGCGGCAGCCAATGGGGAGCCTTCCTCCCCCGGTCCACAGCACATGGGCGCGCGCGCCCGGTCCACGCGCGCGCCCACAGCGCCACGCGGCACACGTCACCGCGTGCCACGCGAGCGCCGCACCCGCGCGCCACATGCGCGCGGGACACCGTGAGCGCCACACCGTAGCCCCCGCTCCCTTTCCGCGCGGGCGCCAACGGGGGCCCGCCACATGGCGGCCCTTGCGTCACCCGCGCAGGAGCGCGTTCCCGAGGCGCCTGCGTGCCTCGCGCAGTGCGCCGCCGTGCTCCGAGCCGCGCGACGCCGCCTCGAAAAGAGTGCCGCACCTCGAGATCCGTGCATGCGCCTCGAAAAGCGCGCACTTCATCCGGGCTCCAAATCAAACAAGTAAATAGTCCAAACTTAGCGATTTCGCGCGCTGAATCCGAAAACGATGTCAGTTTTTTCAAATTCTCATCCGAAAATTTGCCGAATGCCCACTCGATCCGATTTTCCCCGCCGGGTCCAAACCTGAAGTCTGATTTACTAAATTCCAACTCTAGATATTCCCGAAGGCGACCAGAGAGGTAATCCTTTATCCAAACTTCGCCCGGAGTCCAATTTTGACATCTGATTCGCGCGAAACCACTTCTAAACACCCGACGGGTCTTCCAAATTCCCACGGGATCTCCTTTTAAGCCCGAAGTCCATCACTTGTGTCCAAAATGTGCACAAACCCCGCCAACGCGCCACAATTACCTCCAGAAGCAGTAGACGCAACAGTGATCAATAAGTGGGAATTCCGGGTCGTCACAAAAAAACCACGGGACCGATAACACGGTGAAATCAACTAAGATTATAACACGTACAAAGGTGATATAACGCTCTCACAGACGACTCATCCTTTTTCCATACGCTCCGAGTTGATCTTCTCCGCTCGCTCCGCAACGCGCCTCGAATCCACGATTTGCGTCCAACGCCGAATCCACGGCGTCCAACGTCGAGTCCACGACGTCTGACCGAATCCACGGTCTCCACCAAGTAGTACGTCTCGATCACATGAACGTACCTCGCTCCGAATCCACGAGAGCGGTAGCACCTTGAATCCAAAAGGCCACGCGAATCCACGCGCCGATTCTGGGGAAAATCGTTGTTTTGTTGGTGGTGATGATCCGCCGAATACTTAGATCAAAGATAGATAGGAAATGCCATCTAAGTATTCATTAATTTGATTCTACTCAAAATCTGAGTAAGAAAACCTAGAATCAAATTAATTAATATAGATGAAGAAACATAGAATTAAATCTAGTTATTTGCTTTCTTCTCTATATCTGGATTTATAAGTTTTTCATCCGTTTATATTTCTCATTCATTACGGAGATAAAAAACTTATTGTGGATTACCCTAAAAGATAGAATTAGGGTTTACTTATATGTTAAAAACCATTGGAAGTGGATAAGAATCAAAAACTAACCTTATCTGGAAGTTTTCGGGTCGACGGTCCGGACTGGAATATTGCGATCCGGACTGTCGTTGTAGAACACCGGGATTTGGATGACGCACCGACCTTGCAGGATGGTGTGGTGCGGAGGAGTTTGCCTTGGATGTGTCCCATTTCGTGTTTACAGAGGAGCTCGGGTTGATTTGGATCCCCGCGGAAGCCTCTGCTTGTTTCGGGCTTTGTACGCGTTGGGTGACTGGTACGGGAAGCTCCGACACCGCTATGGGTTGCAGAAAAATTGGGAAACACTTGGAGCAGGTGTATTTTCAGTTTACAGCGAGGTTCGGGAGGTTCCGGACTGACGCGGAAGACCCGGAGGCAAAAAGTGAGTCGGAACTGGCAATTTTGGAGCCGGTATTTGATTTGAGCACCCCGACTCAACGGTTGAGCTTTTTGAAGAGAAAAAGCTGTGAGCGCGTGTACTTTGGAATTACAGCGGAGCTCGGGAGGTTCTGGGCAGCGGCGGAGGGCCCGAGGGCAAAAAGTGAGTTGGAGTTGGGTTTTGGAATTAAGTTAATTAAGTTAATTAATTTAATTAAAGCTTTTGCTTTATAAAAACCCCTCCCCTCCACCTCTGCAGCAAAGGAAAAAAAGGAAAAAGAGAAAGAAAGAAAGAGAGAAAAGAAAAGATAAGGAAAGGAAAAGGGAAGAAGGAAGAAGAAGGTGGAATTGGAGAGGGCTCTTGAGCTTTTCTTCCCCGAGCGAGGGCGTGAAGCCGAGCGAGGTCGGCGAGCCTCGTGGAGGTTGGTTTTATTTTTGATTGTGGTTTTTGCTTCTCCCCTCTCCTCTCTTTTATTTTTCTTTCCTTCTTTGCTGCTTGGGGGTGTTGTGTGCGGGTTGGTGGAGCTTGGCGAGCCACGCGCGCGCGGTGGTTGGCGGCGCGGGGCTGTGGGGCCATCGCTGCGCGGCCGCGTTGGGCGACGCGCGCAGCTTGCGCCCTGCTGCCAAAATCTGAGCAGCAGGGCGCCGGTCCACCCTGGCTGTGCAGCAGGCCGCGCGGCGTGCGGCCTGCTGCCGTGGTGCACTGCAGGCCGCGCGCTGGGCGCGCGGCACTGCAGGCGGGCCGCGCGGGTGCCCTCGGGGCCGCGCGGCACTGCAGGCCGCGCGCTGGGCGCGCGGCACTGCAGGCGGGCCGCGCGGGCGCCCTCGGGGCCGCGCGGCACTGCAGGCCGCGCGCTGGGCGCGCGGCACTGCAGGCGGGCCGCGCGGGCGCCCTCGGGGCCGCGCGGCACTGCAGGCCGCGCGCTGGGCGCGCGGCACTGCAGGCGGGCCGCGCGGGTGCCCTCGGGGCCGCGCGTCACTGCAGGCGGGCCGCGCGGGTGCCCTAGGGGCCGCGCGGCACTGCAGGCCGCGCGCTGGGCGCGCGGCACTGCAGGCCCCGCGCGGGCGGCCCCTTGGGCCCCGTGCGGTGTGCAGGCCGCGCGCTGGGCGCGCGGCGCTGCAGGCCCCGCGCGGGCGGCCCGTTGGGCCCCGCGCGGTGTGCAGGCCGCGCGCTGGGCGCGCGGCGCTGCAGGCCCCGCGCGGGCGGCCCGTTGGGCCCCGCGCGGTGTGCAGGCCGCGCGCTGGGCGCGCGGCACTGCAGGCCCCGCGCGGGCGGCCCTTGGGCCCCGCGCGGTGTGCAGGCCGCGCGCTGGGCGCGCGGCGCTGCAGGCCCCGCGCGGGCGGCCCGTTGGGCCCCGCGCGGTGTGCAGGCCGCGCGCTGGGCGCGCGGCGCTGCAGGCCCCGCGCGGGCGGCCCGTTGGGCCCCGCGCGGTGTGCAGGCCGCGCGCTGGGCGCGCGGCGCTGCAGGCCCCGCGCGGGCGGCCCGTTGGGCCCCGCGCGGTGTGCAGGCCGCGCGCTGGGCGCGCGGCACTGCAGGCCCCGCGCGGGCGGCCCTTGGGCCCCGCGCGGTGTGCAGGCCGCGCGCTGGGCGCGCGGCGCTGCAGGCCCCGCGCGGGCGGCCCCTTGGGCCCCCGCGCGGTGTGCAGGCCGCGCGCTGGGCGCGCGGCGCTGCAGGCCCCGCGCGGGCGGCCCCTTGGGCCCGCGCGGTGTGCAGGCCGCGCGCTGGGCGCGCGGCGCTGCAGGCCCCACGCGGGAGCCCCCTTGGGCCCCGCGCGGTGTGCAGGCCGCGCGCTGGGCGCGCGGCGCTGCGGGCCCCGCGCGGGCGGCCTCCTGGGCCCCGCGCGGTGTGCAGGCCGCGCGCTGGGCGCGCGGCACTGCAGACCCTCGCGCGGGCGGCCTTGTGCCGCGCGGACTTGCTGGGCGCCGCGCGGGCGGCCTTGTGCCGCGCGGACTTGCTGGGCGCCGCGCGAATGGCTGGGTTTTGCGGCCCGTGCAGCTGCGCCGCATTGGCCGCGCAGGCTGCGACTTGGCGACGCGCCGCGGCGTGTGTGCGCGATGGGTTTTCCGCGCAACGCGCGGCGTTTCTCGTCGCCGGTTTGGTTTCTTTTGCCCTTTGTGAGCGCGGTTTTAGCCGCATGTTTTCTGATCCCGGTCCCTCTTCTTGTCTCGCAGTTGTGGCATACGGTTAGCTTCTCACGTGGCCGGTGGCGCGTGTTTTGCCGCGTGGAGCTGCGGGATCGCTTCGGAACCTCCGTTTGGCGCACGGTTTTCGCGGATGGATCGCAGGTGGGTTGGTTTCTCCCAATGAACTACGGATTGCCCTTTATGCTTCCGAATGCAAAGGTATCGTATCCTTACTATCAGGTAATTGCGGAACAGTCGTGTAAGTCGAGGGTTGTCGTTTCCGACTTCGACACGTGTGTTAGTAGCATCGTTAGAGTATACGAGTTGTCAATGGCCGAGTTACCAGATGAGTGGATACCACTGGCAGAGTTACCAGATGGGTATAAATCACTAGCTGAGTTACCAGATGAGTGGATACCACTGGCCGAGTTACCAGATGGGTATAGATCGCTGGCTGAGTTACCAGATGAGTAGATACCACTGGCCGAGTTACCAGATGGGTATAAATCACTGGCTGAGTTACCAGATGAGTGGATACCACTGGCAGAGTTACCAGATGGGTATTAAACACTGGCTGAGTTACCAGATAGGTAAGTATCACTGGCCGAGTTACCAGAGAGATAGTTATGCCCTGGCCGAGTCACCAGGTGGTTACTAGAAGGGATTGAGGTGGCCTTCTAGTGTCTTGTAGAGTTCTAGCAGTCCCAGTGCGGGGGCGGAAACTATGGGCGCCTAAGCCGATAGCCCGTTCTTGTTTGATAAGGGCTGTAGGGGACGCAGACGTTCGTAGTTTCCAAGCCTCCCGTGAGAGAGACTGAGAGCTTACTTCCAGCATTGCATTGAGACATGTAGTGATAGATTCATTTCCAGTTATCTATCTATCTATCTATCTATCTATCTATCTGTGTTTTTGTCTCCAGCAGACTGAGTGGGTGTACCGTGGGTTTAGCTTTGGTACCCACTGAGATCTGACTGTTGCAGTAGATCTCACGCCCGCTGTGATGACAGGTGTTCCTGAGGCGACCGTTCCAGGTTTGGCTCGTTCGGAGCTTTCTGACCGAGGTAAGGGCGTAGCTGGCTAGCTCCTACCCGAGTCGGTGGTGTCGGTGTTAGTGTCACTTGTACTTTTTAGTTTCCACTTTTGTACCTTTTAGTGCTTTTGTACTTATGTTGTGGGTTCTAGTGGACTGCTGTACTTGGACTTTTCACCGCTTGGTGTTTCTGCTTCCTTTCAGCTCTGATACTTGTTAGCTATAGATCTCTTTTGCAGGTTAGACGCTTCGTCTGTACGGTAGTCTCCGTACAGGCGGCGGATCTGTTGGTGAGCCCGGGTCGCATTTCGACCCCGGGGCGTGACAGATTAGGTGGTATCAGAGCCTAGGAATTTAGGTCGTTGGGGACTTAGAGACCCTAGGCTTTTGGTTGGACAGTGGGAAGACTGTCGTGTGAGACGTGACCTTAGCGAGAGTCTTGTCTGAGGGTGTACCTCCCCCTGAGGATTGGGGTGAGTGACCTCGCATGTTATTTCTCTAAAGGTGATTGTGTTGGCTGCAGACAGCATAATGCTTTAGAAAGGTTAACATGTTTAGACTTTCGTTTGTTTGGGTCGAGAGAGTCTTGGTCCTAATGTTTGTCTGTTGCAGTGGTTTTTGGATGCTTCCGAGACGCCGTGCAGCGGCGAGGGCGTGTTTGACCTGGGATGAGGGGCTCGTTTAGAGGAAAGCTAAATGGATGGAGCCGTGAGAGGCTTGTGAGATCCAGGCCCAAGCAGTCCTGGTATTTGAGGCGTTATGGCGCCAGGAGGAGAGAGCATGGAGCGTATGATGCACATGCTTGGACCGAGAGCATCTCCCGGAGTATCGTCAGTAGTACCTCCGGCCGCGACTTTGTCGACTTCTGTTCCTGATCGCACCATTGATGGTGCGGAAGCAGCGAGAGGTTGCTGTTAGGTGGTGTACCGCATCCAGTTCCATCCCTTGTAGATTTCGGGACTGAGTTGGAGCCGTGAGAGGCCGAGAACTGGAACGCTGTTATGGAAGATTTGTTCGAGGATTTGTTCATCCAGGATAAGCATCAGGGCGCTTGGTTATGCACTTTTGCATTCGGACGCCAAGTGAGCTGGTGGCGTCGGATTCGTCTTGTTGGACCATCGGGAGCGCAGTTGATGTTCTGGGGTGAGTTTCTGTGACGGTTGAGCGATGTACCCCTGGACGCCCAGGATGAGGCTTAGAGGTTGGGTATGTTCGAGTGGGAACTGCATCAGGATGCCCATCTCTTTGTGCATTTTCGGCGATTGCCGACCTCGGATGCAGTGAGCGTGCATGCTCGATGGATGGACTGTGGATCAGTGACCCCGTCCGAGGGAGACGGTGAGCGGGGGACCCGCTTCGGAGAGAGCTCCGGCATCGCCGATTTTGCGATAGTCGCGTGATTCGAGGTTGCCGTGATTCCACCCTCTGGATCAGGGGTCTCAGAGGAGACAGAGACCAGGAGGTTCTCGACAGTGCGGGCATCAGCAGCAGTACCAGGATGTGAGTTCCCCTTTTGCATGGGCCGCATTCATCGCCAGGGTGTGGATCGCGTCTCACCTGGTGTGGCCGTCGGGTTAGAGCACGCTTAATGCCAACGCCGTGTGTGCGTTTCGGTAAAGCGGGGGTACCCTCGTGTGGGCCAGTGTCTGGACTGATGGTTGTGCACGTTTGGATCAATTTTCAGATCACGTGAAGCACGTGGATGAGTGCTGCCTGTCCTGCCAGTGCAGCTAGGACCTTGGATTGATCATCGAGATGTTAGTCCTACATCAGTGTAGAGGTGTTGATACGAGGTTGGATAGGAATCGGTCGTCCCAATTTATGCTATCATGGATTGTCGAGAGGGAAGACATTGACCCTCCGTGGACCTGGTCGGGAGGAGTGTATTTTTTTTAGCATGCGATGAAATATATGATGCCCTGGCTGAGTTACCGGGAGGTTACCTGCCCCTGGCTGAGTTACCAGGAGGTTACTTGCCCCTGGCCGAGTTACCAGGTGGCTGATGCCCCTGGCCGAGTTACCAGGTAGTTACTTGATTGGGACTGAGATCGAGACAGTGATTGACGTGGTTTGGGAACCGCGCCAACTTCGACAACACCTCGTGGAGTATCAACCGTGAGACAGAGAGAGCTGTGGGCGCAGTTGTGAGATTTGGCGGATCGAGAGGTCTGTAAGACCTAGTACCTCGTCGTGGGGATACGACAGTGAGGTTCCAGGCAGTTGTTACACAGTGGTGATGTCACGTTGTGGGTACACAACCGTGTGAGTTCTTGTAAGGTTCGAACTCGATTAGTCTCACCTTGTGCTTGGGCAGATGCCTTCGAGTGGTTGATATCTTTATGGAACCTTACAGCCAAGGGTTGTGCCTGGATACTGATCCGGAACCAGTAGGGCAGTTAGAGCGGTTTGCGTGGTCAAGTAGATTGACTAATGCCCTACTGATTTGAGAGCTGTGATTTTCCCTGTTTCACTGGACGGGTTGGTGGTGTTACCGTCGTGGGTTTTTGCTTACCTCCGAAGCGACTTGGAGCTTGAGGGGCTCTTGAGGTTAGTGCTACAACTTCTAAGGAGGAAGAAGTTGGTTGCCAAGCTTTGAGAGTTGCACTTCGACATCGAGGATTTTGTGTTTGGGCCTTGTGATTTAGCCGCCTGAGTGACAGAGAACCCAACGATGAGAGATACCGTTTGGGTTGGGCCTAGACCTATGTTAATGTCAGAGATCAGAAGCTCTTGGGCTATGCAAGGCCAGTGTAACTTGCGAGAGGCAAAGCTGGGGAGGATACCAGCTTTGATCCGGATGTTGCCGTGATAGAGAGGTCATGGAATTGTTCAGAACCCTCGAACCTAAAGTGCTTGGACACTCAGGAGGTCAGGTTGTGGTAACGCCGGTGATAGATTTTGCGTGGATGTATGATTGCTTTATCCCGGCGAGGACTTTTTGTTCAGTATGCCCTGTTTAGGCGAGCTGTGTAACCCTGGGAATTGAGTGCCAGATTCGAGAGAAGGTTCTCGAGGTTGAAAGTTTTCCCCTGTCAAGGGAGGTGTTTTATGTTTTGTGGAACAGGAGTTTTGGTGGCCATGAAGCATCAGTGGGGTTTTGCCTTAAGGAGGCTTAAACTTCGATACTATGAGTTCTCGAATCGAGGGAAACTTCCAGCCTGAGAGTTATTTATAGAAATGAGTTTTGCGAGGTGAGGATCCTCGAGCAGTGATCAGGCTGGATGAGGCCTATTTGAACCCCGCAAGTTTTGTTTTGCTTTCCCTTCCTTGGTGGTGGACGAGGACTGCGTTATCCTCATCGACCGATGCGATTCTTGTTGGTGAAACCAAAGAATTTTGCAGTCGAATCATACCTTTGGGGAAGGTTCAGTGTTGTCAGCATGAGGAATGTGAGTGACCACTTGAGAGCCTTGGGCAATCTGAGGATCTTCTATCCCTTTTGTTTTTGTTTTACCCCCCTAAGTATGGATTTAGTTGGATTTCGAGGACGAAACCCTTTTAAGGGGGGGAGAGTGTAGAACACCGGGATTTGGATGACGCACCGACCTTGCAGGATGGTGTGGTGCGGAGGAGTTTGCCTTGGATGTGTCCCATTTCGTGTTTACAGAGGAGCTCGGGTTGATTTGGATCCCCGCGGAAGCCTCTGCTTGTTTCGGGCTTTGTACGCGTTGGGTGACTGGTACGGGAAGCTCCGACACCGCTATGGGTTGCAGAAAAATTGGGAAACACTTGGAGCAGGTGTATTTTCAGTTTACAGCGAGGTTCGGGAGGTTCCGGACTGACGCGGAAGACCCGGAGGCAAAAAGTGAGTCGGAACTGGCAATTTTGGAGCCGGTATTTGATTTGAGCACCCCGACTCAACGGTTGAGCTTTTTGAAGAGAAAAAGCTGTGAGCGCGTGTACTTTGGAATTACAGCGGAGCTCGGGAGGTTCCGGGCAGCGGCGGAGGGCCCGAGGGCAAAAAGTGAGTTGGAGTTGGGTTTTGGAATTAAGTTAATTAAGTTAATTAATTTAATTAAAGCTTTTGCTTTATAAAAACCCCTCCCCTCCACCTCTGCAGCAAAGGAAAAAAAGGAAAAAGAGAAAGAAAGAAAGAGAGAAAAGAAAAGATAAGGAAAGGAAAAGGGAAGAAGGAAGAAGAAGGTGGAATTGGAGAGGGCTCTTGAGCTTTTCTTCCCCGAGCGAGGGCGTGAAGCCGAGCGAGGTCGGCGAGCCTCGTGGAGGTTGGTTTTATTTTTGATTGTGGTTTTTGCTTCTCCCCTCTCCTCTCTTTTATTTTTCTTTCCTTCTTTGCTGCTTGGGGGTGTTGTGTGCGGGTTGGTGGAGCTTGGCGAGCCACGCGCGCGCGGTGGTTGGCGGCGCGGGGCTGTGGGGCCATCGCTGCGCGGCCGCGTTGGGCGACGCGCGCAGCTTGCGCCCTGCTGCCAAAATCTGAGCAGCAGGGCGCCGGTCCACCCTGGCTGTGCAGCAGGCCGCGCGGCGTGCGGCCTGCTGCCGTGGTGCACTGCAGGCCGCGCGCTGGGCGCGCGGCACTGCAGGCGGGCCGCGCGGGTGCCCTCGGGGCCGCGCGGCACTGCAGGCCGCGCGCTGGGCGCGCGGCACTGCAGGCGGGCCGCGCGGGCGCCCTCGGGGCCGCGCGGCACTGCAGGCCGCGCGCTGGGAGCGCGGCACTGCAGGCGGGCCGCGCGGGCGCCCTCGGGGCCGCGCGGCACTGCAGGCCGCGCGCTGGGCGCGCGACACTGCAGGCGGGACGCGCGGGTGCCCTCGGGGCCGCGCGGCACTGCAGGCGGGCCGCGCGGGTGCCCTAGGGGCCGCGCGGCACTGCAGGCCGCGCGCTGGGGGCGCGGCACTGCAGGCCGCGCGCTGGGCGCGCGGCACTGGAGGCCCCGCGCGGGCGGCCCCTTGGGCCCCGTGCGGTGTGCAGGCCGCGCGCTGGGCGCGCGGCGCTGCAGGCCCCGCGCGGGCGGCCCGTTGGGCCCCGCGCGGTGTGCAGGCCGCGCGCTGGGCGCGCGGCGCTGCAGGCCCCGCGCGGGCGGCCCGTTGGGCCCCGCGCGGTGTGCAGGCCGCGCGCTGGGCGCGCGGCACTGCAGGCCCCGCGCGGGCGGCCCTTGGGCCCCGCGCGGTGTGCAGGCCGCGCGCTGGGCACGCGGCGCTGCAGGCCCCGCGCGGGCGGCCCCTTGGGCCCCGTGCGGTGTGCAGGCCGCGCGCTGGGCGCGCGGCGCAGCAGGCCCCGCGCGGGCGGCCCGTTGGGCCCCGCGCGGTGTGCAGGCCGCGCGCTGGCCGCGCGGCGCTGCAGGCCCCGCGCGGGCGGCCCGTTGGGCCCCGCGCGGTGTGCAGGCCGCGCGCTGGGCGCGCGGCACTGCAGGCCCCGCGCGGGCGCCCGTTGGGCCCCCGCGCGGTGTGCAGGCCGCGCGCTGGGCGCGCGGCGCTGCAGGCCCCGCGCGGGCGGCCCCTTGGGCCCCCGCGCGGTGTGCAGGCCGCGCGCTGGGCGCGCGGCGCTGCAGGCCCCGCGCGGGCGGCCCCTTGGGCCCGCGCGGTGTGCAGGCCGCGCGCTGGGCGCGCGGCGCTGCAGGCCCCACGCGGGAGGCCCCTTGGGCCCCGCGCGGTGTGCAGGCCGCGCGCTGGGCGCGCGGCGCTGCGGGCCCCGCGCGGGCGGCCTCCTGGGCCCCGCGCGGTGTGCAGGCCGCGCGCTGGGCGCGCGGCGCTGCAGACCCTCGCGCGGGCGGCCTTGTGCCGCGCGGACTTGCTGGGCGCCGCGCGGGCGGCCTTGTGCCGCGCGGACTTGCTGGGCGCCGCGCGAATGGCTGGGTTTTGCGGGCCGTGCAGCTGCGCCGCATTGGCCGCGCAGGCTGCGACTTGGCGACGCGCCGCGGCGTGTGTGCGCGATGGGTTTTCCGCGCAACGCGCGGCGTTTCTCGTCGCCGGTTTGGTTTCTTTTGCCCTTTGTGAGCGCGGTTTTAGCCGCATGTTTTCTGATCCCGGTCCCTCTTCTTGTCTCGCAGTTGTGGCATACGGTTAGCTTCTCACGTGGCCGGTGGCGCGTGTTTTGCCGCGTGGAGCTGCGGGATCGCATCGGAACCTCCGTTTGGCGCACGGTTTTCGCGGATGGATCGCAGGTGGGTTGGTTTCTCCCAATGAACTACGGATTGCCCTTGATGCTTCCGAATACAAAGGTATCGTATCCTTACTATCAGGTAATTGCGGAACAGTCGTGTAAGTCGAGGGTTGTCGTTTCCGACTTCGACACGAGTGTTAGTAGCATCGTTAGAGTATACGAGTTGTCACTGGCCGAGTTACCAGATGAGTGGATACCACTGGCAGAGTTACCAGATGGGTATAAATCACTGGCTGAGTTACCAGATGAGTGGATACCACTGGCCGAGTTACCAGATGGGTATAGATCGCTGGCTGAGTTACCAGATGAGTAGATACCACTGGCCGAGTTACCAGATGGGTATAAATCACTGGCTGAGTTACCAGATGAGTGGATACCATTGGCAGAGTTACCAGATGGGTATTAAACACTGGCTGAGTTACCAGATAGGTAAGTATCACTGGCCGAGCTACCAGAGAGATAGTTATGCCCTGGCCGAGTCACCAGGTGGTTACTAGAAGGGATTGAGGTGGCCTTCTAGTGTCTTGTAGAGTTCTAGCAGTCCCAGTGCGGGGGCGGAAACTATGGGCGCCTAAGCCGATAGCCCGTTCTTGTTTGATAAGGGCTGTAGGGGACGCAGACGTTCGTAGTTTCCAAGCCTCCCGTGAGAGAGACTGAGAGCTTACTTCCAGCATTGCATTGAGACATGTAGTGATAGATTCATTTCCAGTTATCTATCTATCTATCTATCTATCTATCTATCTGTGTTTTTGTCTCCAGCAGACTGAGTGGGTGTACCGTGGGTTTAGCTTTGGTTCCCACTGAGATCTGACTGTTGCAGTAGATCTCACGCCCGCTGTGATGACAGGTGTTCCTGAGGCGACCGTTCCAGGTTTGGCTCGTTCGGAGCTTTCTGACCGAGGTAAGGGCGTAGCTGGCTAGCTCCTACCCGAGTCGGTGGTGTCGGTGTTAGTGTCACTTGTACTTTTTAGTTTCCACTTTTGTACCTTTTAGTGCTTTTGTACTTATGTTGTGGGTTCTAGTGGACTGCTGTACTTGGACTTTTCACCGCTTGGTGTTTCTGCTTCCTTTCAGCTCTGATACTTGTTAGCTATAGATCTCTTTTGCAGGTTAGACGCTTCGTCTGTACGGTAGTCTCCGTACAGGCGGCGGATCTGTTGGTGAGCCCGGGTCGCATTTCGACCCCGGGGCGTGACAGTCGTCACTAAACAGAATTTTTCCAGAAAAACCACGTTCGGGATCCGGACTGAAGAACCACGGTCCGGACTGTTCATGCAGTTTCTGCAAAATCCACGTTCGGGGTCCAGACTGAAAAGGATGTGTTCCGGACTGGATTTGCGCATGAACTACCCTATGTTCGGGGTCCGGACTGTAGTACGCTGATCCGGATCCTGAACATATAACATGTCCAGTTTTTAATTTTTTATGCAATTAAGAATCCATCCAAGTGTTTCTACAATATAAGAAGTATTCGGATCACCAAATTTATTTAGTTAAACGTACCTGATCCTTTTGAATTCCTTTTTCTTGAGATTGAGGTATATGATCTAACCATCTTCATCTTCAATCTTCAAGACTTAACCATTTCACGAAATACGCAAAGACAAAATCCCTAACAATCTCCCCCTTTGGCGGTTTCGTGACAAAACATAAATCCACTTAAAGAAAATTCAAAAAAAAAATTTTTGTTGCTATCACCATACAACAAAAATTTACATTTGAGATCCAAATAAACTAGATACATGAGATAAACTCCTAAAACATACTCTAGACTTAGACATCTGTACTCTCTGCAAAAAAAAGTAATTCTTGACAAGAGAAACCGTTAGATACCTCAAGAATTTAACATTCATTCAAAAACCAACCAGAGAGATGAAGTTTATACTCATATGACATTTATGAAATCAGATATGTATTAAGATAGCAATCAGAGATAGACATATCTTCTAAGCATTAAAAACCAAATGTCATAAGTATGTTAGTCAACAACAACTTGTTAGTAATAATACATGCCCAAATAGTTACTCAAATAGTTAGTCGAGACATGCAATTATTTACAATACAAAACCAACGTTGTTGTATACTTACCTTCCAAGGTTCAAAGTTCAAAGTTCTCACATCTCACATCACAGTGTTAGTGTTTAACCAGTTCAAATCTCTCTCCCCTTTTTTGTCACTAAAATAGCCAAAATTACAAAAATGAAAGGGAGTTAACAAGTTCAAAAACAAAAGGAAATGTAAGAACTAAAACTAAAAACCTGCAAAGAAAGAAAAAATGATTAGAAACAAAATCAATTGTCCGACTCTGAGTCCTCAGAGCTAGTACAGCCCATCTTTGAAAACATCTTTTTCATCAACTTTTTCATCGAAGTGAACTTCTTAGTCAGAGTGATCTGGGCTGCGGTGATGAGTTCAAGCTCATCAGAAATGCGCTTCTGCTCTTTAGTGATTTGTTCTTGTTCAAATGATTATCGTTGCTGCTCCTTGTAAATTGACGTGACAGACGCTTCATCATCTGACATGGGTACTTGCCGTGAAGGTGATGCAGAAGTGTCGACGGAGGGTTTCTTCCCGCGCGGAGGAGTTGGGGTGACATGCGGCAGTTTATGAAAAGACTTAACAACTGTTGAATCATTAATCATACCTAAGCAGTGTTGATAACTTGTAGAGCTGATATCAACATTGAATTTCTTCAAAATCCTCATTATGATTAATGGAAATGGTAGTCTTTCTGTAGGATGAGGATGTTCAACGTACCTTGTCATCCTATTCCAAATGATGTATGGAGTATTGATATTTAGACCCACTGCCTCTGACGGATGTCCTAAGAGATATAAGAATAGCATTCGATCCCATCTTAGGACTTTCGTCTGCATGTTTGGAAGAATGTTGTAACAGGTGATGAAGTTGAGGAACCGGTACTCAAGTCGAAGATCTTTGGACTTAATTGAATTGCCAGTTGACTGAGTTTCCTCCAAACATATTCCCTTCACAACAGTTTGCCACATCATGTTTGTTAAACTCCTTCCTTTCAAGTAGTTAATCCCTGACACACTAGATTGCATCCCTAAGACTTTGCCAATTAATTGTGGAGTTATTTTAAGTCTTGTCACTTGGACGTTCGTATAAAACTCCATTGGACCGTCTTCATTTTCTTGAAGGTGTCGTGCATTTGTATAGAATGTTCTTACCCGATGCAAACAGTATCCAAGCATTTCTGGAAATCTGCAAACCTGAAGGAGATTCGCCTGTTCAATCAAATTTCCAAACGCCGGGGAATGGTCTCGAAGAGCACCGATGTTAACGTGTCTTTCTCCAATACATTCTCAATTTTCAAAAGCCTTTAGTCGGTCTGTATTTATAAACACGTGTTCCTCACGAGGTGGTGAGTCATGAGCCATTGGTTCGTCAATTTCAATCCCTCGTGCTCGTCCTAACCGTTTTGCTACTCTCTTTCTTTTCATTGAGATAGACGATGATGGCATCAGAGCTTTGCCTTTTTCCACAGCAGTAGGTGCTGTCTTTTCCTTTGGTGTACTAGGGGATTTCCCTTTTGATATAACAGGCGCTGTTTCGTCGTCCATTAGTTCATCCCAGTTCACATCTTCCTTCTCAGATTCCGTCTCGGAGTCGTTTACGAGGACAAACTCACCTTTTCTTTGAGTTTTCTTTGCACTCTTTAATTTGTTCGTTGCTCTTGTGTGAACCATAGCAGCAAGAAGAACTATTATCCAAGGAAACACCATTGTTGCTATTTCCTGTGAATGTGAGAAACCTGCGAGCAAAGACTCAAGAACACGAAAAAATTGTTTATTTTCAAAAATTTGAAAAATTGTATTTAAACAATTATTATCATGTAGAGAGACTAGGAATCAAATTAGTTTTGCAAATAGAATTTTAAAAATAGATCAATTCCATGATTTTCAAAAATTCTCATTTAATGCCCTAAAACTGAATTTTCAGAAATCGAAGCCTAAAAATCCGTTAATCAAGAGAATACCTATCATATAAACAAAACTAATCTACTCAGAGTTCTTATTTCAAAAGAAATTTGACCAAAAACTAATCAAAAACGAAAAAGATACAAGATTTTCATGCACGTTTTGATAAACTTGAGAAAAACCTATGTTTTGATCATGAAAACTTACTTTGATTCGAAGAACTCGAGTTTGAAAGGCTCCAAATCGGTTGAAGTTTAGAGAGAGAAACTCTAGAGCCTTGAAAACAAAAGCTTGAGGTGAAATAAAATCAAAAACCCTTTTGTTTCATATAAACCCTAGCCGCGGTCCGAAATAGATCAGGAATCCAGTCCGGATCGGCTACCCGCAGAGTTTATCTGCGTTCGGGATCCGGAACGGATTTTCCAGTCCGGATCGGCTCCAACTTTTTCTTCAGAAAAATTTAGAAAAATTGCAGAAAATTCAGAAAAAGTATGTAAGCACTTTTGCATGTCGACTTTAAACAAAAGTCATCATTTCACATCAAAAGAAATAGATTATGCTAAATCTATCAATAATATCCAAGTAATGAAATGAAAATTTATAAAAATTAAAACCTTTAAAGTTGAACAAGTTCAATGACATCTATCATAATCTTATGATTAATGCGTTTATCAAATCATTAATATGGTAAAATAGATGAAGTACCAAGATCGATAGATGTTTGAAATCTCAAATATGTTAGATAATATATCTAGTCAATTAATTGTAAGGAGTGGCTCTTTGAGCATCTTTCAATAAAATCCCCACCTTATACCAACCTTGGAATTTGACAGAGTCAAGTATTCCAAAAAGTATTTTATCTAATTAACTCGAAAAACCATGCTTTGTATACATGTGGTAGCTGCACATAGTACTCGGACGACCGAGGTGGTAGCTCTTTCCTCCATGTGGTAGTAGTTTTCACCCTCCTCATTGGGATGTAACTCTTTCCACATCTTTTGAGCATAAAGATTTTAATAGACTCCCCCTCAATTGGCTATCAATTATTTAAGATATAAGGTATTCAACCAAAAATTGATCTCGAGTTCATACTTAACTCAATTTTCAAATATGATAAAAACTATACCAAGAGATTATTAAGAGAGAAATTGACTTTGATCAATTAAAAATGAACTAATTGATATAAATGATCATTGCATCAAATGAATTATCATGATATCCAAACCATAATAAATATCTCAAAAATATGAAAGGATGCAAGTAAAGTCAATTATAATAATACTCAATTAACGTTCTATGTACAAACATAGATAAGGAACAAAAACACAAAACAAAACCTAACCTAAGCAATGGTTTCAAAAAGAGTTATTTCAAAGAAACCATTCCTATCGCTTCACGCAAATGAATAAACCGTTTTTGATGCAAAGGTTTTGTTAAAATGTCAGCTAATTGATCTTCAGTTGAAATATAGGAAATTTGAAGAATACTTGATTCAACTAGCTCTCTTAGAAAATGATACCTAAGTTCAATGTGTTTTGTTCATGAGTGCAACACAGGGTTTTTAGAAATATTTATAGCACTAGTGTTGTCACAAAGAATAGTTACCGAAATTACTGAAATTTGGAAGTCGCTCAACACGCTTTTCATCCAAATGAGTTGAGTTGAACAACTACCTGCTGAGATATATTCCGCTTCGGTAGTCGAGAGTACAATGCAGTTTTGCTTTTTACTATGCCATGCAACAAGGCAATGGCCAAGATAAAAACATGCACTACTCGTACTTTTCCAATCATCCACAGATCCTGCCCAATCGGAATCTGAATATCCTATTATGTCAAGCGTTGTTCCCATAGGATACCAAATTCCGAAATTTAATGTACCTTTGATGTACCGGATGATCCTTTTCACCGCTTTCAGGTGAACCTCCTTTGGTGCTGACTGATATCTCGCGCAGATCCCAACACTAAAGGATATATCCGGGCGACTAGCCGTGAGGTAGAGTAGACTTCCAATCATGCTACGATAAAGCTTTTCGTCTACACTTTCACTAAGAGATTCACTTCCTAATCCCTTATTGCTAGTTCCCATTGGAGTCGGAAAGTCTTTAGAATTTTCTAATCCAAACTTCTTGATCCAACTCCTTTGCATACTTGGATTGGCACAGATGGATGCCTTCTTCATTTTGTTTCACTTGCAATCTAAGAAAGTATGTTAGTTCGCCCATCATAGACATCTCAAATTCGCTTTCCATCGTTTCCGCGAATTTTGAAGCATCATTGTCTCTTATTGCACCAAATACAATGTCATCGACATAGATTTGTGCCACAATGAAGTTATCCTGATAATGGTTCACAAAGAGAGTCCGGTCTGCTCCCCCTCGAGTGTAGCCTTTTTCCAAAAGGTGCTTTGTCAACCTTTCGTACCACGCTCGTAGTGCTTGTTTTAGACCGTAAAGAGCCTTTTTCAAACGAAAAACATGGTTAGGTTGTTTATAGTCTACAAAACCTTTCGGTTGAGCCACATAAACTTCCTCGTTCAAAAACCCATTTAAAAACGCGCTCTTAACGTCCATTTGAAAGAGTTTGATTTTAAAGTGACAAGCAATTGCGAACAAAATTCGAATCGACTCGAGTCGAGCTACTGGGGCAAACGTCTCATCAAAGTCTATTCCTTCAATTTGAGAATAGCCCTGAGCAACTAGGCGTGCTTTGTTCATGATGATGGTACCATCCTCGTTTTTCTTGTTCTTGAAAATCCGTTTACTACCAATCACGTTGTGTTGCTTCAGTGGCTTCGTTAGTTCCCAGACTTTGTTTCTTTCGAACTGATGGAGCTCTTCCTGCATTGCTTCAATCTAGTAGTCATCCTGAAGAGCTTCATCAATGTTCTTTGGTTCTACCATGGAGACGTAACATGCGACTCCACAAACCAATTGTCTCCGAGTCCTGACTCCTTCTCGTGGGTCTCCAATAATGTTCGATTCTGGATGATCCTTGGAGATACGTAGCGTTTGAGGTAACGGAGTACTCGGAGGTACGTGTGATGATTCCTGCATATCAGATAAACTAGAAGAACCATTAGATGCATCAACTTTATCGGAAGAATTATTATGAGAAGATGCATTTACAGGAGTATCATCATCTAGAGACATATCCGGGGTAGATTTATCAGAT
Organism: Tillandsia leiboldiana; assembly: GCA_029204045.2. Lineage (NCBI taxonomy): Eukaryota > Viridiplantae > Streptophyta > Magnoliopsida > Poales > Bromeliaceae > Tillandsia > Tillandsia leiboldiana. The sequence goes on along the minus strand of CM055063.1, from coordinate 41,008,960 downwards.
GCAAAATGAAAAGCTTCATCTACTTTAACATTAATAGATTCTACCATCGTTTTAGATTCCAGGTTAAATACCCGATATGCTCTACTGTTTGTAGAATAACCCATGAAAATCCCTTCGTCACTTCGAGAGTCAAATTTATCAAGATTTTCGCGATCACGCAAAATATAACAGTGACTCCCAAAGATTCAAAAATATTTGATATTCGGTTTTCTACAGAACCATAGCTCATATGGTGTATTTAAAGTTCTCGTGCGCAAAAACACTCGATTAATAACGTAGACGGCGGTGTTCACAGCTTCAGCCCAAAAATGTAACGGTAAATTTCGGCTGTGAAGCATAACACGTGCCATCTCTTGTACAACCCTGTTTTTGCGCTCGACTACACCATTCTGTTGAGGTGTATAGGGTGCTGAGAATTCATGTTTTATGCCGTTGGAAGTGCAAAAATCAATGAATTTAGAATTGACGAATTCTCCACCTCTATCACTTCGAACACGAACGATCTTTTTATTTCTTTCAATCATAATACGATGACAAACCTCATGAAAAGAGTCGAAAGTATCCGCTTTCTCTTTTAAAAAAGTTACCCAAGTATATCTAGAGAAATCATCAACCAAAAGAAATATATACCATTTACCTCCCAAAGATGGTTGACGAATCGGCCCCATTAAGTCCATATGCAGTAATTCTAATGGCCGGTTGGTACCAACGTGGTTCAAAGACAAAGGAAGAATTCGCCTTTGCGTACCACAACCTTTTGAGTTTTGGAGTACGTCGGCAATGATTGTGAAGTTATTACCTTTGGTGAAAGCGTCTTGTTTGATTGATCGCTTTTCTTTGACATCGTCGTCTTGTTTGATGTACTACCAATGTTCTTTTCTTTTGAAAAATCCTTCTTTGATTTCCGGGGAGTGAACTCATTGGTAGTTGTTGTGAGAGGCGCTTGATTTGTTCGTTTCGCTCCAATCTTGCAATCTCTTCGTATGTGCCCTGCAAAACCACAACGAAAACATACCTTTGAACTTGAAGAACCCGCAATAGGTGAGGTAGGCTTGTTGTCGTTGTATGCAGTGATTTCCGTCGTTGGAGGAGGAGATACCGACTGAGGCACAAAAACTGTTCCACTCGAACTAGGACTGTCTCTAGTTCGACTGTATCCAAGGCCGAAACGGTTCATTTGACCAAGACCAAGCATCTTATCCAACTTGTTCCTTCCAGAAGAAAATCTCTTTAAATCATCCTTAAGTTGGAAAATGGTCTTCGTCATTTCCATTTTTCCATGACGAGCCTCGGAGTAGAGCTTTAAGAAGTAACCAGCTTTATCCACCAATTTAACGTGTTCCTTCTCGAAATGCTCATTTTTCTCTTGAAGGGAAACATTTACTTTGATCAAGTTATCCCTTTCCACTTCAAGAGCGTTTGAGAGAGAAGTTGCCCTTTTTGCTTCTTCTTCGAGATCCTGCAATCTCCCTCTCAAACCCTTGTTTTGTTTTGCCAATTTTTTTGAATCCTTTAAAAGTTTATGGTAGGCAAAAGCAAAGTCTTCACCTTCGGAATTACTTGATTCGTCGTCCGTTGCATTCTTTTCAACTTGGGAGGAGTTGGACAATGAATCAGATGTACTTGCCATAAAGCATACGTAAGGTGAAGATGTGGACGCGTGGAATGCCGTTGCGTTATTTTCTTCATCACTGGAAGATGACTCATTTGACGTTGAGGTGTCATCCCAAGTGACGGCTTGCATCACCTTCTTCTTCGTCGGATTCTTATTGGGACACTCCATTGAGATGTGGCCGTAGCCTCGGCACTTGAAGCATTGGACTTGTCCCTCCGAGTTTTTCTAATCCTTTGAAAAACTCTCTTACTATCTTGACTTAAAGCTTGAATTCCCTTTGCCTTTCTTCGACTTTACGAAGGATGAAGTTTTGCTAGAATTACCCCTTCGAAAGTTTCGGCGAAATTTCCTCGTCAAGAGTGCAAGTTTCTTCTCAAAATCCTCCATTGATAGGTTCTCGTCATCGTCTGAGGAGGATGAATCCGTGTCTTCTTCTTTTGTCGTTTTCAACGCAAAACCTGAAGACTTAGAAGAGGATGCCTTTCCAGAAGAATAGTTAGTAGGAAATGTCATTTCATACGTTTGAAGTGCACCAACTAATTCTTCTACACGGATTTCATCCGGGTGTTTAATTGTTTCAATGGCCGTAACCTTGGAACGAAATCTTTCAGGAAGAGTCCTTAAAATCTTTCTTACAACTTTAGATTCTGGAATTTTCTCTCCCAAGTTAGCACATGTGTTTACGATGTCTTGCAATCGTGTATAATAATCTGTGAAAGATTCATTTTCTGCCATGAAAATAGAGTCAAATTTGCTCGTAAGCATTTGCAGTTTTTGAATCTTCACAAGGTTTGTTCCCTCATGTGTAACTTGTAGAACATCCCAGATTTCTTTCGCAGTCTCACATGCCGAGACGCGAGAGAACTCAGTTTGTGACAAAGCATTAAATAAGGCGTTAATTCCTTTGCCATTGTAAGAAGATAAGTCAATCTCTTCCTTGGTCCATTTCGACCTAGGTTGATGGTGCGAACATTAGCAATAATTTCAGTTGGATTTGACCATCCTTACTCGATTGATTGCCACACCCGTTCATCGATGGAAATAAGAAATGCTCTCATCCGTACTTTCCAGTAGGCATAGTTTGTTCCATCGAAGAATGGGGGTATGTTGATGTTTCCACCTTCAACCATTGTTTACAACCCTATTTCCTCTCTGATACCACTTTGTGGGTTATATCTAATATGGATCTAAATAGGGGAAAAAAACACCTAGAACGGGGTGAATAGGTGTAAACAATAAACACTCAAAAATCTTTGCGTAATAAAACCCAATGCGGAAATAAAAAAATAACACGCAAGATTTTTACATGGGAAAACTCCAAAACCAGGAGTAAAAAACCACGGGACCGATAACACAGTGAAATCAACTAAGATTATAACACGTACAAAGGTGATATAACGCACTCACAGACGACTCATCCTTTTTCCATACGCTCCGAGTTGATCTTCTCCGCTCACTTCGCAACGCGCCTCCAATCCACGATTTGCGTCCAACGCCGAATCCACGCATCCAACCGTCGAGTCCACCGAGCGTCTGACCAAATCCACGTGTCTCCACCAAGTAGTACGTCTCGATCACACGAAACTACCTCGCTCCGAATCCACGAGAGCGGTAGCACCTTGAATCCACAAGGCCACGCGAATCCACGCGCTGATTTTGGGGAAAATCGTTGTTTTTGTTGGTGGTGTTGATCCGCCGAATACTTAGATCAAAGAGTAGATAGGAAATGCAATCTAAGTATCCATTAATTTGATTCTACTCAAAATCTGAGTAAGAAAACCTAGAATCAAATTAATTAATATAGATGAAGAAACATAGAATTAAATCTAGTTATTTCCTTTCTTCTCTTTATCTGGATTTATAAGTTTTTCATCCGTTTATATTTCTCATTCATTACGGAGATAAAAATTTATTATGGATTACCCCTAAAAGATAGAATTAGGGTTTTACTTATAGGTTAGAAACCATTGGAAGTGGATAAGAATAAAAAACTAAACCTTATCTGGAAGTTTTCGGGTCAACGGTCCGGACTGGAATAATGCGATCCGGACTGTCGTCACTAAAAAGAATTTTTCCAGAAAAACCACGTTCGGGATCCGGACTGAAGAACCACGGTCCGGACTGTTCATCATCAATTTCTGCAAAATCCACGTTCGGGGGTCCGGACTGAACAAGATGTGTTCCGACTGGATTGCGCATGAACTACCCTATGTTCGGGGTCCGGACTGAGTACCCTGATCTGGATCCTGAACCATATAACATGTCCAGTTTTTGATTTTTTATTGCGATTAAGAATCCATCCAAGTGTTTTTTCTACATATAAGAAGTATTCGGATCACACCAAGCTTTTTAGTTAAACGTACCTGATCCTTTTGAATTTCTTTCTTGAGATTGAGGTATATATCCAACCATCTTCATCTTCATCTCAAGACTTAACCATTTCACGAAATACGCCAAGACCACAATCCCTGAACAAGGCTGGCACGACCAAAGACATAATCTAGCATAGAGTCACCCTAGGGATACAACCGCTCTATCTACAACCGTCTCATCTGCTCAACGAACGGGGCCATGCCACGAAATCATCTACTCAAACTCTCCCTCCGACTCAAGCATCTACACGACTTGGCTTTGCCGGGATGATAAAGGGATACTCCACTCATAATCCTTTAAACTCGAACCACCCAGAGCTTTTCCGTCAAGTTCAACTCCTTCTGAGTGAATA
>CM055063.1:40954620-41004520 GCA_029204045.2 Tillandsia leiboldiana | reverse complement strand
AGTCGGTGGTGTCGGTGGTTAGTGTCACTTGTACTTTTTAGTTTCCACTTTTGTACCTTTTAGTGCTTTTGTACTTTATGTTGTGGGTTCTAGTGGACTGCTGTACTTGGACTTTTCACCGCTTGGTGTTTCTGCTTCCTTTCAGCTCTGATACTTGTTAGCTATAGATCTCTTTTGCAGGTTAGACGCTTCGTCTGTACGGTAGTCTCCGTACAGGCGGCGGATCTGTGGTGACCCGGGTCGCATTTCGACCCCGGGGCGTGACAGTCGTCACTAAACAAATTTTTCCAGAAAAACCACGTTCGGGATCCGGACTGAAGAACCACGGTCCGGACTGTTCATGCAGTTTCTGCAAAATCCACGTTCGGGGTCCAGACTGAAAAGGATGTGTTCGGACTGGATTTGCGCATGAACTACCCTATGTTCGGGGTCCGGACTGTATACGCTGATCCGGATCCTGAACATATAACATGTCCAGTTTTAATTTTTTATGCAATTAAGAATCCATCCAAGTGTTTCTACAATATAAGAAGTATTCGGATCACCAAATTTATTTAGTTAAACGTACCTGATCCTTTTGAATTCCTTTTTCTTGAGATTGAGGTATATGATCTAACCATCTTCATCTTCAATCTTCAAGACTTAACCATTTCACGAAATACGCAAAGACAAAATCCCTAACAATCTCCCCCTTTGGCGGTTTCGTGACAAAACATAAATCCACTTAAAGAAATTCAAAAAAAAATTTTTGTTGCTATCACCATACAACAAAAATTTACATTTGAGATCCAAATAAACTAGATACATGAGATAAACTCCTAAAACATACTCTAGACTTAGACATCTGTACTCTCTGCAAAAAAAAGTAATTCTTGACAAGAGAAACCGTTAGATACCTCAAGAATTTAACATTCATTCAAAAACCAACCGAGAGATGAAGTTTATACTCATATGACATTTATGAAATCAGATATGTATTAAGATAGCAATCAGAGATAGACATATCTTCTAAGCATAAAAAACCAAATGTCATAAGTATGTTAGTCAACAACAACTTGTTAGTAATAATACATGCCCAAATAGTTACTCAAATAGTTAGTCGAGACATGCAATTATTTACAATACAAAACCAACGTTGTTGTATACTTACCTTCCAAGGTTCAAAGTTCAAAGTTCTCACATCTCACATCACAGTGTAGGTGTTTAACCAGTTCAAATCTCTCTCCCCTTTTTGTCACTAAAATAGCCAAAATTACAAAAATGAAAGGGAGTTAACAAGTTCAAAAACAAAAGGAAATGTAAGAACTAAAACTAAAAACCTGCAAAGAAAGAAAAAATGATTAGAAACAAATCAATTGTCCGACTCTGAGTCCTCAGAGCTAGTACAGCCCATCTTTGAAAACATCTTTTTCATCAACTTTTTCATCGAAGTGAACTTCTTAGTCAAGTGATCTGGGCTGCGGTGATGAGTTCAAGCTCATCAGAAATGCGCTTCTGCTCTTTAGTGATTTGTTCTTGTTCAAATGATTATCGTTGCTGCTCCTTGTAAATTGACGTGACAGACGCTTCATCATCTGACATGGGTACTTGCCGTGAAGGTGATGCAGAAGTGTCGACGGAGGGTTTCTCCCGCGCGGAGGAGTTGGGGTGACATGCGGCAGTTTATGAAAAGACTTAACACTGTTGAATCATTAATCATACCTAAGCAGTGTTGATAACTTGTAGAGCTGATATCAACATTGAATTTCTTCAAAATCCTCATTATGATTAATGGAATGGTAGTCTTTCTGTAGGATGAGGATTTCAACGTACCTTGTCATCCTATTCCAAATGATGTATGGAGTTTTGATATTTAGACCCACTGCCTCTGACGGATGTCCTAAGAGATATAAGAATAGCATTCGATCCCATCTTAGGACTTTCGTCTGCATGTTTGGAAGAATGTTGTAACAGGTGTGAAGTGTGTGAGAACCGGTACTCAAGTCGAAGATCTTTGGACTTAATTGAATTGCCATTGACTGAGTTTCCTCCAAACATATTCCCTTCACAACAGTTTGCCACATCATGTTTGTTAAACTCCTTCCTTTCAAGTAGTTAATCCTGACACACTAGATTGCATCCCTAAGACTTTGCCATTAATTGTGGAGTTATTTAAGTCTTGTCACTTGGACGTTCGTATAAAACTCCATTGGACCGTCTTCATTTTCTTGAAGGTGTCGTGCATTTGTATAGAATGTTCTTACCCGATGCCAACAGTATCCAAGCATTTCTGGAAATCTGCAAACCTGAAGGAGATTCGCCTGTTCAATCAAATTTCCAAACGCACGGGGAATGGTCTCGAAGAGCCACGATGTTAACGTGTCTTTCTCCAATACATTCTCAATTTTCAAAAGCCTTTAGTCGGTCTGTATTTATAAACACGTGTTCCTCACGAGGTGGTGAGTCATGAGCCATTGGTTCGTCAATTTCAATCCCTCGTGCTCGTCCTAACCGTTTTGCTACTCTCTTTCTTTTCATTGAGATAGACGATGATGGCATCAGAGCTTTGCCTTTTTCCCACAGCAGTAGGTGCTGTCTTTTCCTTTGGTGTACTAGGGGATTTCCCTTTTGATATAACAGGCGCTGTTTCGTCGTCCATTAGTTCATCCCAGTTCACATCTTCCTTCTCAGATTCCGTCTCGGAGTCGTTTACGAGGACAAACTCACCTTTTCTCTTGAGTTTCTTTGCACTCTTTAATTTGTTCGTTGCTCTTGTGTGAACCATAGCAGCAAGAAGAACTATTATCCAAGGAAACACCATTGTTGCTATTTCCTGTGAATGTGAGAAACCTGCGAGCAAGGACTCAAGAAACACGAAAAAATTGTTTATTTTCAAAAATTTGAAAAATTGTATGTAAACAATTATTATCATGTAGAGAGACTAGGAATCAAATTAGTTTTGCAAATAGAATTTTAAAAAATAGATCAATTCCATGATTTTCAAAAATTCTCATTTAATGCCCTAAAACTGAATTTTCAGAAATCGAAGCCTAAAAATCCGTTTAATCAAGAGAATACCTATCATATAAACAAAAACTAATCTACTCAGAGTTCTTATTTCAAAAGAAATTTGACCAAAACTAATCAAAAACGAAAAAGATACAAGATTTTCATGCACGTTTGATAAACTTGAGAAAAACCTATGTTTTGATCATGAAACTTACTTTGATTCGAAGAACTCGAGTTTGAAAGGCTCCAAATCGGTTGAAGTTTAGAGAGGAGAAACTCTAGAGCCTTGAAAACAAAAGCTTGTGAGGTGAAATAAAATCAAAAAACCCTTTTGTTTCATATAAACCCTAGCCGCGGTCCGAAATAGATCAGGAATCCAGGCCGGATCGGCTACCCGCAGAGTTTATCTGCGTTCGGGATCCGGAACGGATTTTCCAGTCCGGATCGGCTCCAACTTTTTTCTCAGAAAAATTTAGAAAATTGCAGAAAATTCAGAAAAAGTAATGTAAGCACTTTTGCATGTCGACTTTAAACAAAAGTCATCATTTCACATCAAAAGAAATAGATTATGCTAAATCTATCAATAATATCCAAGTAATGAAATGAAAAGTTTATAAAAATTAAAACCTTTAAAGGTGAACAAGTTCAATGACATCTATCATAATCTTATGATTAATGCGTTTATCAAATCATTAATATGGTAAAATAGATGAAGTACCAAGATCGATAGATGTTTGAAATCTCAAATATGTTAGATAATATATCTAGTCAATTAATTGTAAGGAGTGGCTCTTTGAGCATCTTTCAATAAAATCCCCACCTTATACCAACCTTGGAATTTGACAGAGTCAAGTATTCCAAAAAGGATTTTATCTAATTAAACACTCGAAAAACCATGCTTTGTATACATGTGGTAGCTGCACATAGTACTCGGACGACCGAGGTGGTAGCTCTTTCCTCCATGTGGTAGTAGTTTCACCCTCCTCATTGGGATGTAACTCTTTCCACATCTTTTGAGCATAAAGATTTTAATAGACTTCCCCCTCAATTGGCTATCAATTATTTAAGATATAAGGTATTCAACCAAAAATTGATCTCGAGTTCATACTTACTCAATTTTCAAATATGATAAAAAACTATACCAGAGATTATTAAGAGAGAAATTGACTTTGATCAATTAAAAATGAACTAATTGGATATAAATGATCATTGCATCAATGAATTATCATGATATCCAAACCATAATAAATATCTCAAAAATATGAAAGGATGCAAGTAAAGTCATTATAATAATACTCAATTAACGTTCTATGTACAAACTAGATAAGGAACAAAAACACAAAACAAAACCTAACCTAAGCATGGTTTTCAAAAAGAGTTATTTCAAAGGAAACCCATTCCTATCGCTTCACGCAAAGAATAAACCGTTTTTGATGCAAAGGTTTTGTTAAAATGTCAGCTAATTGATCTTCAGTTGAAATATAGGAAATTTGAAGAATACTTGAATTCAACTAGCTCTCTTAGAAAATGATACCTAAGTTCAATGTGTTTTGTTCATTAGTGCAACACAGGGTTTGTTAGAAATATTTATAGCACTAGTGTTGTCACAAAGAATAGTTACCGAAATTACTAAATTTGGAAGTCGCTCAACACGCTTTTCATCCAAATGAGTTGAGTTGAACAACTACCTGCTGAGATATATTCCGCTTCGGTAGTCGAGAGTACAATGCAGTTTGTGCTTTTTACTATGCCATGCACAGGCAACTGGCCAAGATAAAAACATGCACTACTCGTACTTTCCAATCATCCACAGATCCTGCCCAATCGGAATCTGAATATCCTATTAGGTCAAGCGTTGTTCCCATAGGATACCAAATTCCGAAATTTAATGTACCTTTGATGTAACCGATGATCCTATTTCACCGCTTTCAGGTGAACCTCCTTTGGTGCTGACTGATATCTCGCGCAGATCCCACAACTAAGGATATATCCGGGCGACTAGCCGTGAGGGTAGAGTAGACTTCCAATCATGCTACGATAAAGCTTTTCGTCTACACTTTCACTAAGAGATTCACTTCCTAATCCCTATTGCTAGTTCCCATTGAGTCGGAAAGTCTTTAGAATTTTCTAATCCAAACTTCTTGATCCAACTCCTTTGCATACTTGGATTGGCACAGATGGATGCCTTCTTCATTTTGTTTCACTTGCAATCTAAGAAAGTATGTTAGTTCGCCCATCATATGACATCTCAATTCGCTTTCCATCGGTTTCCGCGAATTTTGAAGCATCATTGTCTCTTATTGCACCAAATACAATGTCATCGACATAGATTTGTGCCACAATGAAGTTATCCTGATAATGGTTCACAAAGAGAGTCCGGTCTGCTCCCCCTCGAGTGTAGCCTTTTTTCCAAAAGGTGCTTTGTGTCCACCTTTCGTACCCACGCTCGTAGTGCTTGTTTAGACCGTAAAGAGCCTTTTTCAAACGAAAAACACTGGTTAGGTTGTTTATAGTCTACAAAACCTTTCGGTTGAGCCACATAACTTCCTCGTTCAAAACCCATTTAAAAACGCGCTCTTAACGTCCATGTTGAAAAGAGTTTGATTTTAATAGTGACAAGCAATTCGCGAACAACATTCGAATCGACTCGAGTCGAGCTACTGGGGCAAACGTTCATCAAGTCTATTCCTTCAATTGGAGAATAGCCCTGAGCAAACAGGCGTGCTTTGTTCATGATGATGGTACCATCCTCGTTTTTCTTGTTCTTTGAAAATCCGTTTACTACCAATCACGTTGTGGTGCTTCAGTGGCTTCGTTAGTTCTCCAGCTACTTTGTTTCTTTCGAACTGATGGAGCTCTTCCTGCATTGCTTCAATCTAGTATTCATCCTGAAGAGCTTCATCATGTTCTTTGGTTCTACATGGAGACGTAACATGCGACTCCACAAACCAATTGTCTCCGAGTCCTGACTCCTCTCGTGGGTCTCCAATAATGTTCGATTCTGGATGATCCTTGGAGATACGTAGCGTTTGAGGTAACGGAGTACTCGGAGGTACGTGTGATGATTCCTGCATATCAGATAAACTAGAGAAAACCATTAGATGCATCAACTTTATCGGAAGAATTTATTATGAGAAGATGCATTTACAGGAGTATCATCATCTAGAGACATATCCGGGGTAGATTTATCAGATGCAAAATGAAAAGCTTCATCTACTTTAACATTAATAGATTCTACCATCGTTTTAGATTCCAGGTTAACATACCCGATATGGCTCTACTGTTTTGTAGAATAACCCATGAAAATCCCTTCGTCACTTCGAGAGTCAAATTTATCAAGATTTTCGCGATCACGCAAAATATACAGTGACTCCCAAAGATTCAAAAATATTTTGATATTCGGTTTTCTACAGAACCATAGCTCATATGGTGTATTTAAAGTTCTCGTGCGCAAAAACACTCGATTAATAACGTAGACGGCGGTGTGTTCACAGCTTCAGCCAAAAATGTAACGGTAAATTTCGGCTGTGAAGCATAACACGTGCCATCTCTTGTACAACCCTGTTTTTGCGCTCGACTACACCATTCTGTTGAGGTGTATAGGGTGCTGAGAATTCATGTTTTATGCCGTTGGAAGTGCAAAATCAATGAATTTAGAATTGACGAATTCTCCACCTCTATCACTTCGAACACGAACGATCTTTTTATTTCTTTCATCATAATACGATGACAAACCTCATGAAAAGAGTCGAAAGTATCCGCTTTCTCTTTTAAAAAAGTTACCCAAGTATATCTAGAGAAATCATCAACCAAAAGAATATATACCATTTACCTCCCAAAGATGGTTGACGAATCGGCCCCATTAAGTCCATATGCAGTAATTCTAATGGCCGGTTGGTACCAACGTGGTTCAAAGACAAAGGAAGAATTCGCCTTTGCGTACCACAACCTTTTGAGTTTGGAGTACGTCGGCAATGATTGTGAAGTTATTACCTTTGGTGAAAGCGTCTTGTTTGATTGATCGCTGTTCTTTGACATCGTCGTCTTGTTTGATGTACTACCAATGTTCTTTTCTTTTGAAAAATCCTTCTTTGATTTCCGGGGAGTGAACTCATTGGTAGTTGTTGTGAGAGGCGCTTGATTTGTTCGTTTCGCTCCAATCTTGCAATCTCTTCGTATGTGCCCTGCAAAACCACAACGAAAACATACCTTGAACTTGAAGAACCCGCAATAGGTGAGGTAGGCTTGTTGTCGTTGTATGCAGTGATTTCCGTCGTTGGAGGATGAGATACCGACTGAGGCACAAAAACTGTTCCACTCGAACTAGGACTGTCTCTAGTTCGACTGTATCCAAGGCCGAAACGGTTCATTTGACCAAGACCAAGCATCTTATCCAACTTGTTCCTTCCAGAAGAAAATCTCTTTAAATCATCCTTAAGTTGGAAAATGGTCTTCGTCATTTCCATTTTTCCATGACGAGCCTCGGAGTAGAGCTTTAAGAAGTAACCAGCTTTATCCACCAATTTAACGTGTTCCTTCTCGAAATGCTCATTTTTCTCTTGAAGGGAAACATTTACTTTGATCAAGTTATCCCTTTCCACTTCAAGAGCGTTTGAGAGAGAAGTTGCCCTTTTTGCTTCTTCTTCGAGATCCTGCAATCTCCCTCTCAAACCCTTGTTTTGTTTTGCCAATTTTTTTGAATCCTTTAAAAGTTTATGGTAGGCAAAAGCAAAGTCTTCACCTTCGGAATTACTTGATTCGTCGTCCGTTGCATTCTTTTCAACTTGGGAGGAGTTGGACAATGAATCAGATGTACTTGCCATAAAGCATACGTAAGGTGAAGATGTGGACGCGTGGAATGCCGTTGCGTTATTTTCTTCATCACTGGAAGATGACTCATTTGACGTTGAGGTGTCATCCCAAGTGACGGCTTGCATCACCTTCTTCTTCGTCGGATTCTTATTGGGACACTCCATTGAGATGTGGCCGTAGCCTCGGCACTTGAAGCATTGGACTTGTCCCTCCGAGTTTTTCTAATCCTTTGAAAAACTCTCTTACTATCTTGACTTAAAGCTTGAATTCCCTTTGCCTTTCTTCGACTTTACGAAGGATGAAGTTTTGCTAGAATTACCCCTTCGAAAGTTTCGGCGAAATTTCCTCGTCAAGAGTGCAAGTTTCTTCTCAAAATCCTCCATTGATAGGTTCTCGTCATCGTCTGAGGAGGATGAATCCGTGTCTTCTTCTTTTGTCGTTTTCAACGCAAAACCTGAAGACTTAGAAGAGGATGCCTTTCCAGAAGAATAGTTAGTAGGAAATGTCATTTCATACGTTTGAAGTGCACCAACTAATTCTTCTACACGGATTTCATCCGGGTGTTTAATTGTTTCAATGGCCGTAACCTTGGAACGAAATCTTTCAGGAAGAGTCCTTAAAATCTTTCTTACAACTTTAGATTCTGGAATTTTCTCTCCCAAGTTAGCACATGTGTTTACGATGTCTTGCAATCGTGTATAATAATCTGTGAAAGATTCATTTTCTGCCATGAAAATAGAGTCAAATTTGCTCGTAAGCATTTGCAGTTTTTGAATCTTCACAAGGTTTGTTCCCTCATGTGTAACTTGTAGAACATCCCAGATTTCTTTCGCAGTCTCACATGCCGAGACGCGAGAGAACTCAGTTTGTGACAAAGCATTAAATAAGGCGTTAATTCCTTTGCCATTGTAAGAAGATAAGTCAATCTCTTCCTTGGTCCATTTCGACCTAGGTTTGATGGTGCGAACATTAGCAATAATTTCAGTTGGATTTGACCATCCTTACTCGATTGATTGCCACACCCGTTCATCGATGGAAATAAGAAATGCTCTCATCCGTACTTTCCAGTAGGCATAGTTTGTTCCATCGAAGAATGGGGGTATGTTGATGTTTCCACCTTCAACCATTGTTTACAACCCTATTTCCTCTCTGATACCACTTTGTGGGTTATATCTAATATGGATCTAAATAGGGGAAAAAAACACCTAGAACGGGGTGAATAGGTGTAAACAATAAACACTCAAAAATCTTTGCGTAATAAAACCCAATGCGGAAATAAAAAAATAACACGCAAGATTTTTACATGGAAAACTCCAAAACCAGGAGTAAAAAACCACGGGACCGATAACACAGTGAAATCAACTAAGATTATAACACGTACAAAGGTGATATAACGCACTCACAGACGACTCATCCTTTTTCCATACGCTCCGAGTTGATCTTCTCCGCTCACTTCGCAACGCGCCTCCAATCCACGATTTGCGTCCAACGCCGAATCCACGGCATCCAACGTCGAGTCCACGACGTCTGACCAAATCCACGGTCTCCACCAAGTAGTACGTCTCGATCACACGAACGTACCTCGCTCCGAATCCACGAGAGCGGTAGCACCTTGAATCCACAAGGCCACGCGAATCCACGCGCTGATTTTGGGGAAAATCGTTGTTTTGTTGGTGGTGTTGATCCGCCGAATACTTAGATCAAAGATAGATAGGAAATGCAATCTAAGTATCCATTAATTTGATTCTACTCAAAATCTGAGTAAGAAAACCTAGAATCAAATTAATTAATATAGATGAAGAAACATAGAATTAAATCTAGTTATTTCCTTTCTTCTCTTTATCTGGATTTATAAGTTTTTCATCCGTTTATATTTCTCATTCATTTACGGAGATAAAAAATTTATTATGGATTACCCTAAAAGATAGAATTAGGGTTTACTTATAGGTTAGAAACCATTGGAAGTGGATAAGAATAAAAAACTAACCTTATCTGGAAGTTTTCGGGTCAACGGTCCGGACTGGAATAATGCGATCCGGACTGTCGTCACTAAAAAGAATTTTTCCAGAAAAACCACGTTCGGGATCCGGACTGAAGAACCACGGTCCGGACTGTTCATGCAGTTTCTGCAAAATCCACGTTCGGGGTCCGGACTGAACAAGATGTGTTCCGGACTGGATTTGCGCCAGAACTACCCTATGTTCGGGGTCCGGACTGTAGTACCCTGATCTGGATCATGAACATATAACATGTCCAGTTTTTGATTTTTTATGCGATTAAGAATCCATCCAAGTGTTTCTACAATATAAGAAGTATTCGGATCACCAAACTTATTTAGTTAAACGTACCTGATCCTTTTGAATTCTTCTTTCTTGAGATTGAGGTATATGATCTAACCATCTTCATCTTCAATCTTCAAGACTTAACCATTTCACGAAATACGCCAAGACAAAATCCCTAACAGGCTGCACGACCAAAGACATAAGTCTAGCAGAGACCCTAGGGGATACAACCTCTATCTACAACCGTCTCATCTGCTCAACGAACGGTGCCTGCCACGAAATCATCATACTCAAACTCGTCCTCCTACTCAAAGCATCTACCACGACATTGGCTTTGCCGGGATGATAAAGGATACTCACGTCATAATCCTTTAAAAACTCTAACCACCAGCGTTGCCTCAAGTTCAACTCCTTCTGAGTGAATAGATACTTCAGGCTTTTATGATCAGTGTAAATCTCGCAGTGCTCTCCATACAAATAATGCCGCCACAGCTTCAGAGCAAACACGACTGCTGCCAACTCAAGATCATGAGTAGGGTAATTTTTCTCATAGTCCTTCAATTGCCGTGAAGCATAGGCAATTACCCTACCATGCTGCATTAGTACACAACCCAGACCACTGTGAGAGGCGTCGCTGTAGATCACAAATCCCTCTCCCATGACCGGGAGAGCAAGGATCGGAGACGTCATCAACCTCTGTTTCAGCTCCTCAAAACTGCTCTGACAAGTCTCACTCCAAATAAACTTAACCCCTTTCCTGGTCAGACGTGTGAGGGGAGTGGAAAGCTTCGCAAAGCCCTCCACAAATCGACGATAATAACTAGCCAAACCTAGAAAACTCCGCACCTCGGTGATAGTCGTCGGCCTCGGCCAATCTCGAATAGCATCCACCTTGGCTGGATCAACCGCTACACCCGTAGCTGAAACTATGTGGCCCAAAAAGGCGACCTCTCAGAGTCAAAATTCACACTTCTTAAGCTTGGCGTGTGAGGACCCGGATCCCCACGACGAGATTACTGGTTGACCAGCAGTTTCTGGAGGCCTATGTGGCGTGTCGGTGGCGTTTGTGCACCAACTGGACATTAGTGATGGACTCGGTGGGTTAAATGGATCACGAGAGTAGTCAAATGACCCCGTCGAATATTTAGAAGTGGTTTCGCGCGCAATGGATATTAAAATTGGGCTCAGCGCAAAGTTTAGACAAAAGAACACCTTTCCGGATGCCTTTGACAATTTTTAGAGTTGGATTTTGGTAAATCGGACACCGGATTTGGATTCAGCGCGCGAAAAGGATGAAAATGGACTATTTACTTGTATTTTTCGGAGCCCGGATGACCCGGCACGGATTTTGAGGCATTATCACTGTTCCGGCAAGCCGGCAGGCAGCGGCGGCGGCGGCGGGGCTAGGGCAGGCGGCGGAGTAGGCGCGAGCTCGGGCGTCGGCAGCGTGCGGGCGCGGGCAGCGCACGGGCAGGCGCGCGGGCGCGCGGGCAGAGCGTGCATGCCACGTGGCGCTTCTCTGTTGGTTGGGGTGAGGACACGTGGCGGAGTAGGAGAGGTCGGTGCCATGGACCTGGTTCACGGAGCAAGCGGGGGGCTGCCTCGGGAAGCGTGCCTGGCAGGGTGGCAGGCGGCTGCGCGGGGAGCACTCGAGCGCACGTGGGCCGCCTCTGAGTGTGGTCCACGTGGCATCCTGCGGTTGGCGGGTGCAGTACACCAGCACGAGTGGACCATGCCACATGGCGCACGGCTAGTGGCTGCGCCAGCTGTCCCCTATTCTGTGGGTGACGTGGCGCGCCCGGAGCGTTTCGGGCGCACCGCGGGGTGAGTTCTGGGTACGTTTTGGGGGCCTGAATCATTCGGGCGCCCGGAAATTGCACCCCAAAGTGCATTTTTAGCTGGATTTTCTGGCCTATAAATAGGACCCAAGTGACCTTGTGCTCACCTTTTCTCCTCCTCTGGCCGGAATTTTGCAGGGAACTCTTCAGCAAGGTTCTTCCTCACCCTGAGCCGCACCTTTTGGAAGACTCTGGGGTTTTTTGGGGGCATGCACTTCGAGGTTTTTTGATTTTACGGCGCGGTGCGATGATCTCTCTTCGGTGTTCTTCTTCGTCGCGTTTCGGTGCACGAGCTCCCCCATCTTACTCCGACCTCCGTTTTTGGCGATTCTTGCGCCGTTGGCTTCGTATCAGGTAGGGCTACGATTCTCGTGATTTGAGCTTGGCCTCTTTTCGAGTCTTTCTTAGAGTTTTTTGAGCCTTTTTATGACCCATTTTCCACTACGGAGTTTTGGATAGCACATCAGTGTTTCGGTGATATCTTCGCGCTCAGGCATCGGATGGAGGCGCGCCTATAGTCGTTTTGCATCAACACGTCGCAAGGAACGTCCTCGAATTTTCCTAGATTTTTCTGAGTTTCTCCCGAAGGTGAAAATCCCATTTTTCCAGAGCTTAGTGCTACAGATTTTTGTACAGGATGCTTTTGAGAGGGTCACCTTGTCGGATTTTTATCTTGACGTACAAAACTCGGTTTGGGACGTGTAGGTACTCGTTTCGAAGGGCTCGGCACGACGATCGCAACAGTATTTTTGCCGAAATTTTTCGAGCTCATCTCGCAGGTGAAAATAGCATAGTTTTGGGACTATTTTGGGGATAGCATGTAGCTGGAATTAAGTGTTATTTGAGCTTCTTTGGGGTTGTATCCCGCAGTTTTTGCAGGTTGTGGATCGTTTGGCTTCCGGCGTTGTTGTAATTGTTTCTTGGCCTACAGGTGTCGAATTGGGGCGTTTAAATACTCGTTTTGGGGCTACTCGTCGCTTGGATCACAATCGTAAATTTTCTGAATTTTTGTAGCACTGTACACAGGTGAAGGTTCCCTTTCCCTCTGCTGGTTTGTTGTAATAGCTTGTGCTGTTTTGGAAAAACAGCAAGTGTATGGTTGTGGGTATTGACTAGTGAGTTGAGTTATTTGTTGTTTGTTGTGGTGGCATGTTGGGGGTGATGCTGTTTGGAGCCGAGGCTTGCGCGACTTGTACCGAGGGTGCAGTTCTGGCAGATTTTTGGGTTGTGGGCGTCTACACACTTCACCGACTTCGGCTTTGCCTACGGAAAGCGCTTCAGGTGGGTGCTTTGTTTCCAGAACCGGTGGACGGTTCTCTAATTCTGTATGTTAGGATGCATGCATGTCTAGGGTACATGGTTTGTGATTGAAAGGTAGGTAAGCTTGATAATAGTAATTGTATAAAAGAATTGCAAGAATAGTATTTATGATGTATACTGAGGACTTGCATGATTTGGACATCTATGTGATGATTAGTGTAAGCTTACCTAGGATAATGTTACCCTATGTGATTATGTAGCATGCCATGTTAGCACATTGCCATTTATGCGATTGGATTATGCGATGGGGCAGGATTATGTAGCTATGTGCGGATTTTACTCTGAGGAGTCATTATGGATCGAGGATTATAGACAGGTGTAGGCATTGGTGATTTTGGCATGTGGTTTACTTTCTTATATCTTTCTTGAGGACAAATGCATGCTTGTATGGACATATAGTTAGGTCCCCTTTTATTGCTACACTACTTATTGGAACTTGACTTAGGAGAAACCATGCTTTTCCTTTCTCCTTCTTTGTTAGTCAGGCGGTCAGTGTTGCACGGGTTCGAGCAGGGGTCTGGGTAGTGTAGTCGGGACTGTGTCTGGGACAGGTTGGATTAGTTGTGGGTGTCACGCCCTGGGGTCGAAACTGCGACCCGGGCTCGCCAACAGATCCGCCACCTATGCCAACCTGCATAGGCGAAGCATCCTTCCTGTAAGAAAAGTACTACAGCTGAACAAAATATCAGAGCTATAAATAAAAGATCTGCTGTATAACTAAAAATCAATCACTGTACAACTGGAAATAATACAATAAGTCTGTCTCCCAAAAATGATAATCATACAATATCCTCATGTACAAGCTCTGGACTCAACCGGGAGGTAACTCCAATAAATACAACGGTGTACAGTCTCACGGTACATAATGTCCTCACTACATCAGTCTCTCAAAAGAGGAAAAAGTAAAACAACTAATCTGCTGTAGATCTCCTCTGAAGGGGTACCGCTACTCTCCAACGACGGGTAGGGATATATCTCGCAACTCTCTCGCCTCGATCAACAATCGCAGAATCAGCAACATCCGCTAGGACTCTGCAAAACAGAGGAGAGGAAAGAAAATGAGGGGGAAAACCCCCAGAGGGTGTGAGAACTACACCAAAAAGGGAGTTCTCAGTGGGTACCACCGCCAGACCCGACGGTCTGCCCACTAAGTCCTCAAAATACAAAAGCTAACCAAAACCGTAAAGACTAAAAAAGAAGGAAGCTAGAGACTCTCGACAGCTATCCAGCCTCTATGCCTGCTGAGCCTGCCTATGCCTGCCTATGCCTGCCATGCCTGCCATGCCTGCCTATGCCTGCCATGCCTGCATGTGCCTGCCTATGCCCGCCATGCCTGCCATGCCTGCCATGCCTGCCTGCGCCTGCCTATGCCTGTCATGCCTGCCATGCCTGCCATGCCTGCCTATGCCTGCCTATGCCTGCTATGCCTGCCTGTGCCTGCCTATGCCTGCCATGCCTGCCATGCCTGCCATGCCTGCCTATGCCTGCCATGCCTGCCATGCCTGCCTGCGCTTGCCTATGCCTGCCATGCCTGCCTATGCCTGCCTATGCCTGCCTATGCCTGCCATGCCTGCCTGTGCCTGCCTATGCCTGCCATGCCTCCCATGCCTGCCATGCCTGCCATGCCTGCCTATGCCTGCCAAGCCTGCCTATGCCACGGTCAACAACTCACAATGACCCTGGGACCACCGTAACCCCAGACGGTTCCCAACAACACTAGCACTGGTCTAAACACAGCTACTAGACTCCACTCGGTCCCCCTGACACGAGTGCAACTATAAGGCAAATGTCTGTAATAAACCCAATCTAATGCCACCAGTAGAACTGGTACTGCCTGCTGTGCCTGCCAAATCGGGTATGCCAGCCTACGCATAACACCGATAGGGGATGGGAGTCTCAAGGACTCGAAGTCTGAAAATCGCACACTACGGAGTGGCACTCGAGGGGAGCGACCCACACGAGTAAAGTGCCTCAGTAACAAGTATCGTAAATCAGCAGGACTGGATCATGACTCTGATCAAAGTGGGAAAGCCCAACCACTAAAGAAAGCCTCGGTCCTCAATCAGATGCAAAAATACTCAAATAGTGGAAAACTCTGTTCACTAGAGAAATCAGATACCCAATCTGGTGCATAAATAAATGTCCGGTCAACCGCCTAATATCCGCGGTTGCCGTAAAGCCCCACAACTAATCCAACCGGTCCCAGACACCAAGTCCCGACTACACTACCCAGAACCCTTGCTCGAACCTGAGCAACACAGACCACCTGACTAACAAAGAAGGAGAAAAGGAATACATGGTTTCTCCTAAGTCAAGTTCCAAAAGTAGTGTAGCAGTAAAAGATGGCCTAACTACATGTCCATGCAAGCATGCTTTATCCTCAGAAACAATAAAAGTGGGTGAAACATATATTAGTAAAGCATGCTGAAATATTCCTACTATGGTATACCAATCTCACCCATGTAGGTCATTCCTTGCTTACCTCTCGCTCATATCGGTTGTACAACAATATGCCTGTTATCAATCATAGAGTGGTGATATCCCCACATGTGCATTTGCATTCACCATGACATAAAACCTGATATAGTTACCAAAATTAAGCTTACCCACCTGAAGTGCTCAATCCAAGGCAAACCTGGGGTCGGCGAAGAGTGTAGACGCTCTTAGTCCAAAATCTGCTAAAACTGCTCCCTCGGTATAAGTTGCGCGAGCCTCGGCTCCAAACAGCTGAAAACACCCAGAATTCACTATCTCCAATTTTCCCTAGTTCCAACAGGTTCAGAAACGGTCGCTAACCTTCCTCGGTACAACAATAAGGTTCAAGATTACATTTTTATTCCAAAATATCCAAGTACGTACAATTCTGTTGGAACAGTCACAAATATGCAGATTTTTCACCTGCAGCAAGAACCCATAAAAATCCAACAAAAATAGTACCGCGTTCCTCGCGTCGATACCTTCGAAACGAGTACCTGCACGCCAAATTCCGAGCCCCGTAGGCCGAGTTACAAATTCCACAACACAGGGCGCTCACAAACACACAACCATACATCTGTATTTCCATGCACAGATAAAGGAAGAAAAATCTACCTCCCGGCAAGCCTCAGAAAAATCCAACAAAAATACGGTGATAATCCTCGCGTCGAGTAGATGAAAAAAGTGTATAGGCACGTCTCCAACCGATGCCCGGTTGCGGAGATAAAAATTCGGGAAGGTGTCACTGTCCAGAAATTCCATCAGAAAAAGAGGTCCCAGTAAGCATGGAAAAACTCCTCGAAAAGCGCGAAACGAGAGAATGTTGGAAAAACCAAAATCGTAGCCTTACCTATCGTGGATCCAACAGCGAAGAAATCGCTTGAAAATATGGTAGGAGTAGGCCGGGGGAGCTCTCGTACAGAAATGCGACGAAGGAGAACACAAATGGCCGAGCGTCGCGCCGCGCCGTAAAAATGGAAACCTCGATAAACGTGCGACCAAAAATCTCCAAACTCCGCAGATGGATGCAGCACAGGGTGTGGATCAACTTTGCTGAAGGCCTCAAGTTGGTCTGAAGCTCGAAAATGGTGGGAAAAGGGGAGAAGAAGCAGCTCGGGTCGCTTAAATAGGCCCAGAAAACAAATCCGAAAATGATGGCCATGTCCTAAGTTCCGGGCGCCCGATTCTTTCGGGCCGCTACAGTGTTGGGCCCGGCCCAACACTGTACGGGCCCGAATTCCCGTCGGGCCTCCACGTAGCCCGCCACGCACCGCACACCGAAGCCGCCCGCTGGATTTCCGCCACGTGGCCCGCTGAACACAACACACCAAATCCATCCACCCACATCGCGCCACGTGGCCTGCCGCGGTGCCGACACGTGGCACGCCCGAGCGCGGGAGAGGCCGACAGCGGCCATGTGCGCGCCTGTGCCGCCTCCTAACGCCTCTACTTGCACGCGCCCCGAGGCGGTCTGCACCTGCTCTGTGGACCCGGCGCACAACACCGCACCAATCACACGCTGCCACGTGTCACCCGGTCCACCGTACACCATCGATAAATTCCGTGGACCACGACTGCTGAGCCAACCAATATCTCCATGCCACGTGGCCTGCCTCCGGTGCACGACGGCGCGATGGACCGCGCGCCTGCCCGCACGCTGTGCGCTGCCCGCGACTGCCCGCCGCCGCTCCCGAGCCTGCCCGCCGCCGCACCGCCGCCCTCCGCCATCGCCGGAGCTGCCCGCCGGCCGACGGAGTTACTGTTCCGGCGTGAACAGTAACCAGTGGCGTAAAAATCAAGTAAATAGCACAATTTCATTGTTTTCGCGCGCTGAATCCAAATCCGATGTCTGTTTTGCCAAATTCGAACTCTAAAAAATTGCCGAAGGCATCCGAAAAGATGTTCATTTGTCCAAACTTCGCGCTGAGCCCAATTTTAATATCCATTGCGCGCAAGACCACTTCTACGAACTCGACGGGGTCATCTGACTACTCTCATGATCCATTAAACACTCTGAGTCCATCTCTAGTGTCCAATTGGTGCACAAACACCACCGACGCGCCATATAGGCCTCCAGAAGCTGCTGGTCAACCAGTAGTCACATCGTGGGGATCCAGGTCCTCACAGTGGGGCTCTGCGGCGACCGCAGATATTGGGCTGTTGACCGGATATTTACTTATGCATCGGATTGGGTATCTGTTTCCTCTAGTGGATAGAGTTTCCCACTTATCGGTTAGTTGCATCCGATTGAGGTCGGGTCTTTCTTTAGTGGTTGGGTTTTCCTACTTTGATCAGAGTTGTGATCAAAGTCCTGCTATACAGAGATACTTGCTACAGAGATACTATACTCGTGTGGGTCGCTCCCCTCGAGTGCCACTCCGGAGTGTGCGATCGGACGGTCCGAGGCCGATCTGTTACTTACTTTGGGATGCGAGCCATATGGGTCGGTCCCGTGGTTTCGAGCCATGTGCGCAGATTCCGCTGAGCAGACATGCCAGTTTTACTGGTGGCACAGATTGGGTTATTACCGGCATTTACCTTCTTGTTGCACTCGTGTCCGGGGGGGGGACCGAGTGGAGTCTAGTAGCTGTGTTTAGACCAGTGCTAGTGTTGTTAGGAACCGTTTGGGGATTGACGGTGGTCCCGTGGTTATTGTGAGTTGTTGACCGTTGTGCGAGAGGCTTGGTGATCTGGAGTCTATCCGTTCTGAGAGAGCGTGGATTTTGACTATAGCCTGCATGAGCCACTACTCGATAGCGAGTTAGTCCGTTGGGACGCCCTACGTAATTCCTGCCCGTCAGCGGGAGGTGGTTGTAGGTGGGCGCAGGTTTGACTGGACCCGATGTGGCAGTCAGCTCGATTGGGTCGATTGAGCACCTCGTGTGCGAGTGTTGCATATCTTTATCAGAGTTTTCCCCATTTGAGCATTTAGATAGAGGCATGGTAGCTGTTGAGAGTCTCCAGCTTTCTTTTTCAGTCTTTACTGCTTTGGTTATCTCATGTCTCTAGTGGACTTAGTGGGCAGATCGTCGGGCCTGGTGGCGGTACCCACTGAGGACTCCCTTTTTTTAGGTGTAGTTCTCACACCCGTTGGGGGTTTTCCCCCTCCCCTTCTTTTCTCTTCTTTGTTTTGCAGAGTCTTAGCGGGTGTTGCTGATTCTGCGGTGGTTGATCGAGGCGAGGGAGTCGCGTGCTAGATCCCTACCCGTCGTTGGAGAGTAGCGGTACCCCTTCAGAGGAGATCTTCAGTAGATTTGCTATTTTATTTTCCTATTTTGAGAGGCTTATGTAGTGAGGATATGATATGTATTGAGAGCCTATACACTGATGTATTTATTGGAGATACCTCCCTGTTGAGTTCTAAGTTTTGTATATGAGGATATTGTATGATTATCATTTTGGGAGATGGACATTGTTGTATTATTTCCAGTTGTACAGTGGTTGATTTTAGTTTTACTGCAGATTTTCATTTATAGCTCTGATATCTGTTTAGCTGTAGTACTTTTCTTGCAGGTAGGACGCTTCGCCTATGCGGGGTTTGGCATAGGTGGCGGATCTGTTGGCGAGCCCGGGGCGCAGTTTCGACCCCGGGGAGTGATAGATTAGGTTGGTATCAGAGCCTAGGTTGTAGGTCATGGTGGACTTAGAAACCCTAGGCTTGTGGTTTGACCTTTGGTTGACTTCGTGAGAGTCGTGATTTATAGCGAGAGTCCTGATTGAGTTTTATACCTCTCCCAAGGGATGGGAAGAGTGATTGGCATGTTTATTCTCCTAAGTGATTATGTTGGCTGCAGACAACATAATGCTGTGGAACGGGTGACATGCTCTAGACTTTCGCTGGATTGGGTCGAGCGCTGTTGTGTACTGTTTTGTGGCTTCGTCGTGGCGAGTTGTGTCTCCCCGACGCTGGGTTTTGACCCGTGTGCATCCTATCATAGCAGTTGAGCTTGAGCAGTTGGTTTTAGGCCGGATACCTGGATTGAGGTCAGAGAACTCCGGACCCAGATGACAGGATTGGCAGAGGTTTATCAGCGGCAGAGTGAGCGAGTAGCTGGTTTTAGTGACACAGTTGTCGGAGCATTGAGTAGCCCCCTCCGTGCCAATGTTTAGGTTCGAGGCACCGAGGTAGGGTGGATAGTTGACAGCAGAGGACCTGTGGGACATGATCGATCAATTGAGCCAGATTTGGGAGATGAACCACCCCGACTCGTAAGGTTGAGTTTGGAGCCTTTGGAAGCAGAGTCGTGGTTGGTGGTGATGGAGTGATCAAATGAGAGCCTCCATGTGCTAGAGAGTTTACGCAGTTGCTGAACTGCGCGCTCCAGGTTTCGAGGGACGAGGCGCATAGGATATGTGTGGCTGGGAGTGGATTGCGCCAGGATACTTTTCAGTTTAGTCAGTCCCTCCGTTACAGGTTTTGACGCCTCGTGGGAGTAGGCGTTGTGTTTGGAGCGTGGCGCTGCAGTTCCTTCGGATAGGGATCTGCCGCCAGAGGCGAGTTCTGGATATTGGTGCTTGGCGCCGGGTGATAGAGGACAGATCGGCCGACAAGGTCATTTCTGATTTCTTTTTCCAGGATAACGGGTTCCAAGGATATCAGAGGTCGGGTGGACCCCGATGGCAGCATCAGCGTCTATATCAGAGCGGCGCAGCGGTAGCATGGATTGGTGATCTGCGGAGGGCCGCATTCGTCGCCCTAGTGTGTGTGCAAAGATAGGTTGTGCTCCCTATGGGGAGAGTCCTGATTTTCAGGCAGATTGAGCGACGACGATTCGCATCGAGCGAATAATCTGTGCCGCCCGGTTGGAGGGCGCCACGGTAGTGGATCGAGTGTTGTAAGTGTGATTTCATCACAGCAGCCGGAGTTAGAGCATGTTGCATTCCTGCATGGACTAGAGGCAGAATTGTTACCACGTGCACTAGAGGTACAGTTTTCCGCTGTTGTTGTGCATGTGGAGGAGGCTTTTGGATCATGTCCAGTGCAGCTGAGACTGCGAGTTACCGGCAGATTTATTGGTAATTGTGGCAGTTCGGTATTTTGACCCTGTGCTTGTGATTGATTGGCACAGTGCCACAGGATGTTTTGACTGAGAAGGGAGAGGACGTTGACATTCTGCGAGGCAGACGAGAGGAGGCTTGGTTGTTGAGATTGTTAGAGCACACAGGTTTTAGCGACGGGGTGAGACGTGCTTGCGGCGGCACCGGGACTCGAGGATATCTCTGTTGCCCACGAGATCCCGGGTGTGATTTCACCTGAGCTGTTGGAGATGCTGCCGGTTAGGGAGATAGAGATTGCGTTTGACGTGGTTTGGGGAACCGTGCCACCCTCGGCAGCACCTCATTGGATATCGCCGGTAGAGCTGAGAGAGCTAATGGCGCAGTTGCAGGATCTGATGGATCAAGGGGTCTGTTTGACCTAGTGCCACGTCGTTGATACACGACTGTGAGGGTCCTTTTATGGTTCGAGTGTAGACAGGTCCGGGTGGTATCTAGGACCTTTTGATGGAGTTATACTCCTGCAGTTAGTGTATGATCCGAATACCTACTTGGAATCACACAGCCGAGGATTTTGCCTAAATGGCGTTCAGGATCCGGTAATGGCATTATGAGCGCACAAGGAGGCCAAATGGAATAATTAATGCCCTGTTGTCTGCAAGATGTGAGGAATTGCGTGTTCTAGTTGTACTTGGACAGATTAGGAGTGGTGTTCCCCGAGGATATTTTGATTTACTCCCAGAGCGACTTGGAGTACGTGGAGCACTTATGGATGTACTACCTGCCTATGTGGATGAAGTTGTATGCCAAGTTATTGAGATACAAGTTTTAGCTTCAGAATTATACCTTCTTGGGCCACATTGTGTTAGCCGTAGTGTGACACCCCGGAATTTGTATTAGTCCTATATATAAATGATATAATAGGACTAAATCTCTAACCCGGCTATAGCATTTTGGATGGTAGCAAGATCCAAGAGGAACATGAGAGTTAAGCGTGCTAGAGCTAGAGTAGTTCTAGGATGGGTGACCCCCTGGGAAGTGGGGCGTCATAGTTGGTATCAGAGACATTCACCAGCCGGAAATGTGAGATGAGTCTCGGCTGAGCCAGGGTTATATAGCGGGTAGAGCGAGGCTCCCCGGCTAATGACCGTTGTGAGTGGAGTGCAGCTCCTCACAAGGTCGGCTAAGGCTAGTGAGACGAGTCTCACATCGCCTGGTGCTTGTGAGTGTGCTTAAGCCTGACGTGGACGTCAGGGCTTAAAGGGGGGAAGAATGTGACACCCCGGAATTTGTATTAGTCCTATATATAAATGATATAATAGGACTAAATCTCTAACCCGGCTATAGCCATTTTGGATGGTAGCAAGATCCAAGAGGAACATGAGAGTTAAGCGTGCTAGAGCTAGAGTAGTTCTAGGATGGGTGACCCCCTGGGAAGTGGGGCATCACACGTAGGGGCGGCGGTGGAAATCCGGCCAATATGGATACCCTTTGGGAATTGGCCGAGATCGACAATTATTGTCGAGGTGAGGAGCTTCTTGGACTTGGCAGTGCCAGGAGAGCTTGGCTAATAGATAATGAGACTGATACCAGCGCCAATGCTAGTATTTCCAGTGTTGGGAGAAGGATCTGCGATTTATAATGATGCCTCCCATGGCGAATGTGGAATTACCGTTGGGTTATTGTTGAGCATTTTGGATTACCCTGACAGGGCCACTGTGATGGCAGATACCTGGAGCAGGAAAGCTGTCTGGGGTTGAGTTGATGATTCCACAGCTGGCGCAGTGTGGATTGTTGAGGTAAACATGGCTTATGGTTGTGTCACTGAGGGTTCCTTTGGACGATAGACCGCGACTGAGTAGTTCACTCGGATGGTCAGGATTCGGGAGTGACCGAGTGAGGACCCTAGTTTGTGAGGGCTTCTTTCCTTCTTGGATGATCGCGGGGATGTGTTTCGGATTGCCTTGGTTGAGTTGACACAGGATGTGGTTTGGTGCGTGCTGCACTGGTGGTTATTTTGTTTCCCCCAGCTTTTGATGGAACCCCTGTGGTGTTTCATGTCTCAGCTCAGGAGTGTGTTGTTTTTGGGTTCCTCGCCCGTGATTGACTCGCTCCATTTGAGAGGTAAGAGTGTTTGGAGTACGAGGGACGCCCGTTGCGAATTCTGCCTTGTGAGATGAGGGAATTGCACAATCGGGCTATGCCGCACTAAATATTGCTGTTGTTGTTGTTGAGGAGTAATCAAGGGGAGTGAGTGATGACTCAGGAGCTGGAGATGATGATGTTGAGTACTTACCCTTGGTGTTTGTGACTCCTGGTGGAATTGAGCTAGTTTCGAGGACGAAACTTTCTTTAGTGGGGGAGGATGTGAGGACCCGTATCCCCACGACGAGATTACTGGTTGACCAGCAGTTTCTGGAGGCCTATGTGGCATGTCGGTAGCGTTTGTGCACCAACTGGACACTAGTGATGGGCTCGGTGGGTTAAATGGATCACGAGAGTAGTCAGATGACCCCGTCGAATGTTTAGAAGTGGTTTCGCGCGCAATGGATATTAAAATTGGGCTCAGCGTGAAGTTTGGACAAAAGAACAACTTTCCGGATGCCTTCGGCAATTTTTAGAGTTGGATTTTGGCAAATCGGACACCGAATTTGGATTCAGCGCGCGAAAACGATGAAAATGGGCTATTTACTTGTATTTTTCGGAGCCCGGATGACCCGGCATGGATTTCGAGGCATTATCACTGTTCCGGCAAGCCGGCGAGCAGCGGCGGCGGCGGCGGCGGCGGAGGGGCTCAGGCAGGCGGCAGAGCAGGCGCGGGCAGGCGCGCGGGCAGGCGCCCGGGCGCGCGGGCAGGCGCGGGCAGGCGCGCGGTGCACAGGGCGCGCATGCCACGTGGCGCTTCTCTGTTGGTTGGGGTGAGGACACGTGGCGGAGTAGGAGAGGTCGGTGCCATGGACCTGGTTCACGGAGCAAGCGGGGGGCTGCCTCGGGAAGCGTGCCTGGCAGGGTGTCAGGCAGCTGCGCGGGGAGCACGCGAGCGCACGTGGGCCGCCTCTGAGTGCGGTCCACGTGGCATCCTGCGGTTGGCGGGTGCAGTACACCAGCACGAGTGGACCGTGCCACATGGCGCACGGCTAGTGGCTGCGCTGGCTGTCCCCTGTTTTGTGGGTGACGTGGCGCGCCTGGAGCGTTTTGGGCGCACCGCGGGGGGGAGTTCTGGGTACGTTTTGGGGGCCTGAATCATTCGGGCGCCGGGAAATTGCACCCCAAAGTGAATTTTTGGCTGGATTTTCTGGCCTATAAATAGGACCCGAGTGACCTTGTGCTCACCTTTTTCTCCTCCTCTGGCTGGAATTTCGCAGGGAACTCCTCAGTAAGGTTCTTCCTCTCCCTGAGCCGCACCTTTTGGAAGACTCTGGGGTTTTTTGGGGGCACGCACTTCAAGGTTTTCGATTTTACGGCGTGGTGCGGCGATCTCTCTTCGGTATTCTTCTTCGTCGTGTTTCGGTGCACGAGCTCCTCCGGCTTACTCCGACCTCCGTTTTCGGCGATTCTTGCGCCGTTGGCTTCGCGTCAGGTAGGGCTACGATTCTCATGATTTGAGCTTGGCCTCTTTTCGAGTCTTTCTTAGAGTTTTCTGAGCCTTTTTATGACCATTTTCCACTGCGGAGTTTTGGACAGCACATCAGTGTTTAGGTGATATCTTCGCGCTCAGGCATCGGATGGAGGCGCGCCTATAGTCGTTTTGCATCTACACGTCGCAAGGAACGTCCTCGAATTTTCCTGGATTTTTCTGAGTTTCTTCCGAAGGTGAAAATCCCATTTTTCCAAAGCTTAGTGCTTCAGATTTTTGTACAGGATGCTTTTGAGATGGTGACCTTGTTGGATTTTTATCTTGACGTACGAAACTCAGTTTGGGACGTGCAGGTACTCGTTTCGAAGGGCTCGGCGCGACGATCGCAACAGTATTTTTGGTCGGAATTTTCTGAGCTCATCTCGCAGGTGAAAACAGCACAGTTTTGGGACTGTTTTGGGGATAGCATGTAGCTGGAATTAAGTGTTATTTGAGCTTCTTTGGGATTGTATCCCGCAGTTTTTGCAGGTTGTGGATCGTTTGGCTTCCGGCGTTGATGTAATTGTTTCTTGGCCTACAAGTGTCGGATTGGGGCGTTTAAATACTCATTTTAGGGATACTCGTCGCGTGGATCGCAACCGTAAATTTTCTGAATTTTTGGAGCACTATACACAGGTGAAGGTTCCCTTTCCCTCTGCTGGTTTGTTGTAGCAGCTTGTGCTGCTTTGGAAAAACAGCAAGTGTATGGTTGTGGGTATTGACTAGTGAGTTGAGTTATTTGTTGTTTATTGTGGTGGCATGTTGGGGGTGATGCTGTTTGGGGCCGAGGCTTGCACGACTTGTACCGAGGGTGCAGTTCTGGCAGATTTTTGGGTTGTGGGCGTCTACACACTTCACCGACTTCGGCTTTGCCTACGCAAAGCGCTTCAGGTGGGTGCTTTGTTTCCAGAACCGGTGGACGGTTCTCTAATTCTGTTTGTTAGGATGCATGCATTTCTAGGGTACATGGTTTGTGATTGAAAGGTAGGTAAGCTTGATGATAGTAATTGTATAAAAGAATTGCAAGAATAGTATTTATGATGTATACTGAGGACTTGCATGATTTGGACATCTATGTGATGATTAGTGTAAGCTTACCTAGGATAATGTTACCCTGTAAAAACTCTAAATATTTTATTTTAATAAATAGTCTAAAAGTGAATTTTGACCTGGTTTTTGAATTCAAAAGACCTATGTTGATTTATCTAGTCAATTGCCAGTGTGCGAGTTGCACGTTTTACGAGACAAAAAGGCTACTTTCCAATCCGGACATGATCTTGGAAATCCGAGTTGACCGTTGCGATCGTCTCGTCGAACTGAGTGAGATTTATATTCAGCACTTTTCGATCTGACGGTCGGATCTTCCAAAATTCAGCGAAGAAGCGGGCAATTACCGCGACCAATATAACAGTGGTCTGCGCAGAGGTCGCTTAAGTGAATTACTGTATATGAACAGTAACCCTGATTTTCGGGACCTGACGAATACAACGTTGACTAATTCACTGTTCGGAATCCGAACATAGCATTTCAGGTAGTCGATTTGAACGGCTCCGATGTTCTGAACGCAATGGCGCAGTCGAAAATTCTGTTTGACGACTCTGGAATCTCGAAAAGCGCAAAAACTGTATTTTGACACAGTTATTATGGACCGAGATTTTATCCGGGCAGTTTCGCTAAAATCAGAGATCGCTACCTGGTAGGTCTCGTCGAGCCGGACGTCATGGCGCAGTCCATTTTCCGTTTCGACGACCAGATCGCCTCGAAATGCGTGAAATAAGGCAAAAAAGTGGATAATTTCACATAAAACCCCATTGAAGTTGCCTCGATTTGCGTGCCAATTCTTAGATAAGGACTTAAGTGCAAAGTATAGCTACCGTAGTGGACCTAATAGCTATTAAAAGGGCTTGAAGGGCTGAAATGCAATTATGCATATTGCTATATAGAGGCATTCACACCGAGCTAGGGTTTTCAAGAAAACCCACGCAAGAGCTCTGCCCTAGCCGCTTCTCAACAACCCTCCTCCTCGCTGCCTTGCTTCCTGGAGCCCTCCCCGCACCGGCCGCCGCCTCCCCTTGCCGGAAAAAGGGAGACCAAGAAGCTCTTGATCTCGGTTCTTGGAGAGGAAGGCAACCAACAAGGTCTTTGGCGATCAAAACCACGTCCAGTGGAGTCCTCCCGGAAGCCGCAGCCGACCTGTGTTGGACCTGCCCCCGACCGCCGCCGTGCGCCGCCGCGGGACCTCTCCTCCTTTTTCCTAGTCTCCGGCGAAGGCAAGTATGGAAGTTTTGTTCTTGTTTCGTTTCGGGGACCCTAGCACTGTGTTATTGACATCCCAAGGATCACCCTGGTGCAGCCCCGCGGTCCCCGGTGCCCTGGTTGACCGGCCGGAGAGCTAGCTGCCGGAATTATCGTTTTCCGTCCGACCTCGCGCGCCGGCGTGATCCGGCCATCAAGCGCTCGATCAGAACCGTTGGATCGGCTCCTCTCGGTGACTGCAACATCCCCACGAAGCAGGAAGCGGATCGATTGAGGATCGAGCCCAAACGAAGTTGCCCTAGGAACCGGGTGGTTGGCACCTTCGCCGATCGTCGCCGCCCGGCGCCGCCGCTGCCTTCCGGCGTCGGCCACCACTGCACCAAGACTCCTGTAACCGATAGGGGTCTTCTGGTCCATGTCCCACCGGCCCGGAGCTACCTCGCCGGAATCTGCCATTAGAGGCCTTAGAGCTTCACCGGAGCTCCGCCGCCGCGCGCCGCCGGCGACTCCAGACCTCCGGAAACGGTGCAGGTAGGCCCCTCTCATCATTTCGTGACCAATGGTGGTGTTGCATGGGAATCCTAACGTCGGGTTCTTGATTCCCGCAGTTGCACCCGAAACCATCTTCTCGGGCTCATCTCCGGCCGCCGTCGCCTCCGGCCGCCGGGGCTCGACCCCACATGGACTAAACTCCTTCTGGGAACCTCCTCTAACCTATGCTCACCCTTGAAACAGGTCGGAACCTGGTTGCACCAAGATCACCCAAAACCGAGCTTGAGCCATTCTTGGGTGTTGCTCCGGCCACTGTTCCGGCCGACCTCCGGCCCCCCTCAGGGCCCAGCAGTTCAGCACCAGCCTCCCGGTAATCTAGCGGGAGTTCGGGATCGGCCTTCATTCAGGTGGGTTGTTTTTACTTTATTCCTAGCCTCTAAATTCTATCTTATTGGACGGGGTCTATTCTAAGTGTACTGGGGTTACATAATGACGGGTGATAGCTTATGCATGTTAGTGGGTTCGCTATAATGACTAGCGTCGATTGCCGACGGTGTTCTTCTTTTTCATCCCATATATGTCAGCGGGCCACCTTCGAGTGCGCGCAGTATTACCTTGTTTTCGATTATGCACTTTACCTCATTTACCTCATTACTCTTACTATTCTTATTGTGATACTGACATGATGGTGGTTACGGTTACTTGGCTCGAGGTTGCCACACGCGCACCCGCGGTTTGGCCACCGCAGAGGGTGCGCTTTTCCGGAAAAGAGGTCGTAGAACCCGTGTATACCCACGAGGTGACGTAGTGGGGGCCCCTTATTAGCTGTGGGGTTGAGGCGCCTAGGTGCGAGCGGAGCGACCCGCCGGTTTAGTTGTCCGGCGCGGTCGCGGTGTTGCAGGTACGGTATGGGGCCGTCGGTAGTGGACCGACGCGGCCGGGTATTACAGGATGCAGGTGTACAGGTTGCCTTTCCTCCTTGGGAGGATGGTTGCTCCAGTTGTCTTCACGGTTTGTTTTACTATATTCTCCTGCTTACTGTTTCTGCGTCACTGACATCCCACTTCGTGACAGGGTCCAGACGGGGAGGGAGGTAGGCGGCGGTGAGGACGGGACAGGAGCAGCTGGGTCGCTGGGGACCCTGGACTGTATCTATTCTTTTATTCTCGCTTTTCATTACTCTGTAGTCATGTGAGTGGTTCGCGACACCCTCGTGGGGTCGGCATGGATGTCGGTACGGGCTACATTTAGTGCCCCTAGTGGAATATCATTCCCTTTTATTTCTATCGGCCATTTGAAAATCAAGAAGGCAGAAGCCAAGGAAAAGATTGCGAAAACCGTTTTTAAAATCTAAGTGTCGTGTGGGCACTGGTTTCAAAACCCTGTGAATTTATGGATTGCAAAAGGGATTTCAAAACTGTGGATTTATCCTTTCCAAATTGATCGGCCATACGTTCTTCTTTTATTAGTTTAGAATACTGGTTGCTTGTGAACAACTGTGGTGATTGATTGGTTGTGTATGTTGGAACATGTACTGAACGCTACGCCGTGCACGTACAGGGGAGACTCTGTCCGGTTGCAGAGTGACCCTGTACGTGTGGCGGGTCTGGGCACGCGCCGGGGAAGAGGGGTTCTCTTTTAAGCAAAAAAAAAAAAAAAAAAAAAAAATTTACGCGTCAAATATTCGGCTTTTATGAATCGTTTCCGCTAAAACAAACCCCCGGGGCGTGACAGATTTAATGGTATCAGAGAGTTCTTTCAATCACAACAGTTAGTGCCGACATCCGTGGACAACCCTCACATGCCTACATACGAATGAAATGGGTAGGGCATAGGACTGTAGAACGTGAGTGACCGAGGGGGGGGGGGGGGGGGGGGAAATGTTGAGTCCTTTCTCTCACTTTATGGTTGTTGTTAGTAGGGTAGTCTAAAGTTGACTCTTGTGATGTGTGACAGACATGGCCCGTACTAGATCATCGGCCGGGGACGCAGAGTCAGAGTCCGAGTCCTTTCCCTCGCTAAGTGGTGCGATGTACCGTTGATGATTAGCAAAGACTAAAGCCGACCTTCTTTGTGTGCATACAGATCGAGGGCAGACTCAGCCAGCAACCGACGACGGAAATGGACATCGCCGACGAAGCCAATCGCCTGCTCCGCAACCAGCTGCGCGACGTGGCTGGGCAACTGCTGACTCTCGCGGAGCGCCTGAGCATGCTGACACAGGAACTCGAGGGCGTCGACCGGTTCCGGGGCGGCAGCAGAAGCGTTGCCACTCCCGGGATGCCACCGACGGGCCCTCCCGCCGTCCAGGAGGCTGCTAACCTGACCGTGCACACCAACGCAGAGTGCGCCCGGCAGGAATGCTCTTACCCCGAGTCGGCCGGGGACCCCCATCGGAGGGGCCGGGCGAGCAAACGCCCGAGAGCCGGGCAGAACCTCGGGCAGACGACGGAGGAGAGACCTAAGCCACCGAAACCGTGCGTCATATGCGGCAATGCACACCTCATAACGAGCTGCCCGTGGCGGGACGGACACTGTTTCCGATGTGGCAAGCCGGGCCACACGCGGTATGAGTGCCCTCTGAAGCCGTCTGTCAGAAGACCCCCGGCGCCGCGACATGTTGAGCCCAAGGGAACCGCCGCCTCCACCCCTCAAGGGGGCACCGATCCAGAGAGCCGACCTAATCCACACCCGACGCAAGCACCGAAGGTCGAACGAGGGCTTAAGGGGAGCGCGCACGCGCAACCGGGATCCTGCGTCATCTGCAAGGGCGCGCACCCAGTGACGGAATGCACTTGGAGGTACCACTATTGTAACCGGTGCGGCTTGCCAGATCACAATCACCTCTCCTGCCCTCAAGGGCCCACCCCCGCCTCCGCCGCCGTGCCACCACCGCCAAGAAGAACAAAGAGCGCGGCGGCCCCCGTGCAGACAAAGGGCTCGCCCGACGACCAGCGATGTGCAGACTCTTTAGACAGCAAACCCCCCCACCCCAACACGCGGTGCGACGCTGGCCCAAGGATTGTGGGCGGACGCCCCCCGGCCGCCCCGGCAGACGACGCGTCGTCCCGAAATAGGGAATGACAGGTACTTATCTCTCTTTGTTTTCTACTTTTCCTTTTTCCGTTTACCTTCCCTTCCCTCGGCTTCATAGAAGCTCCGTTTGGGCCGGAGCAACCCGACCCTACCAGACCCTTGCGAGCCCTCCTGCCTTTAGCTCTACCTCTCGTTTCGTCGACCGTTCCGGTCCGGTGTGCTTACAGGCGAGGGAGCCAATCTAACCTTAGCAAATCGCATACCGGTGCGTGAATTGCACAGTCTCCGATGCAAATTGACCCCACCTTTCGCACAGGTTTTGTGGATCGACGTGGACTCACCTAAGTGGTAGTCATGGCGATGTTCATGACCGCGAGGCGGTAGTAACCCTCGATAAAGGTTATGTTTTGGCACTGAGATTGTGTTGGGAAGTATGTGATATACCTTCTGGTAGGAGTTGCGTCCCCAACTTGTTGTTGGCGACAAACCTTTAGTATTCCGCTGTTCTTTTGGTAAGCACGTTGGCTACAGGCAACGGACGGTCGAAAGAACTGAGGAAATACTCTGCCCTATAATGAGGAGTACCAGATTGGGTCTAAATTAGTAGCCTTAGAGTTGTAGATACCTTGCGACTGACTTGTAGCCCTCGATTAAACTTTCTGAGCTTTTTCATAGAGTATGACTTCAGGCGGTAAGCTCCGGGAATGAAACTTTTAAGTTGTAAGTCTCGGGGACGAAACCTCTTTTAAGTTGTAAGTTTCGGGGACGAAACTTCTTTTAAGTTGTAAGTGATGTAAAAACTCTAAATATTTTATTTTAATAAATAGTCTAAAAGTGAATTTTGACCTGGTTTTGAATTCAAAAGACCTATGTTGATTTATCTAGTCAATTGCCAGTGTGCGAGTTGCACGTTTTACGAGACAAAAAGGCTACTTTCCAATCCGGACATGATCTTGGAAATCCGAGTTGACCGTTGCGATCGTCTCGTCGAACTGAGTGAGATTTATATTCAGCACTTTTCGATCTGACGGTCGGATCTTCCAAAATTCAGCGAAGAAGCGGGCAATTACCGCGACCAATATAACAGTGGTCTGCGCAGAGGTCGCTTAAGTGAATTACTGTATATGAACAGTAACCCTGATTTTCGGGACCTGACGAATACAACGTTGACTAATTCACTGTTCGGAATCCGAACATAGCATTTCAGGTAGTCGATTTGAACGGCTCCGATGTTCTGAACGCAATGGCGCAGTCGAAAATTCTGTTTGACGACTCTGGAATCTCGAAAAGCGCAAAAACTGTATTTTGACACAGTTATTATGGACCGAGATTTTATCCGGGCAGTTTCGCTAAAATCAGAGATCGCTAC
This sequence comes from Tillandsia leiboldiana, assembly GCA_029204045.2. Classification (NCBI taxonomy): domain Eukaryota; kingdom Viridiplantae; phylum Streptophyta; class Magnoliopsida; order Poales; family Bromeliaceae; genus Tillandsia; species Tillandsia leiboldiana. The sequence goes on along the minus strand of CM055063.1, from coordinate 40,973,041 downwards.
CTGGTAGGTCTCGTCGAGCCGGACGTCATGGCGCAGTCCATTTTCCGTTTCGACGACCAGATCGCCTCGAAATGCGTGAAATAAGGCAAAAAAGTGGATAATTTCACATAAAACCCCATTGAAGTTGCCTCGATTTGCGTGCCAATTCTTAGATAAGGACTTAAGTGCAAAGTATAGCTACCGTAGTGGACCTAATAGCTATTAAAAGGGCTTGAAGGGCTGAAATGCAATTATGCATATTGCTATATAGAGGCATTCACACCGAGCTAGGGTTTTCAAGAAAACCCACGCAAGAGCTCTGCCCTAGCCGCTTCTCAACAACCCTCCTCCTCGCTGCCTTGCTTCCTGGAGCCCTCCCCGCACCGGCCGCCGCCTCCCCTTGCCGGAAAAAGGGAGACCAAGAAGCTCTTGATCTCGGTTCTTGGAGAGGAAGGCAACCAACAAGGTCTTTGGCGATCAAAACCACGTCCAGTGGAGTCCTCCCGGAAGCCGCAGCCGACCTGTGTTGGACCTGCCCCCGACCGCCGCCGTGCGCCGCCGCGGGACCTCTCCTCCTTTTTCCTAGTCTCCGGCGAAGGCAAGTATGGAAGTTTTGTTCTTGTTTCGTTTCGGGGACCCTAGCACTGTGTTATTGACATCCCAAGGATCACCCTGGTGCAGCCCCGCGGTCCCCGGTGCCCTGGTTGACCGGCCGGAGAGCTAGCTGCCGGAATTATCGTTTTCCGTCCGACCTCGCGCGCCGGCGTGATCCGGCCATCAAGCGCTCGATCAGAACCGTTGGATCGGCTCCTCTCGGTGACTGCAACATCCCACGAAGCAGGAAGCGGATCGATTGAGGATCGAGCCCAAACGAAGTTGCCCTAGGAACCGGGTGGTTGGCACCTTCGCCGATCGTCGCCGCCCGGCGCCGCCGCTGCCTTCCGGCGTCGGCCACCACTGCACCAAGACTCCTGTAACCGATAGGGGTCTTCTGGTCCATGTCCCACCGGCCCGGAGCTACCTCGCCGGAATCTGCCATTAGAGGCCTTAGAGCTTCACCGGAGCTCCGCCGCCGCGCGCCGCCGGCGACTCCAGACCTCCGGAAACGGTGCAGGTAGGCCCCTCTCATCATTTCGTGACCAATGGTGGTGTTGCATGGGAATCCTAACGTCGGGTTCTTGATTCCCGCAGTTGCACCCGAAACCATCTTCTCGGGCTCATCTCCGGCCGCCGTCGCCTCCGGCCGCCGGGGCTCGACCCCACATGGACTAAACTCCTTCTGGGAACCTCCTCTAACCTATGCTCACCCTTGAAACAGGTCGGAACCTGGTTGCACCAAGATCACCCAAAACCGAGCTTGAGCCATTCTTGGGTGTTGCTCCGGCCACTGTTCCGGCCGACCTCCGGCCCCCCTCAGGGCCCAGCAGTTCAGCACCAGCCTCCCGGTAATCTAGCGGGAGTTCGGGATCGGCCTTCATTCAGGTGGGTTGTTTTTACTTTATTCCTAGCCTCTAAATTCTATCTTATTGGACGGGGTCTATTCTAAGTGTACTGGGGTTACATAATGACGGGTGATAGCTTATGCATGTTAGTGGGTTCGCTATAATGACTAGCGTCGATTGCCGACGGTGTTCTTCTTTTTCATCCCATATATGTCAGCGGGCCACCTTCGAGTGCGCGCAGTATTACCTTGTTTTCGATTATGCACTTTACCTCATTTACCTCATTACTCTTACTATTCTTATTGTGATACTGACATGATGGTGGTTACGGTTACTTGGCTCGAGGTTGCCACACGCGCACCCGCGGTTTGGCCACCGCAGAGGGTGCGCTTTTCCGGAAAAGAGGTCGTAGAACCCGTGTATACCCACGAGGTGACGTAGTGGGGGCCCCTTATTAGCTGTGGGGTTGAGGCGCCTAGGTGCGAGCGGAGCGACCCGCCGGTTTAGTTGTCCGGCGCGGTCGCGGTGTTGCAGGTACGGTATGGGGCCGTCGGTAGTGGACCGACGCGGCCGGGTATTACAGGATGCAGGTGTACAGGTTGCCTTTCCTCCTTGGGAGGATGGTTGCTCCAGTTGTCTTCACGGTTTGTTTTACTATATTCTCCTGCTTACTGTTTCTGCGTCACTGACATCCCACTTCGTGACAGGGTCCAGACGGGGAGGGAGGTAGGCGGCGGTGAGGACGGGACAGGAGCAGCTGGGTCGCTGGGGACCCTGGACTGTATCTATTCTTTTATTCTCGCTTTTCATTACTCTGTAGTCATGTGAGTGGTTCGCGACACCCTCGTGGGGTCGGCATGGATGTCGGTACGGGCTACATTTAGTGCCCCTAGTGGAATATCATTCCCTTTTATTTCTATCGGCCATTTGAAAATCAAGAAGGCAGAAGCCAAGGAAAAGATTGCGAAAACCGTTTTTAAAATCTAAGTGTCGTGTGGGCACTGGTTTCAAAACCCTGTGAATTTATGGATTGCAAAAGGGATTTCAAAACTGTGGATTTATCCTTTCCAAATTGATCGGCCATACGTTCTTCTTTTATTAGTTTAGAATACTGGTTGCTTGTGAACAACTGTGGTGATTGATTGGTTGTGTATGTTGGAACATGTACTGAACGCTACGCCGTGCACGTACAGGGGAGACTCTGTCCGGTTGCAGAGTGACCCTGTACGTGTGGCGGGTCTGGGCACGCGCCGGGGAAGAGGGGTTCTCTTTTAAGCAAAAAAAAAAAAAAAAAAAAAAATTTACGCGTCAAATATTCGGCTTTTATGAATCGTTTCCGCTAAAACAAACCCCCGGGGCGTGACATACCCTATGTGATTATGTAGCATGCCATGTTAGCACATAGCCATTTATGCGATTGGATTATGCGATGGGGCAGGATTATGTAGCTATGTGCGGATTTTACTCTGAGGAGTCATTATGGATCGAGGATTATGGACAGGTGTAGGCATTGGTGATTTTGGCATGTGGTTTACTTTCTTATATCTTTCTTGAGGACAAATGCATGCTTGTATGGACATATAGTTAGGCCCCCTTTTATTGCAACACTACTTATTGGAACTTGACTTAGGAGAAACCATGCTTTTCCTTTCTCCTTCTTTGTTAGTCAGGCGGTCAGTGTTGGTCGGGTTCGAGCATGGGTCTGGGTAGTGTAGTCGGGACTTTGTGTCTGGGACAGGTTGGATTAGTTGTTGGGCTCTGCGGCGACCGCGGATATTGGGCGGTTGACCGGATGTTTACTTATGCATCGGATTGGGTTTCTGTTTCCTCTAGTGGATGGAGTTTCCCACTTGTCGTTTAGTTGCATCCGATTGAGGTCGGGTCTTTCTTTAGTGGTTGAGTTTTCCCACTTTGATCAGAGTTGTGATCAAAGTCCTGCAATACAGAGATACTTGCTACAGAGATACTATACTCGTGTGGGTCGCTCCCCTCGATTGCCACTCCGGAGTGTGCAATCGGACGGTCCGAGGTCGATCTGTTACTTACTTTGGGATGCGAGCCATGTGGGCAGGTCCCGCGGTTTCGAGCCTTGTGCGCAGATTCCGCTGAGCAGGCATGCCAGTTTTACTGGTGGCACAGATTGGGTTATTACCGGCATTTACCTTCTTGTTGCACTCGTGTCCGGGGGGGACCGAGTGGAGTCTAGTAGCTGTGTTTAGACCAGTGCTAGTGTTGTTAGGAACCGTTTGGGGATTGACGGTGGTCCCGTGGTTATTGTGAGTTGTTGACCGTTGTGCGAGAGGCTTGGTGATCTGGAGTCTATCCGTTCTGAGAGAGAGCGTGGATTTTGACTATAGCCTGCATGAGCCACTACTCAATAGCGAGTTAGTCCGTTGGGACGCCCTACGTAATTCCAGCCCGTCAGCAGGAGGTGGTTGTAGGTAGGCGCAGGTTTGACTAGACCCGATGTGGCAGTCAGCTCGATTGGGTCGATTGAGCACCTCGTGGGCGAGTGTTGCATAGCTTTATCAGAGTTTTCCCCATTTGAGCATTTAGATAGAGGCATGGTAGCTGTTGAGAGTCTCCAGCTTTCTTTTTCAGTTTTTACTGCTTTGGTTATCTCATGCCTCTAGTGGACTTAGTGGGCAGATCGCCGGGCCTGGTGGCAGTACCCACTGAGGACTCCCTTTTTTTAGGTGTAGTTCTCACACCCGTTGGGGGTTTTCCCCCTTCCCTTCTTTTCTCTCCTTTGTTTTGCAGAGTCTTAGCAGGTGTTGCTGATTCTGCGGTGGTTGATCGAGGCGAGGGAGTCGCGTGCTAGATCCCTACCCGTCGTTGGAGAGTAGCGGTACTCCTTCAGAGGAGATCTTCAGTAGATTAGCTATTTTATTTTCCTCTTTTGAGAGACTTATGTAGTGAGGATATGATATGTATTGAGAGCCTGTACACTGATGTATTTATTGGAGATACCTCCCTGTCGAGTTCTGAGTTTTGTATATGAGGATATTGTATGATTATCATTTTGGGAGATGGACATTATTGTATTATTTCCAGTTGTACAGTAGTTGATTTTAGTTTTACTGCAGATTTTCATTTATAGCTCTGATATCTGTTTAGCTGTAGTACTTTTCTTGCAGGTAGGACGCTTCGCCTATGCGGGGTTTGGCATAGGTGGCGGATCTGTTGGCGAGCCCGGGGCGCAGTTTCGACCCCGAGGCGTGACATGGCGTACAGCTTCTTCTCTCGCAGAAGCTGTAGCACTGTCCTCAAGTGCTCCTCATGCTCCACATCACTCTGAGAGTAAATCAGTATATCATCAATAAATACAACAACAAACCGGTCCAAATACGGCTGAAATATCTGGTTCATCAAATCCATAAATGCGGCAGGGGCATTCGTCAAACCAAATGGCATCACCATGAACTCGTAATGCCCGTACCGAGATCTGAATGCCGTCTTCGAGATATCCTCGGCCCTCACCCTCAGCTGGTAGTTACCGGACTGGAGATCAATCTTCGAAAACACCGAAGCTCCCTGCAGCTGATCAAACAAATCGTCAATCAGCAGTAATGGATACTTATTTCGGATGGTCACTTTGTTCGGCTCCCTATAATGCACACACAATCGAAGCGAACCATCCTTCTTCTTAACAAATAAAACAGGCGCTCCCGACGGCGATACACTGGGTCTAACAAAACCCTTGTCCATCAGATCCTGCAGTTGCGCCTTCAGCTCTCTCAACTCGGCAGGCGCCATCTGATAAGGTGCCTTCGAGATTGGCGTGGTCGTAACGTCAATCACAAACTCTATCTCCCTCTCCGGCGGCATAGTCGTCAACTCAAGGGGAAACACATCTGGAAACTCGCGGACAATGGAGACATCCTCGAGTCCCAGTGCCACCGTAGGCATCTCCACGATAGTAGCCAGAAAGGCAGTGCAACCTCTTCTCATCATCCGCCTAGCCCTCGCCGAAGAAATAGTCGCTGCGAACAACATGCTCTGGCAACCTCTGAAGATAAACTCCTCCTATCATGGCTCGCGGAGAGTCACCGTCCTCTCCCTGCAGTCAATAGTGGAAGAATACCGCGACAACCAATCCATACCTAGTACCACATCGAAATCCTGGAGCTGCCATAAGACAAGCAAGTCTGCCGGCAAGATCCAAGATCCCAACTGTACCGGGCAAGCCTCACAATACTCCTCGGCATGCAACACATGATCTGGAATCCGAACCTCTAATGCATGCGACAAGGACTCTATCTCTATACCATAGAGGGATGCAAATGCTCGACTAACAAATGAATGCGATGCTCAAGTGTCAAACAAGGTACGAGTCCTAATGCCAGAAATTAAGGTAATACCTGCCACCACCTGGTTGGCTGCTGAGTAGTCCGCTAACTGGGCTGCATATACACGCCCGCTCTATGCCGGAGACCGGTAGTCGGTGGGGTGGGAAGAAGATGGCCTACTCGCTGGAGCATAGGGCCGCTGAGCTGTCGGCCGCTGCTGATGTGCGAAGGGAGCCGATGCCGAAGAAGGTGCCGCTGCTGTCGAAAGAGGGCATAATGCTCGCAGATGTCCAGACTGCCCACAAATATAGCAGCGTCCCCACCGCTGATCACAAGTATTAGCGGAATGCTTACCTCCGCAGAAAATACACCTGTCAGAGAATCGGGTCTGTCTCGACTGCTGCTGTGGCCTCTAAGACTGTCGCCGAGACCTGTGCTGCCTCGGCTGCGACCTCTGCTGCTCCTGATGCTGCTGCTGCTGCGGTGGCCTCTGGGATCCACCAGGCCCTCGCCGCTCAGAACGCCAACGGCCAGAGAACTGAGGCCGCGGCAGTCGTGGCGGTCTCCCTGAACTGGCCTGTCCCCTGTCATCTGGTGCTGGTCGCTTCCTATCGGAGCTCAGCGCGACCATACCACCTCGCCTGGCAACCACGTGATCTCCTCTCTCAACCCACTAAGCATGCTCCGCGGCCTCCTCAAGAGTCTGGAGCCTCTTAGCATGTACTAAAGTGTATAGCTCGGTACGGAGGCCTGCCTTGAATAACTCCACCTGATGTGGACCACCACGAGCGACGAATGGCACGCAGTTGAGCAACTGCATGAACTCCTGATAATATGCCTGAACCGGTCGGTCGCCCTGCTGAAGGTTCTTTAAATCATCCTCCAGTTTCCTCTTCACGCTGGTCGAAAAGTAGGTATCCAATATCATCCATCGAAACTCAGCCCAAGGTAGCTGTCGGGTAATCTGAAACTCCGGTGGCTCTACCCGATGCCACTAGGCATCTGCATCACCATCCAAACAATGCACCGCCATATGCACTCGGTACCTCGGATCGACGAAGAAGTCCCTGAATAGCTTCTCCATCGCTGATAGCCACATCCCAATCTACCAGGGCTGTGCATCCCGCCCCGAAAATCTAGGCGGTCCTCGCTAAAAAAACTTGGTCAGTTTGTCAGCGATATCCTACTCCTCATCCGGTGTCAAAGGCTGGATCGCTCCCGGAGCCCCGCTACTAGACGATGGTGCCGTCGGCACAGATGGTACAACTGGTGGTGCAGGGGCCTCAGAAACAGCCGGGGGCGGTGCCTCTCTCTGGGCAAGAAACTGATCCATCCTCTGCTCCTGTCGGCGAGTACTCTCAGCCAACTAGGCCACCAAGGCCCTCAACTCACTAAGCTCCGTAGGTCTGGACTGCTCCGGCTCATCCGGGGGTATAGGAGTACCCCGGGTAGGGATCTGGCATCGGGGAGGCATCCTGCCACAAGAAACCATACATCAGCAACAAAATCACACTCGACCCAATCTAGCGAGAGTCAAAGGCATCCCCCTATTCCTGTAACTCTATGTTGTCTGCAATGAACATAAATGTCCACCAGAAATAGGATATGCCAATCCCTCTTCACTCACAAGAAGAGTCAACAAAATAAATCACCGACTTTCGTGAAATATCACGCCACTCACGCCCTATCATCCTAGGGTCTGCCCAAAAAGCCTAGGTTTCCTAAGTCCCAACTGACCTATCCCTAAGCTCTGATACCACCTAATCGGTCACGCCCCGGGTGTAAACCAAAACCCGGGCCCGTCTACAGATCCGTCGTGCACACGGTATTTCCCGCGTACACGAAGCGTCGGTAACCTGCTCAGATATAAGAGATAATAATAAAATAGCATAAAATCAGAGCTGAACTAAAACTACTACATCTCAGACTAAAGCTGGAAATAAAGTAAAGAACAACTATAAATAAATACAAGTATCTCTCCCAGCTCACAACAAATATACAAACAGCTGGCTAACGCCAGACCCAAAATAAAGTACAATAAAACTGTCTAAGGAGATAGGGGTACATCAAAAGACCAACTAGCAACTGTCGGGTGGTGTAGTGTCCCAACTTTTTAGGGTAGATCTTCTGCGCTTGCGAATATTCTTTCTGTGTTAGAGCTTGAAAAAACGGAGAATGACAAAGCGATCGGATCTGAAATCCAACCTACGGGTCTTCCGTAATGAGGGATTCAGTATTAGCGGGTCCATAAAGGGTAAGTCTTGGCATCCTAGGAACCAGCAATGAGTTATTGGTGCATCAGGATCCGTGGTAACGGTTACGGGACGGTTCGGAGGATCGGCACGCTTATCGAGGAATCGGCTAAAAATATTTTTAGAATATCGGATATTGGGATTTTCGTACGTACAAAGATAAATAAACAAAATATTAATAAAAAGATTTTAATATCCCAAACACCATATGTCATGCCCCGGGGTCGAAACTGCGACCCGGCTCGCCAACAGATCCGCCGCCCATACGGTGAATCCCGTATAGACGAAGCGACAACCTGCAAAAGATCAACTATACTATACAGATATCAGAGCTGAAAGTAAAATGCTAGAAATAAAATAAATACTAGTCCAAATGATACAATCCAAGTCCTCACCAAAAATACAAAAGTCTCTCTCAGCAATAAAAGAAAATTACAACTCTATACCTCACTACAAGTCTCTCAACAAGAAACTCTCAAAATAATAAGGGTACATCTACTCTCTCGACGACGACTGGTAGGGATCTAGCTCGCGACTCCCTCACCTCGATCTGAAGAAGCAGCAACTGGAGCAGCAGGAACAGGAGCAGACATCCCTGGGGAAAAAGACACCACGACGGGTGTGAGAACTACATCCCACAGTAACTCTCAGTGGGTGCCGCCAACAAGCCCAACGGTCTGCCCACTAAGTCTACTAGAGGTAATGCTGTAACAAATGAAATACTGAAGGAAAGAGCTGGAAATAAATAACTCTACAGCTGCTTTGCCCCTATCTAGATACTCAAAAAGTGGAACCGATGATAACATGGTGCATCTACTATCCCTCAACTCAGATCACCCAATCTACCTGACTGCCTCCTCGGGACCAGTCAAACTTGCGCCTACCTACTGCCGTTACATCCCGGAGGACCGGACTTACGTAGGGCATCCGTAGCTGCCAAAACTGGCCCAGCCAGAGGGACTATGTCCGTAACTGCCAAAACTGGCCCAGTCAGAGGGACGGTGTCGACAAGTCGCGATACCAAAGTGCAGACCCACCCCGGATGTGGCACTCGAGGGGAGCGACCCCAACGAGGACAAGGGTATCCGCGCACTCTGTCGAGCTCAGGTGGCACTGCAGGCTATAATCCAAAATCCACGCTCACACTCTGAACGGAAGGACTCAATCCTCAAACATCTCGCACAACAGTCGGAGCAGTCTCGACGACTCAGCTGATCAGCTCTCACGAAACAAGAGACACTAGCCTCTCCAACAGCTCACAGCACAAAACACACCGGCTGGAGATACTCCAAAGCCGGGATCTACCCACAACTCAGGGCTAACAACACTAGTCGGACAACACTCAACGACCCGGGACCACCGTCAACCCCAACGGCTCCCACTACAGAACACCAACCACACAGATAACTCAGGAAGGACCGACACCATAAGGGTTTGGAAAACCCGATAGGTCGGTGCTAAGAACCCTATCAAACAAGAACAGACTCTAGGCTCCGCCTATCGAAGTTCCCGGCCCCCTTACAGTTCGGGAACACGACAACCTCGGTACAACACGCAGAAGATAACAACCAGGGCCCGAAAGTTCCGGGAGACCAGCACCTACAACCCTATCAACAAGAACAGGTTCCAGGCTCGGCCCCCGTGGCTTTCGTCCCGACAAAGGAATGGCCCATAGAACCCAGACCACTCGAATCCCAACGAGTGGGGAAGTTTACAGGAAAATGGGTGACATTTGCTACTGAAAACCATTTCCACTCAACCCACGCGGGTGAGTGTTACGGAATTTGAGTTGGCGTAGTTTCGTGAAAGTTTCAAGTCTTGAAGATTGAAGGTGAAGAAAGTTGGATCATTTAACTCAATCTCAAGAAAGAAGAATTCAAAAGGATCAGGTATGTTTAACTAAAGATTTTGTGTGATCCGAATACTTCTTGTAGTGTAGAAACACTTGGAAGAATCTTTCATTGCATAAAAATCAAAAACTGGACTTGGGACATGTTCAGGATCCGGATCAGGTTGTTCAATCCGGATCCCGAAGGTGGTTCGTTCATACACCAGTTCAATCCGGATCGTAGCCTCTCTTGATCCGGATCCCGAACACTGAGTTTACCATCTTCCTTGAACGATCCGGATCAGGCTTCGCAATCCGGATCCCGAACGTTGATGTTTGGTGAACTGTATGAACGATCCGGATCAAGCACTTCGATCCGGATCCCGAACCTTCGTTTTTCTGGAATTGCCTGACTCGTTACGACGATCCGGATCACAGCTAATCCGATCCGGATCGCCGTCCGTAAAATTTCCAGAAATGGTAGGTTTTGGATTCTTATCTCCTTCCTAGGGTTTCTAACCTATAAATAGACCCTATGGCTCTTTTTCTAGGGGAAAATTCAAAATAAATCCATATAGCCGTCATTTTCATATATCATCTTATGCGGCTCTAGATCCACATATAGAGAAGAAAGGAAATCATTAGAGAATACTCTATGTTTCTTCATCTATATTGATTAGTTTGATTCTAGGTTTTCATACTCACATCTTGAGTTGAATCAAACTAATGAATACTTAGATGGTATTTCCGATCTATCTTTGATCTAAGTATTCGGCGGATCATCACCACCAAAAACAACGATTTACCCCAAAAATCGGCGCGTGGATTCGCGTGTCCTTGTGGATTCAAGGTTCAACCGCTCTCGTGGATTCGGAGCGAGGCACGTTCGTGGATTCGAAGGGTGCTATTGGGTGAAGACCGTGGACTCGGTCGGACGTCGTGGATTCGACGTTGGACGCCGTGGATTCGGCGTTGGGCGCAGATCGTGGATTCGAGAAGCGTCGCGGAGCGAGCGGAGAAGATCCTCTAGGAGCGTATGGAAAAGGTTGAGTCGTAAGTGTGTACGGTAAATCACCTTGTACGTGTTTTAATTCTAGTGGATTTCTGCCGTGTTATCGGTCCCTTTGGTTTTTTACTCCGGTGATGGAGTTTTCCACGTAAAAATCTTGCGAGTTATTTTTATTTCTGCATTGGGTTTTTTATCGCAACGATTTTTGAGTGTTTATACGTTTACACCTATTCACCCCCCTCTAGGTGTTTTTTCCCCTATTTAGATCCTTATTACATATAACCCAACAAGTGGTATCAGAGCGGGAATAGGGTTGTAAACAATGGTTGAAGGTGGAAACATCAACCGACCCCCGTTCTTCGATGGAACAAATTATGCGTACTGGAAAGTGCGGATGAAAGCCTTTTTAATTTCCATCGACGAACGGGTGTGGCAATCAATTGAATTAGGATGGTCTAATCCAACTGAATTTATTGGTGATGTTCGCACCTTAAAACCTAGGTCGAAATGGACCAAGGAAGAGTTAGATTCATCTTCTTACAATGGCAAGGGAATTAATGCCATTTTTAATGCCTTATCTTAAACTGAGTTCTCTCGCGTCTCAGCATGTGAGACTGCGAAAGAAATCTGGGATGTTCTTCAGGTTACACATGAGGGAACTAACCTCGTGAAGATTCAGAAACTGCAAATGCTTACGAGCAAGTTTGACTCTATCTTGATGGCAGAAAATGAATCTTTCACGGACTACTATACACAATTGCAAGACATCGTAAACTCATGTGCTAACCTGGGAGAGAAGATTCCAGAATTTAAGATTGTAAGAAAGATCTTAAGAACTCTTCCTGAACGATTTCGCCCAAAGGTTACAGCCATTGAAACTATTAAACACCCGGACGAAATACGTGTAGAAGAATTAGTTGGTTCATTACAAACATATGAAATGACGTTTACCACTAACAATTCTTCTGGAAAGGCATCCACTTCTAAGTCTTCAAGTTATGCGTTGAAAACAACTAAGGAAGAAGACGCGGATACATCCTCCTCAGACGATGACGAGAACCTTTCTATGGAGGAATTTGAGAAGCAGCTCGCTCTCTTGACAAGGAAGTTTCGCCGCAACTTTCGAAAGGGTAATTCAAGTAAATCTCCATCCTTCGGAAAGTCGATCAAAGGCAAGGGTACTTCAAGTTACAAGTCAAGAAAGCAAGAGAACTTCTCAAAGGATAAGAAAAGTTCAGAGGGACAACTACAATGCTTCAAATGTCGAGGCTACAGCCACATTGCAACGGAGTGTCCCAACAAGTATCCGGCAAAGAAGAAGGCGATGCAAGTCGTCACTTGGGATGACAACTCAATGTCAAATGAGTCGTCTTCAAGTGATGAAGAAAAGAGCTCCACGGCATTCCACGCGTCCATATCTTCACCCTTCATGTGCTTTATGGCAAGTACATCCGAGTCGTTGTCCAACTCCACTGTTGAAAAGATTGCAACGGACAACGAATCGGATGATTCGGAAGGTGAAGATCTTGCTTTAGCCTATCACAGACCTTTACGGGATTCAAAGAAACCGGCTAAGCAAAACAAGGGGTTGAGAGGGAGATTGCAGGATCTCGAAGAAGAAGTAAAAAGGGTAACTTCTCTCTCGACCGATCTTGAAGTGGAAAGGGATAATCTGATAAAAGCAAATGTTTCCCTTCAAGAGTCCAATGAGCAACTCGAGAAGAATTATATAGATATGGTGAACAAAGCGAACTACTTCTTGAAGCTCTACGGCGAGGCCCGACGGGAAAAATTGGAAATGACAGAGACCATTTGCCAACTCAAGGATGACTTACAGCAATTTTCTTTTGGAAGGAGTAAGTTGGATAAACTTCTTGGTCTTGGTCAAACAAACAAGTTCGGCCTCGGATACAATCGAACTGAAGACAATTTTAGTTCAGTTGGGACAGTCTTTGTGCCTCAGTCGGTATCTCCTCCTCCGACACCGGAATTCATGACAACCAACGACAACAAGCCTACTTCATCCTCTTCAGAATCGTCAAGCACAAAGGTATGTTTTCGTTGTAATTTTGCAGGGCACATTGAAAGAAATTGCAAGATTGGAGCTCAAAGATCAAATCAACCACATCTTGCAACTGCTACCAATAAGTTCACTCCCCGGAATTCAAAGAAGGATTTTTCAAAAGAAAAGAACGTTGGTAGTACTCCAAACAAGACGATGACAAAAGAAAAGGATCAATCAGACAAAACGTCTTCATCAAGGAAAATTTCTCAACCATTGCCGACATACTCCAAAACTCAAAAGGTTTGGGTATGCAAAGGTGAAATCCTTCCTTGTCTTTAATCGTTCTACGATTAAATGTTGTGTAGTTTATGTAGACTATTTTTTTTTTTCTTTCTTTTGGCCGACCCGTCAACCATCTTTGGGAGGTAAATGGTATATTTTCCTATTGGTTGATGATTTCTCTAGGTTTTCTTGGGTAGCATTTTTAAAAGAGAAAGCTGATACTTTTGATTCTTTTCACGAGATTTGCCTTCGTATTATGATTGAAAAGAATGAAAAGATCATTCGTGTTAGAAGTGATAGAGGTGGAGAATTCATTAATTCTAAATTCATTGACTTTTGTACTTCAAACGGTATTAAGCATGAATTCTCTGCACCCTATACACCTCAACAGAATGGTGTTGTCGAGCGCAAAAACAGGGTTGTTCAAGAGATGGCGCGTGTGATGCTTCATAGCCGGAATTTACCGCTACATTTTTGGGCTGAAGCTGTGAACACCGCTGTCTATGTCATTAATCGAGTGTTTTTGCGCCCGGGAACGTTAAATACACCATATGAACTATGGTGTGGTAGAAAACCCAACATCAAATATTTTCGCATCTTCGGGAGTCGGTGTTACATTTTACGTGACCGTGAAAATCTTGGAAAGTTTGACTCACGAAGTGACGAAGGGATTTTCTTGGGGTATTCTACTAATAGTAGAGCATATCGAGTATTTAACTTGGAATCTAAGACGATCGTAGAATCTATAAATGTTAAAGTAGATGAAGCTTTTCACTTTGCATCTGAAAAATCTACCCTCGATATCTCTCTAGATGATGATTCTCCTGCCGTTGCATCTTCTCATAATAATACTTCCAATATTAATGATGCATCTAATGGTTCTTCAAGTTTATCTAATGTGCAGGAATCATCTCATATATCTCCGAGTACTCCGTTTCAACAAACGCTACGAATCTCCAAGGATCATCCGGAATCGAATATTATTGGAGATCCACAAGAAGGAGTTAGAACTCGGAGGCAGTTGGTTTGTGGATTCGCTTGCTACGTATCTTTAATCGAACCAAAGAACATAGATGAAGCTCTTCAGGATGACTACTGGATTAAAGCAATGCAGGAAGAGCTCCATCAATTTGAGCGAAACAAAGTCTGGGAATTAACGAAGCCTCCAAAGCAACATAATGTGATAGGTACCAAATGGATCTTCAAGAACAAGAAAAATGAGGATGGTACTATCATCAGGAACAAGGCACGATTAGTTGCTCAAGGCTACTCTCAAGTAGAAGGTATAGACTTTGATGAAACATTCGCCCCTGTAGCTAGACTCGAGTCCATTCGTATACTATTTTCTATTGCTTGTCATTTTAAAATCAAATTATTTCAAATGGACGTTAAGAGCGCATTTCTAAATGGGTTTTTAAATGAGGAAGTTTACGTGGCTCAACCGAAAGATTTTGTAGACCATAAACAACCTAACCATATTTTTCGTTTGAAAAAGGCTCTTTACGGTCTGAAACAAGCACCGCGAGCATGGTACGAAAGGTTGACAAAGCACCTTTTGGAGAAGGGCTACACTCGAGGGGTAGCTGATAGGACTCTCTTTGTGAAGCATTATCAAAACAATTTCATTGTAGCACAAATCTATGTCGATGACATTATATTTGGCGCAACAAGAGATAATGATGCTTCTAAATTCGCGGAGACCATGGAAAGCGAATTTGAGATGTCCATGATGGGCGAATTGACTTATTTCCTTGGATTGCAAATTAAACAAAATGATGAGGGTATTCACTTGAGTCAATCCAAGTATGCAATGGAGTTGGTTAAAAAGTTTGATCTTGAAAATTCGAAGGATTTTCCGACTCCAATGGGAACTAGCCACAAGGGACTTGGAAGTGAATCACAAAGTGAGAATGTAGACGAGAAACTTTATCGGAGTATGATTGGAAGTCTACTTTATCTCACGGCTAGTCGCCCGGATATATCTTTTGGTGTTGGGATCTGCGCGAGATATCAATCTGCACCAAAGGAGGTTCACCTGAAAGCGGTGAAAAGGATCATCCGGTATATCAAAGGATCAATTAATTTCGGAATTTGGTATCCTATGGGAACAAGTTTGGATATTGTTGGATACTCAGATGCCGATTGGGCAGGATTAGTGGATGATCGGAAAAGCACGAGTGGTGCATGCTTCTATCTTGGCCATTGCCTTGTTGCATGGCACAGTAAAAAGCAGAATTGCATAGCACTCTCGACTGCCGAAGCGGAATACATTTCAGCGGGTAGTTGTTCAACCCAACTCATTTGGATGAAAAGTGTGTTGAGTGACTTCCGGATTTCAGCATCTTCGGTAACAATTCTTTATGACAACACAAGTGCAATTAACATTTCTAAAAACCCTGTGTTGCACTCTAGAACAAAACATATTGAACTTAGATATCATTTTCTTAGAGAGCTAGTTGAATCAAATACTCTTCAACTTTCATATATTTCAACTGAGGATCAATTAGCTGACATTCTAACAAAACCTTTGGATCAAAAACGTTTTATTCATTTGCGAAAAGCAATTGGAATGCTTTCCTTGAAATAAACTTCTTTTTGAAACCTTTGCTTAGGATAGGTTTTGTTTTTGTTTTGTTTTGTTCATTATCCATGTTTGTACATAGGACATTAATTGAGCATAAATCATAATTGACTTTAATTGCATCTTTTCGTACATTTTGAAATTTATTATGCTTTTGCCATCATAATATTTCACTGTTGCAATGATCATTTATGTTAATTAAATCGTCTTCTGAGTGATCAAAGTCAATTTCTCTCTCAATGATCTCTTGGTATAGTCATTATCTTATTTGACTGCTTAGTCGAGTATGAAACCGAGATCAATTTTTGGTTGAATAGTTTATATCTTAAATAATTGATAGCCAGTTGAGGGGGAGTCAAAGAAAAGTAAAATGCTCAAAAGATGTGGAAAGAGTTACATCCCAATGAGGAGTGTGAAAACTACCACCACATGGAGGAAAGAGCTACCACCTCGGTCGTCCGAGTATTGTGTGCAGCTACCACATGTATACCAAGCATGGTTGTTCAAATTTTGATTAAGTAAAATGCATGTTGAAATACTTGACTCCGTCAATTTCAAGGTTGGTATAAGGTGGGTTTTTAAAGAAAGATGCTCAAAGAGCCACTCTCTTCAACAGATTGTCTAGATACATTATCTACTATATTTGGGATTTCAAACATCTATTGATCTTTGTATTTCATTTTCTTTACTGAATTGATGATTTGATAAAGGCATTACTCATAAGATCAAGTTAGATGTAATTGAAGGTGTTCAACTTTAAGGGATTTAATTTTTGTAAATTCTCGTTTCATTTTTGGATATTATTGTTAGATTTGCATAATCTAATTCTTGTTGTATGAAACGATGATTTTTGTTTAAAGTAGATACACATCTGTGCTTACAATCTTTTTCTGGTTTTACTTGAATTTCTCTGAAATTTTCTAAAGAAAAAGCTGGAGCCGATCCGGATCGGGCAAGATGATCCGGATCCCGAACGCAGGTATTCTTCTGCGGGCTGACGATCCGGATTGGACCTGCCGATCCGGATCCCGAACGCAGTTTCTCACTGCGGGTAGCCGATCCGGATCGCAAGCATGGTCTGATCCGAATCGCGGCTAGGGTTTTATAAAGAACAAAAGGGTTTTGATTTCTTTTACTCCAATCTTTTGTTCCAAAGTTTCCAGAGCTTCTCTCTCTAGATTTCATCCTTCTTGGAAGCTTTCAAACTCAAGTTCTTCAACTCCAAGTAAGTTTTATTGATCAAAATCTCGGTTTTTCACCGTTTTTCTCTATTCCTCCTCAAACGTGATGAAATTCTTGGATCAATTTTGTTTGTGGATGGTTTTTGATCAAATTTCTTTTGAAATAAGAACTCTGGGTAGATTAGTTTTGATTGTATGCTAGGTATTCTCCTGATTAACGGATTTTTAGGCTTCGATTTCTAAATTTCGATTTTAGGGCATATAATAAGGATTTTCGAAAATCATGCAATTGATCTATTTTTAAAATTCCTTTTGCAAACTAATTTGATTCTTAGTCTCTCTACACGATAATGATTGTTTGGGTACAATTTTTCAAATTTCTGAAAATTAACAATTTTTCCGTGTTCTTGAGTTGTTGCTCACAGGATTTCAATCTTCTTAAGGCACTGGGATCAATGGGATTCTCATGGATCATTCTTTTATTGGTCACTATGGTGCACACTCGGGCCACAAACAAATTAAAGAGAGCTAAGAAAACACACAACAAGGGTGAGTTTCATGTGATCAGCGACACAGAAGTAGAAGTAGATTGTCAAGAGATAGATTGGACTGAATTAACAGATGATGATGAATCAATGCCCGATGCATCGAAAGAAAAAGCACACATGGACAAAGGTAAAGCACCTATGACTGCACCAACCATCTCGGTGAAAAGGAAACGACTTGCTCGACGGTTGGACGAGCACGAGGTTTCATGTCTAACTAACCGATTATTCCGGATTCTCCACCTCGTGAGGAACAAGTGTTCGTTATGCGGATCGCCTAAGGGCATTTGAGAATCGTGAATGCATTGGTGAGAGGCATGTTAATATTGAGGCTCTACGAGATCACTCCCCTGAGTTTGGCATTCTGATTGAACAAGCAAATCTTATTCAAGTTTGTCGATTTCCAGAAGTGCTTGGATACTGTCTGCATCTTGTAAGGGCCTTCTATACAAATGCACGGCACCTTCGAGAAATTGAAAACGGTCCAATGGAATTTTACACCAATATCCAAGGCACAAGATTCAAATTACCTACACAATTGATTGGCGAGGTTTTGGGCAGCCTGCCAGCAAGCCAGGAGTTAATACTTGAAGGAAAGGTTTTGACGAACACTTTGTGGAAACGGGTTATAAAGGGAATTTGTTTGGAAGGAACGCACTCAACGGAGAAATCGATCAGATCCAAAGAACTTCGTCTTGCGTACCGATTCCTAAACTTCCTCACCTGCTACAATATCCTTCCAAATTTGCAGGACGAAAGTCTTGAGATGGGATCGAATGCTATTTTGTATCTCTTAGGACATCCGTCTGAGGCAATGGGATTGAATATCAACATTCCTTACATTATTTGAATAGAATGACAAGATATGTTGAGCACCCTCATCCCACAGAAAGAATTCCCATTTCACTGATTAATGAGGATCTGAAGAAATTTCAGGTTGATATTGCTTCACCGACTTATCATCACTGCTGGGGCATGATCGATGAATCTACCCTTGTCAAGTCCCTTCACAAATTGCCCCATGTCAC
>CM055063.1:40919001-40954520 GCA_029204045.2 Tillandsia leiboldiana | reverse complement strand
AAACGTCAAATGAGTCGTCTTCAAGTGATGAAGAAAAAGATCCACGGCATTCCACGCGTCCATATCTTCAACCTTCATGTGCTTTATGGCAAGTACATCCGAGTCGTTGTCCAACTCCACTGTTGAAAAGAATGCAACGGACACGAATCGGGATGATTCGGAAGGTGAAGATTTTGCTCTAGCCTACACAGATCTTTACGGGATTCAAAGAAACGGCTAAGCAAAACAAGGGGTTGAGAGGGAGATTGCAGGATCTCGAAGAAGAAGTAAAAAGGGTAACTTCTCTCTCGACCGATCTTGAAGTGGAAAGGGATAATCTGATAAAAGAAAATGTTTCCCTTCAAGAGTCCAATGAGCAACTCGAGAAGAATTATAGATATGGTGAACAAAGCGAACTACTTCTTGAAGCTCTACGGCGAGGCCCGACGGGAAAAATTGGAAATGACAGAGACCATTTGCCAACTCAAGGATGACTTACAGCAATTTTCTTTAGGAAGGAGTAAGTTGGATAAACTTCTTGGTCTTGGTCAAACAAACAAGTTCGGCTCGGATACAATCGAACTGAAGACATTTTAGTTCGGTTGGGACAGTCTTTGTGCCTCAGTCGGTATCTCCTCCTCCGACACCGGAATTCATGACAACCAACGACAACAAGCCTACTTCATCCTCTTCAGAATCGTCAAGCACAAAGGTATGTTTTCGTTGTAATTTTGCAGGGCACATTGAAGAAATTGCAAGATTGGAGCTCAAAGATCAAATCAACCACATCTTGCAACTGCTACCAATAAGTTCACTCCCCGGAATTCAAAGAAGGATTTTCTAAAGAAAAGAACATTGGTAGTACTTCAAACAAGACGATGACAAAAGAAAAAGATCAATCATACAAGACGTCTTCATCAAGGAAAATTTCAACCATTGCCAACATACTCCAAAACTCAAAAGGTTTGGGTATGCAAAGGTGAAACCCCTCCTTGTCTTTAATCGTTCTACGATTAAATGTTGTGTAGTTTATGTAGACTATTTTTTTTTTTTTTCTTTGGCCGACCCGTCAACCATCTTTGGGAGGTAAATGGTATATTTTTTATTGGTTGATGATTTCTCTCGGTTTCTTGGGTAGCATTTTTAAAGAGAAAGCTGATACTTTGATTCTTTTCACGAGATTTGCCATCGTATTATGATTGAAAAGAATGAAAAGATCATTCGTGTTAGAAGTGATAGAGGTGGAGAATTCATTAATTCAAAATTCATTGACTTTTGCACTTCAAACGGTATTAAACATGAATTCTCTGCCCTATACACCTCAACAGAATGGTGTTGTCGAGCGCAAAAACAGGGTTGTTCAAGAGATGGCGCGTGTGATTGCTTCATAGCCGGAATTTACCGCTACATTTTTGGGCTGAAGCTGTGAACACCGCTGTCTTGTCATTAATCGAGTTGTTTTTGCGCCGGGAACGTAAATACACCATATGAACTATGGTGTGGTAGAAAAAACCCAACATCAAATATTTTTCGCATCTTCGGGAGTCGGTGTTACATTTTACGTGACCGTGAAAATCTTGGAAAGTTTGACTCACGAAGTGACGAAGGGATTTTCTTGGGGTATTCTACTAAGTAGAGCATATCGAGTATTTAACTTGGAATCTAAGACGATCGTAGCTATCTATAAATGTTAAAAGTAGATGAAGCTTTTCACTTTGCATCTGAAAAATCTACCCTCGATATCTCTCTAGATGATGATTCTCCTGCCGTTGCATCTTCTCCATAATAATACTTCCAATATTAATGATGCATCTAATGGTTCTTAAGTTTATCTAATGTGCAGGAATCATCTCATATATCTCCGAGTCACTCCGTTTCAACCAAACGCTACGAATCTCCAAGGATCATCCGGAATCGAATATTATTGGAGATCCACCAAGAAGGAGTTAGAACTCGGAGGCAGTTGGTTGTGGATTCGCTTGCTACGTATCTTTAATCGACACCAAAGAAACATAGATGAAGCTCTTCAGGATGACTCTGGATTAAAGCAATGCAGGAAGAGCTCCATCAATTTGAGCGAAACAAAGTCTGGGAATTAACGAAGCCTCCAAGCAACATAATGTGATAGGTACCAAATGGATCTTCAAGAACAAGAAAAATGAGGATGGTACTATCATCAGGAACAAGGCACGATTAGTTGCTCAAGGCTACTCTCAAGTAGAAGGTATAGACTTTGATGAACATTCGCCCCTGTAGCTAGACTCGAGTCCATTCGTATACTATTTTCTATTGCTTGTCATTTTAAAATCAAATTATTTCAAATGGACGTTAAGAGCGCATTTCTAAATGGGTTTTTAAATGAGGAAGTTTACGTGGCTCAACCGCAAGATTTTGTAGACCATAAACAACCTAACCATATTTTTCGTTTGAAAAAGGCTCTTTACGGTCTGAAACACGCACCGCGAGCATGGTACGAAAGGTTGACAAAGCACCTTTTGGAGAAGGGCTACACTCGAGGGGTAGCTGATAGGACTCTCTTTGTGAAGCATTATCAAAACAATTTCATTGTAGCACAAATCTATGTCGATGACATTATATTTGGCGCAACAAGAGATAATGATGCTTCTAAATTCGCGGGAGACCATGGAAAGCGAATTTGAGATGTCCATGATGGGCGAATTGACTTATTTCCTTGGATTGCAAATTAAACAAAATGATGAGGGTATTCACTTGAGTCAATCCAAGTATGCAATGGAGTTGGTTAAAAAGTTTGATCTTGAAAATTCGAAGGATTTTCCGACTCCAATGGGAACTAGCCACAAGGGACTTGGAAGTGAATCACAAAGTGAGAATGTAGACGAGAAACTTTATCGGAGTATGATTGGAAGTCTACTTTATCTCACGGCTAGTCGCCCGGATATATCTTTGGTGTTGGGATCTGCGCGAGATATCAATCTGCACCAAAGGAGGTTCACCTGAAAGCGGTGAAAAGGATCATCCGGTATATCAAAGGATCAATTAATTTCGGAATTTGGTATCCTATGGGAACAAGTTTGGATATTGTTGGATACTCAGATGCCGATTGGGCAGGATTAGTGGATGATCGGAAAAGCACGAGTGGTGCATGCTTCTATCTTGGCCATTGCCTTGTTGCATGGCACAGTAAAAAGCAGAATTGCATAGCACTCTCGACTGCCGAAGCGGAATACATTTCAGCGGGTAGTTGTTCAACCCAACTCATTTGGATGAAAAGTGTGTTGAGTGACTTCCGGATTTCAGCATCTTCGGTAACAATTCTTTATGACAACACAAGTGCAATTAACATTTCTAAAAACCCTGTGTTGCACTCTAGAACAAAACATATTGAACTTAGATATCATTTTCTTAGAGAGCTAGTTGAATCAAATACTCTTCAACTTTCATATATTTCAACTGAGGATCAATTAGCTGACATTCTAACAAAACCTTTGGATCAAAACGTTTTATTCATTTGCGAAAAGCAATTGGAATGCTTTCCTTGAAATAAACTTCTTTTTGAAACCTTTGCTTAGGATAGGTTTTGTTTTTGTTTTGTTTTGTTCATTATCCATGTTTGTACATAGGACATTAATTGAGCATAAATCATAATTGACTTTAATTGCATCTTTTCGTACATTTTGAAATTTATTATGCTTTTGCCATCATAATATTTCACTGTTGCAATGATCATTTATGTTAATTAAATCGTCTTCTGAGTGATCAAAGTCAATTTCTCTCTCAATGATCTCTTGGTATAGTCATTATCTTATTTGACTGCTTAGTCGAGTATGAAACCGAGATCAATTTTTGGTTGAATAGTTTATATCTTAAATAATTGATAGCCAGTTGAGGGGGAGTCAAAGAAAAGTAAAATGCTCAAAAGATGTGGAAAGAGTTACATCCCAATGAGGAGTGTGAAAACTACCACCACATGGAGGAAAGAGCTACCACCTCGGTCGTCCGAGTATTGTGTGCAGCTACCACATGTATACCAAGCATGGTTGTTCAAATTTTGATTAAGTAAAATGCATGTTGAAATACTTGACTCCGTCAAATTTCAAGGTTGGTATAAGGTGGGTTTTTAAAGAAAGATGCTCAAAGAGCCACTCTCTTCAACAGATTGTCTAGATACATTATCTACTATATTTGGGATTTCAAACATCTATTGATCTTTGTATTTCATTTTCTTTACTGAATTGATGATTTGATAAAGGCATTACTCATAAGATCAAGTTAGATGTAATTGAAGGTGTTCAACTTTAAGGGATTTAATTTTTGTAAATTCTCGTTTCATTTTTGGATATTATTGTTAGATTTGGCATAATCTAATTCTTGTTGTATGAAACGATGATTTTTGTTTAAAGTAGATACACATCTGTGCTTACAATCTTTTTCTGGTTTTACTTGAATTTCTCTGAAATTTTCTAAAGAAAAAGCTGGAGCCGATCCGGATCGGGCAAGATGATCCGGATCCCGAACGCAGGTATTCTTCTGCGGGCTGACGATCCGGATTGGACCTGCCGATCCGGATCCCGAACGCAGTTTCTCACTGCGGGTAGCCGATCCGGATCGCAAGCATGGTCTGATCCGAATCGCGGCTAGGGTTTTATAAAGAACAAAAGGGTTTTGATTTCTTTTACTCCAATCTTTTGTTCCAAAGTTTCCAGAGCTTCTCTCTCTAGATTTCATCCTTCTTGGAAGCTTTCAAACTCAAGTTCTTCAACTCCAAGTAAGTTTTATTGATCAAAATCTCGGTTTTTCACCGTTTTTCTCTATTCCTCCTCAAACGTGATGAAATTCTTGGATCAATTTTGTTTGTGGATGGTTTTTGATCAAATTTCTTTTGAAATAAGAACTCTGGGTAGATTAGTTTTGATTGTATGCTAGGTATTCTCCTGATTAACGGATTTTTAGGCTTCGATTTCTAAAATTTCGATTTTAGGGCATATAATAAGGATTTTCGAAAATCATGCAATTGATCTATTTTTAAAATTCCTTTTGCAAAACTAATTTGATTCTTAGTCTCTCTACACGATAATGATTGTTTGGGTACAATTTTTCAAATTTCTGAAAATTAACAATTTTTCCGTGTTCTTGAGTTGTTGCTCACAGGATTTCAATCTTCTTAAGGCACTGGGATCAATGGGATTCTCATGGATCATTCTTTTATTGGTCACTATGGTGCACACTCGGGCCACAAACAAATTAAAGAGAGCTAAGAAAACACAACAAAAGGGTGAGTTTCATGTGATCAGCGACACAGAAGTAGAAGTAGATTGTCAAGAGATAGATTGGACTGAATTAACAGATGATGATGAATCAATGCCCGATGCATCGAAAGAAAAAGCACACATGGACAAAGGTAAAGCACCTATGACTGCACCAACCATCTCGGTGAAAAGGAAACGACTTGCTCGACGGTTTGGACGAGCACGAGGTTTCATGTCTAACTAACCGATTATTCCGGATTCTCCACCTCGTGAGGAACAAGTGTTCGTTAATGCGGATCGCCTAAGGGCATTTGAGAATCGTGAATGCATTGGTGAGAGGCATGTTAATATTGAGGCTCTACGAGATCACTCCCCTGAGTTTGGCATTCTGATTGAACAAGCAAATCTTATTCAAGTTTGTCGATTTCCAGAAGTGCTTGGATACTGTCTGCATCTTGTAAGGGCCTTCTATACAAATGCACGGCACCTTCGAGAAATTGAAAACGGTCCAATGGAATTTTACACCAATATCCAAGGCACAAGATTCAAAATTACTCCACAATTGATTGGCGAGGTTTTGGGAATGCCTGCCAGCAAGACAGGAGTTAATTACTTGAAGGGAAAGGTTTTGACGAACACTTTGTGGAAAAGGGTTATAAAGGGAATTTGTTTGGAAGGAACGCAATCAACGGAGAAATCGATCAGATCCAAAGAACTTCGTCTTGAGTACCGATTCCTAAACTTCATCACCTGCTACAATATCCTTCCAAATTTGCAGACGAAAGTCTTGAGATGGGATCGAATGCTATTTTTGTATCTCTTAGGACATCCGTCTGAGGCAATGGGATTGAATATCAACATTCCTTACATTATTTGGAATAGAATGACAAGATATGTTGAGCACCCTCATCCCACAGAAAGAATTCCATTTCCACTGATTATAATGAGGATCTTGAAGAAATTTCAGGTTGATATTGCTTCACCGACTTATCATCACTGCTTGGGCATGATCGATGAATCTACCATTGTCAAGTCCCTTCACAAATTGCCCCATGTCACTCCAGTCCCTCCATGCGGAACGAAACCTAGTAGCGGCACTTCCGCGTCACCATCACAACCAGCACCCACACCAGCGGATGAAGCATCAGTCTCATCCATCTACAAAGAACAACAACGATTGTCTTTTGAGTAGGAACAAATTTCAAAGGCACAGACGAGAATTTCCAATGAGCTGGAGCTCATCACGGCAGCTCATATTACCATAACTAAGAAGGTCAATTCAATGAACAAGCTGGTGAAAAAGATATTCTCAAAGATGGGCTGCACGAGCTCTGAAGACTCCGAATCTGATGACTAATTCCTTTCTTTTATTCTTTTTCCTTGTGCAGTTTTTTAACCTTTTCTTGTGCAGGTTCTTCAGTTTTTTTTAGGACTTACTCTTAGTTCTAGTTCTTAAATTTCGGAACATTTTCTTTATAATTTTTAACTCTCCTTCAATTTTTGGTAATTTTGGCTTTGTTTGTGACAAAAAGGGGGAGAGAGTTTAGAGAACTTGAACAATGATGAACAATGCTGATGTGAAAATTTTGTATACATCAAGGTACAATGATGACTGAGAACTTGAACAATGATGATGTGAATGTGTGAACATCGAGGTAAGTATAACCTCAACTTAAAAGGTAAGTAGAACTTCAACTTTTGGTTTTCATTTGTTTGAATGCATGCCTCGACTAACTATTCAACTAACTATTTGGGCATGTAACATAACTAACAAGTTGATGTTCACTAACATGACATTTGTTTTTTTTGATTGCATAGAAGATATGTTGGTTTTTGACGATGATTCTCTTACATATCTGAATTCTCAAATGTCATGATGATCAGATAAACTCTATCTCTGTACTAGGTTTTGAATGTTAAATATTCTTGAGGTATCTAACGATCTCTTTTTGTCAAGAATGATTTCTTTGTGCAGAGAGTACAGATGTCTAAGTCTAGAGTCTGTTTTAGGAGTTTATCTCATGTTTTTAAATTTTTTTTGGATCTCCATTGTAAATTTTTGTTGTATGGTGATAACAACAAAAATATCTTTTTGAATTTTCTTTAGTGGATCTGTGTTTTGTCACGAAACCGCCAAAGGGGGAGATTGTTACGGAATTTGAGTTGGCGTAGTTTCGTGAAAGTTTCAAGTCTTGAAGATTGAAGGTGAAGAAAGTTGGATCATTTAACTCAATCTCAAGAAAGAAGAATTCAAAAGGATCAGGTATGTTTAACTAAAGATTTTGTGTGATCCGAATACTTCTTGTAGTGTAGAAACACTTGGAAGAATCTTTCATTGCATAAAAATCAAAAACTGGACTTGGGACATGTTCAGGATCCGGATCAGGTTGTTCAATCCGGATCCCGAAGGTGGTTCGTTCATACACCAGTTCAATCCGGATCGTAGCCTCTCTTGATCCGGATCCCGAACACTGAGTTTACCATCTTCCTTGAACGATCCGGATCAGGCTTCGCAATCCGGATCCCGAACGTTGATGTTTGGTGAACTGTATGAACGATCCGGATCAAGCACTTCGATCCGGATCCCGAACCTTCGTTTTTCTGGAATTGCCTGACTCGTTACGACGATCCGGATCACAGCTAATCCGATCCGGATCGCCGTCCGTAAAATTTCCAGAAATGGTAGTTTTTTTATTCTTATCTCCTTCCTAGGGTTTCTAACCTATAAATAGACCCTATGGCTCTTTTTCTAGGGGAAAATCCAAAATAAATCCATATAGCCATCATTTTCATATATCATCTTATACGGCTCTAGATCCACATATAGAGAAGAAAGGAAATCATTAGAGAATACTCTATGTTTCTTCATCTATATTGATTAGTTTGATTCTAGGTTTTCATACTCACATCTTTAGTTGAATCAAACTAATGAATACTTAGATGGTATTTCCGATCTATCTTTGATCTAAGTATTCGGCGGATCATCACCACCAAAAACAACGATTTACCCCAAAAATCGGCGCGTGGATTCGCGTGTCCTTGTGGATTCAAGGTTCAACCGCTCTCGTGGATTCGGAGCGAGGCACGTTCGTGGATTCGAAGGGTGCTATTGGGTGAAGACCGTGGACTCGGTCGGACGTCGTGGATTCGACGTTGGACGCCGTGGATTCGGCGTTGGGCGCAGATCGTGGATTCGAGAAGCGTCGCGGAGCGAGCGGAGAAGATCCTCTAGGAGCGTATGGAAAAGGTTGAGTCGTAAGTGTGTACGGTAAATCACCTTGTACGTGTTTTAATTCTAGTAGATTTCTGCCGTGTTATCGGTCCCGTGGTTTTTTACTCCGGTGATGGAGTTTTCCACGTAAAAATCTTGCGAGTTATTTTTATTTCCGCATTGGGTTTTTTATCGCAACGATTTTTGAGTGTTTATACGTTTACACCTATTCACCCCCCTCTAGGTGTTTTTTCCCCTATTTAGATCCTTATTACATATAACCCAACAGTGAGGACTAAAAATAGTTCCCTTTTTTAAAAACTATCTGGATTTGAGGAAAAACTCATTTTTAATGATTTTTAGTTCTTTTAGAGAAGACAGTTATAAAACAAGTATTTATTCCCAAACCCCGAAGGACTGATGCCTGTGTCCAATCAAACAAGAACAGACTCCAGCGGCCCTTCGATGCTTGGAAGAAAACATTGGTAGACTAAAATCATGTGTATGTCGAAAAGGGTTATGGGTTCTAGGTCCCCCTAACACTGGTGCACAACTGCCACTATCACAGTGGCGACAGCAAAAACAGGGAAACAAGACCTCCCTGGGACTACCGTTTACCCAAACGACTCCCGGCACAGATAAGCGACCAACTATATCTACCAGACTCCACTCTGCTCCCAAGCACGAGTGCAAATGCAACCCACACTAAAAGGAAGTCCCGACCACTCGGCCTGTTACGGCATTTTGGTGTTGGCATATTTCGTGAGTCAAGTCAGTGAGTTGAGCCGGAGTCTTAAAGGGATCAAATTGTCAATCAGCAATCAAAGACTTAGAAAAGATTCAACAAGAGCTCAAGTTGGCACTCAGTGTCTTGAGTCTTGAAGATTGAAGTTGAAGAATTGTGGATCAGTTACATCAATCTCAAGAAGAAAGTATTCAAGAGGATCAGGTATGTTTAACTAAATAATTGTGGTGATCCGAATACTTTCTTATAGTGTAGAAACACTTGGAAGAATTTTTAATTGCATAAAAATCAAAAACTGAACATGGGGCATGTTCAGGATCCGGATCAGATGATCCAATCCGGATCCCGAAGGGTATTAGTTCATGTGCAAATCCAATCCGGATCCAAGCCTATTCTGATCCGGATCCCGAACATTGGATGTTGCTGAAATTCATGAACGATCCGGATCGGGAAGTTGCAATCCGGATCCCGAACCCTTGTTTTTCTGGAATCGTCAATCTCGTTACGACGATCCGGATCGCAGTAAATCCGATCCGGATCGGCGTCCTGAAAATTTCCAGATAAGGTATGTTTTTGATTCTTATCTCTTTCCAAAGGTTTCTAAACTATAAATAGACGTTTAGGGTTTCTCAAAAACGTGGGTGCTATACCGATCAATTTATAAAACTCTTGAGAGCAACCCTAGAGGCTAGGTTTTTATCGATTTTCTTTATAACCTCTTTTAGGTCAATTCGACGGTTCTTCCAAGATCTGTTTTTTGTCGAATTGATCTAATCTTTGCTTAGAGATTTTTCCCATGGATCTTCATTGATAATCTAAGCGAATGATCACCATAGAAGTCAATATTCTTATCGACTGAGTTTGCGTCGTGGATTCGACGTGGCATCGTGGATTCGGTGTGCTAAAGGCGTTTCGTGGATTCGAAACGTGTGCTCGTGGATTCGAGTGGCGTTCGTGGATTCAAACGTGTGCAGTGGGCGTGCAAAATCGGTGGAGCGCGAGGTCCAAGAAATTGAAGGAGGGGTTAAATCCGTGGAGACGGTAATCACCTTGTTATTCTTCTATTCTTAGTGGATTGTTATTG
Source organism: Tillandsia leiboldiana (assembly GCA_029204045.2). NCBI lineage: Eukaryota > Viridiplantae > Streptophyta > Magnoliopsida > Poales > Bromeliaceae > Tillandsia > Tillandsia leiboldiana. Next base: position 40,944,273 of record CM055063.1, on the reverse strand, counting down.
CGTGTTGGTCCCGTGGTTTTTCTCCTGGATTGGAGTTTCCACGTATATCTTGGTGTGCTATTTTTATTTTCCGCATTGGTTTTTACTTTGCACTGAGATTGAGTTTTTAAGTATTACACCTATTCACCCCCCCTCTAGTTGTTTGATAGTACCTATTTAGATCCTCGTGGATCCTATATATAAACCTACAATTGGTATCAGAGCGGGTTTTAGGTTTATCTATCATGATGGGTGAAAGTGGTAATATTTATAGACCTCCTCTTTTTGATGGGACTAATTATGCTTATTGGAAAGTGCGGATGAGGGCTTTTCTCATCGCAATTGATGAGCGGGTATGGCAATCCGTGGAATACGGTTGGGTGCATCCTGTTGAGGAAGTAGGAAATTCTACTACCCCAAAACCTCACTCTAGATGGTCCAAAGAGGAATTTGAAAGATCTTCTTACAATGGGAAAGGTATGAACGCTTTATTTAATTCTCTTTCCTCGACTGAGTTCACACGAATTTCCGCGTGTGAAACCGCGAAGGAAATTTGGGACATTCTCAAAATTACACATGAGGGTACTAACCTTGTAAAAATTCAAAAGCTCCAGATGCTTACAAGTCAATTTGACTCTATTCATATGGAAGAGCTTGAATTGTTTACAGATTATTACACTAGACTTCAAGATGTAATCAATACTTGTGCTAATTTAGGAGAAAAGATCCCGGAGTCGAGAATTGTAAGAAAGATACTTCGGACTCTTCCGAAACGGTTTAGGGCAAAGGTTACCGCCATTGAAACCGTTAGTCATCCGGATGAGATGAGTGTAGAGGAATTAGTAGGCGCTTTGCAAACTTATGAAATGACTTTTCCTACTAATCAAGTTTCTTCCAAGTCTTCTTCCAAGCTTACTGTCACGCCCCGGGGTCGAAACTGCGACCCGGGCTCGCCAACAGATCCGCCGCCCATACGGGAACCCCCGTATAGACGAAGCGACTAACCTGCAAAAGAGCATCTATACTATACAGATATCAGAGCTGAAAGTAAAGCTGCTAGAAATAAAAGCTATATACAACACAAGGTCCTCACCAAAAGTACATAAGTCTCTCAAGCAGTAAAATAAAATACAACTCTATACCTCACTACAAGGTCGCTCAACATAAACACTCAAACAAGACCGGGGGTACACCTACTCTCTGGACGATGACTGGTAGGGAACTATCTCGCGACTCCCTTACCTCGATCAGAAGAAGCAGCAACAGGAGCAGCAGGAACAGGAGTAGAAGTCCCTGTGGGAAAATACACCACGACGGGTGTGAGAACTACGTCCCAAGTAGTTCTCAGTGGGTGCCGCCAACAAGCCCGACGGTCTGCCCACTAAGTCTACTAGAGGCATAAAGTAACAATATAATACTGAAATGAAATGGCTGGAAAAGTAACTCTACAGCTACTATGCCTCTATCTAGATGCTCAAGAAAAGGAACAGATGGAGCATGATGCATCTACTAACACACACAGTAAACTCACCAAATCTAAACTGACTGCCTCAAAGGGTCCAGTCAAACCTGCGCCCACCTACTGCCGCACATCCTCAACAGGACGGGTCTACCGTAGGGTGTCCGTGACTGCCACTAACTGGCACAGTCAGAGGGACGGCGTCGACAAGTCGCGATAGCAAGTAACAGGCCCAACTCCGGAGTGGCTCTCGAGGGGAGCGACCCCACCGAGGAAAGTATCCGCGTATCTCTGTCGAGCTCAAATATGGCTCATGCAGGCTATAGTCCAAACCACGATCAACAAGATCGACCAACAACACCAACTCTCAACCACAGGCTGGAAAACCACACAGCTGGGGCCACCGTCCACCAGACGGCTCCCACAACAGAACACTAAACTCACAGGAAAGACCGACACCATAAGGGTTCGGAAACCCGATAGACCGGTGCTAAGAACCCTATCAAACAAGAACAGACTGTAGGCTCCGCCTATCGAAGTTCCCGATCCCTTATAGTTCGGGAACACAATAACCTCGGTACGACACGCAGAAAACACCAACAGGGCCCGAAAGTCCCGGGAGACCTACACCTACAACCCTATCAAACAAGAACAGGTTCCAGGCTCGGCCCCCGTGGCTTTCGTCCCGACAACGGAACGGCCCCTAGAATCCGGATCACTCGAATCCTTTCGAGTGGGGAGATTTACAAGAAAAAGGTGACATTTGTTATTGAAAATCATTTGATCTAGAAGAAATCCATATTTAATGATTTTAGTTCTCTTTAGAAAAACAGTTAGAAAAATAAGTATTTTACCCAAGCCCCGAAGGGCTGATGCCTTTGTCCAATCAAACAAGAACAGACTCCAGCGGCCCTTCGATGCTTGGAAGAAAACATTGGTAGACTAAAATCATGTGTATGTCGAAAAGGGTTCTGGGTTCTAGGTCCGGCTAACACTAGTAAACTACACGCACTAACACATTGGCGACAACCCCAACAGGGGAAAACAAGACCTCCCGGGACCACCGTTTACTCAAAACGGTTCCCGGTACAGACAAGCGGTACACTACATCTACCAGACTCCACTCTGCTCCCAAGCACGAGTGCAAACGCATCCCACACTAAAAGAAGTCCCGACCGCTCGGCCCACTACCCGGGCGAGGATAACACTAAGTCCAGGAATGAAACATAAAGTGTGGATGTCTAAACATAAATAACCCTAGCCCAAGTGAGGGTTTTCTACTGGTCTGGTTACACATGCAACATATGACAAGGGTGCTAGGTCAGGTTCCAAGATAACAGATATTTAACAGGCGGTAGGAAGTAGAAGAGATCAAACGATCAACAGATAAAACAAGGAATAATAACATTCAAATTCTAGCATGCTACCAAGTCCAACCACTATCATGCATGATTCTATATCAATAGAATTAGAGCACAGTCCATAGATCCTGAAAGCAAGGCCACCCACCTCGATTTGCCACCAATTGCTCGTAGACACTTGCAATTGGCCTCCACGCGATCCGCACGCAAAACGATGCCCGCTGCCGGAGTCCGCACGCAAAACAGTGCACTATGCCGAAACCCTCGCGCAAAATGGAGTCTGCACACAAAACGGTGCACGGTGCCGAAACCCGCACGCAAAACGGAGTCTGCACGCAAAATGGTGCACGGTGCCGAAACCCGCACGCAAAACGGAGTCTGCACGCAAAACGGTGCATGCCGTCGAGGACCGCACGCAAAACGGTGCAGTAAAACACAGTCCCTAACACAGATAAGAGCAAGAGGGTTAAAACACTGTTCAAAAGAACGCTCCAAAACTGTGCTAAAAACACCGAAAAAACAAAGTGCGGGACCAACCTCGACGCGTCGCACCGCTCAACCGACCCGTTTGGAACACCTCGCGCGCTCCGCGAGGTCCACGGCGCACCGCCACAACCCCCAAAAATCTCCTCCTCACTCCCTCTCTCGCTCGGGTGAAGAAGGAAGAAAAGAAAGAGGAGAAGAAATGGCGCTCGGGGGAGAAAGAAGAAGAAGAAAAAGAAAAGAGAAAGAGGTGGTCCACGGTCCCGGTCCACGGGCCCGGTCCACGGCGCCGGCCAATGGGAGGCCACAACCGCCGGTCCACGGCGCATGGGTGCGCGCGCCCGGTCCACGCGCGCGCCCACGGTGCCACGCGGCGTGCGGTAACGCGCCCGCCACACGGGCGCGTTACACCGCGCGCCCCCCAGGCGCGGGACACGCGCCCGTTACATAGGCGCGCGTGCCCTCGCGCTCGCGCGGGCACCAACGGGGGGCCGCCACGTGGCGGCCCCTGCGCTGACCCGCGCAGGTGCGGGTTCCCAATGCGCGCCAGACGCGCGCATTCCCACGTCCGTACGCCGCCTCGAGCCGCGCGCCACCTCGGGATCCGTGCCACACCTCGAAAAACGTGCCGCGATGCCTCGAAAAATGCGCAACTCAACCGGGCTCCAAACCAAACAAGTAAATAGTCCATTCCTAGCGATTTCGTGCGCTGAATCCAAAAACGATGTCCATTTTTCCAAATTCTGAACTGAAAATTGCGGTGTGCCCCCGGATAGCCAACTTGATCCGATTTCCGCGCCGGGCCCAATTCTGAAGTCCGATTTGCCAAATTGCAACTCTAAAAATTCTCGAAGGCAACCGGAGGGGTAATCTTTTATCCAAACTTCGCCCGGAGTCCAAATTTGACATCTGCGTCGCGCGAAACCACTTCCAAACACTCGACGGGTCCTCCAATTTTCCACGGGATCTCCTTTTAAGCCCAAGGTCCAACACTTGTGTCCAAATTGCGCACAAACACCACCGACACATCACGCAGGCCTCCAATGAAGCAAACTAAAACCCGAATTGCACCACAAATCCATTTCTCGGGCCCGACATGCGCACAAACACTCACAACGGCCACCAAAAGCTACCCAACAACCAGCAAACTCTACGCGGGGGATTCCGGGACCTCACATTACAGGTATTGCATTCAAATCAACAAAGGAAGAAGATAGCGAATCGAGTTCCGACGATGAAATCTTTTTTGCCGATTTTGAAGAACAATTGGCGCGGATCACAAAGAAATTTCGTCGGAAGTTTTGGAAGAATCGAACCGATGGATCTTCATCCACGAAACCTTCTAAAGGATCATCGGGTTCTAAATCCTCTAACCTCAAAAGCTTTGCTAAACCTTCTAAAGAAAAAGAAAAAGATGATTTCGAAGGGGAAATCCAATGCTATAGATGCAAAGTATACGGTCATTTTTCAACGGAATGTCCTTCTCCGAAATCATATAAAAAGAAGGCTTTGCAAGCGAAAATTTGGGACGATTCTACTTCTAATGAATCGACCTCAAGTAAAGAGGAAAAAGTCGTTGCCTTACATGCTTCTCAAACTCCCTCTTCTAATGTTTGTTTATCATCTTTAATCACTGACTCTATTCCTTTGATTTTGCATGAAACATCAACATCCAACGGAGAGTCATCAAGTGAGGAGGAGTCGGACGAAGAAGAACTCGTTGAGGCATATCAACAACTTCTTGCGGAATCTAAGAAGATGGCCAAGCATATCAAGAAGTTGAGGAAGCAACGACTTGAGAATCAAGACGAGAATCAAGCTTTAAAGATAAAACTTCATGATCTCGAGGAGGAACAAGGACGTTTATGGGATAACAATAAAATCCTCCAAGAAAAGCTAAACCAATCGGAGACAAACGCTAAATCATATATGGACAAGATTGGTTTTCTAGAAAAACAGTTTGAGGAGATTCATGTCACCAACCAAGCATTGACCAAGCAAGTTCATGAACTCAAATCCGACATACAAAGGCTTTCAACCGTTTCCAAGAAACTAGATTGTATGCGCGGATTAGGTCAAACAAGCAAGGTTGGTTTGGGATTTAAAAAGGATCAAACTGTGCATGCTTTAAGTTCCACATTCAAATTGAAAGAAAGAACTTGTCACTTATGTGGACTTGAAGGACATTTGGTGAAGAATTGCCCGAAAAAGAGAAAGAAGAGTCCTTCGGCAACTTCATCTACGGAGCGAACTCAACGGAATCAAAAGACACATCAAGTCAATGGAGTTCACTCATACCACCAAAGGTCCGAGCCACAACATCAATCATACAAGTGGATCACTGCGAGGCAAAGACCTAAGGTGGATCAACAGTCAAAGCTATCATCTCCTAACCACAATGAATCAAGACAACCCAAAATTCGGCGATTTTGGATTCGGAAAGGTGATATCTTTCCTTGTCTTAAGTTCAAAATAGTTTATGACTGTATGTAATGCTTTGATTGGTTTTCTCCTCATATTTTTCTTAATCTTTGCATTACATGTTTTTTCAATGCTCTTGGTTTTATGTTTTGTTTTAAAACAAAAGGTTTTTAATGAACAAGTGCATTGAATAAAAAAAAAGGGGGCTTTTCGTTTATTCACTCCAAATTAACTTTATATGGATTATCAACTTTACTCCATAATCATAATCTTGAAGATACTTCATTATAGGAGTTTTTGATATTATAAGCATCAAATTTTAGAAATCATGTGTGATCTTTAGATGCTTAATCTATCTCGGTTGTGTGAATTCATTGTGATAAACGTGAGACAACCGATAGACTAAAATTTGGGATTTAATTCTTTCACGTAAGAGATTGCATTCTTACAAGGGTATTGAAATAATTTACAAAAGATGTGGAAAGAGTTACATCCGAAAGGAGTGTGAAAACTACCACCACATGTTGGAAAGAGCTGCCACCCCGGTCGTCCGGTCTGTGTGTGAAGCTACCACATGTTATGGATGCTTGAAAATTATTTATGAAATTTTGTTTAGTTGAAGCATTCGGAGATTTAAATTTAAAGCTCTTATTTTGAACAATCTCCTGGTTGGTATAAGGTGGGATAGTTGAAAGATGCTCAAAGAGCCACCCTTAGGTATTTTAGTGCTTATCTCAAATTTGAAAGGGTAAGAAATCAAATTGATGTCATTTGGAAATCTCTGTAAGTCATCTTTGTACATCCGTTACATCTTGATAGACTTTGGATCTCAAGATTATTTTTGATGACTTGTGTTTGATGAATATAACATGAAAAACGGTTTATAATGTTTTACCTTTATTTTTCATGATCTAGGAGTAAATCTTTTTAATTTTGTGATATTAATTGGATTGAATGACATCTGTGTGAATTCATTGTTTAAAGCACTTAAATTGTTTTCTTGATGGAATACAAATTGGTATTTGAAAAGATTCTAAAATCTGGATTTGTTTCAAGAAATTATTTGATTTTTGCTTTCTGGTACAGGTGCGCAATCTGCATTTTTGTTATATACCGGAACTGAGCCTTTATCTCTCTTTCTCTATGAACTAATGCTGTTAGTGATTTCCTTTTGTCTAGTATGTTCACTGTTTGACAATTTGTGACAAAAAGGGGGAGAACAGAAAATAATGATCGTATCACAAAGGGGGAGATCATAAATGCTCAAGACAGGGGGAGAACATGGAGAACATGGAGAACATGTTAGAGATGCTCATGATAGGGGGAGATAAAGAAAAGATTGAAAGAGCCGAAAAACAAAAGAACCATAAGGACGAATCAAATGTAGGATTTTAATTTCTAACGACTAACGTTTGATTTTGTTTGGAGTTTTGTTTTGCAGGAATTACATCACTTTAAGACTCCAAGTCCTAAGCCATAGAGTATGTTCTAGGACTGTTTGGTTCAAATGTAATTTTGTATTTATTGGATCTTTCACGCAAAGAAAGTCAATGTTTTGGTGATAACATTGAATTTCGACTTTTTGGTTTAAGATGAGTGACTTGAGCGCTTTTATGTATTTTTGGGTTTTGTCACGAAATTGCCAAAGGGGGAGATTGTTACGGCATTTTGGTGTTGGCATATTTCGTGAGTCAAGTCAGTGAGTTGAGCCGGAGTCTTAAACGGATCAAATTGTCAATCAGCAATCAAAGACTTAGAAAAGATTCAACAAGAGCTCAAGTTGGCACTCAGTGTCTTGAGTCTTGAAGATTGAAGTTGAAGAATTGTGGATCAGTTACATCAATCTCAAGAAGAAAGTATTCAAGAGGATCAGGTATGTTTAACTAAATAATTGTGGTGATCCGAATACTTTCTTATAGTGTAGAAACACTTGGAAGAATTTTTAATTGCATAAAAATCAAAAACTGGACATGGGGCATGTTCAGGATCCGGATCAGATGATCCAATCCGGATCCCGAAGGGTATTAGTTCATGTGCAAATCCAATCCGGATCCAAGCCTATTCTGATCCGGATCCCGAACATTGGATGTTGCTGAAATTCATGAACGATCCGGATCGGGAAGTTGCAATCCGGATCCCGAACCCTTGTTTTTCTGGAATCGTCAATCTCGTTACGACGATCCGGATCGCAGTAAATCCGATCCGGATCGCCGTCCTGAAAATTTCCAGATAAGGTATGTTTTTGATTCTTATCTCTTTCCAAAGGTTTCTAAACTATAAATAGACGTTTAGGGTTTCTCAAAAACGTGGGTGCTATACCGATCAATTTATAAAACTCTTGAGAGCAACCCTAGAGGCTAGGTTTTTATCGGTTTTCTTTATAACCTCTTTTAGGTCAATTCGACGGTTCTTCCAAGATCTATTTTTTGTCGAATTGATCTAATCTTTGCTTAGAGATTTTTCCCATGGATCTTCATTGATAATCTAAGCGAAGGATCACCATCGAAGTCAATATTCTTATCGACTGAGTTTGCGTCGTGGATTCGACGTGGCATCGTGGATTCGGTGTGCTAAAGGCGTTTCGTGGATTCGAAACGTGTGCTCGTGGATTCGAGTGGCGTTCGTGGATTCGAACGTGTGCAGTGGGCATGCAAAATCGGTGGAGCGCGAGGTCCAAGAAATTGAAGGAGGGGTTAAATCCGTGGAGACGGTAATCACCTTGTTATTCTTCTTTTCTTAGGGATTGTTATTGCGTGGATATCCAACCGGTCAGCGCAAGGTCCGAAGAAGCTGAAGGAGGGGTTTGAGTCCGTGGAGTCGGTAATCACCTTGTTATTCTTCTATTCTTAGTGGATTGTTATTGCGTGTTGGTCCCGTGGTTTTTCTCCTGGATTGGAGTTTCCACGTATATCTCGGTGTGCTATTTTTATTTTCCGCATTGGTTTTTACTTTGCACTGAGATTGAGTTTTTAAGTATTACACCTATTCACCCCCCCTCTAGTTGTTTGATAGTACCTATTTAGATCCTTGTGGATCCTATATATAAACCTACACGGCCCACTACCCGGGCGAGGAAGACACTATGTCCAGGAATAGAAGATAGTGTGGATGTCTAAAGCATAAATAAACCTAGCCCAGATGAGTGTTTTCTACTAGTCTGGTTACACATGTAACATATGACGGGGTGCTAGGTCAAGTTCCAATAACTATAATTTAACAGGTAGTAGGAAGCAAAAGAGATCATAAGATCATCAGATAAATACAAGGAATAACAATTCCTACATTCTAGGAAGCTACACAAGAATTCACTATCATGCAAGGTCCTACTATAGCAGATTTAATGTCCAGTCCATCAACTTAGAGACAAGGCCACCCACCTGAAGGCGCTATCTGTCCAAAGTCCCATAGCTGAAAATACTCCGAAATCATAGTCTCCAGATCCAACGGGTCCAGCAACACTTGCAAACACCCTTGGGTACAACAATAAGGTCCAACGTTATACTTAATCCAAAATATTCCAAGTATATACAATCTGCGAAAATAGCGTCAAAGTTGTGAAATTTCCACCTGCAGAACGGACTCGAAAAAATCCAACAAAAATACTACTGCGATCCTCGCGTCGAGACCTTCGAAACGGGTACCTGCACGTCCAATTCCAAGCCCCGTAGGCCGAGTTACAAATTCCACAACACAGGGTGCTCACAACCTCACAACAACACATCTGTAATTCCATGCACAGTTAAGGGAGAAAATTATACCCCCGGGCAAGCCTCAGAAAAATCCCAGAAAAATACTATGATAATCCTCGCGACGAGTAGATGCAAAAAGTGTATAGGCATGTCTCGATCCGATGCCCGAGCGCGGAGAACTCCATGCAGCAATCCAGATGCCCCCGAAATCCTCACAGCAGCAAGGGTCCCAGTAAGCATGGAAAAACTCCTCGAAAAGCACGAAACTAGGGGATGCTGAAAATACCTAGATTGTAGCTCTGTCCGTCGTGGATCCAGCAAAGAAGAAATTGCTCAAAAAGGTGGTCGAAGTAAGCCGGGGGAGCTCGTGCACCGAAACACGACGGAAGAAACACCGACGAAGGAACGTCACAACGCGCCGAAGAAAATGGGAACCTCGAAGTGCGTGCCACCAAAAATCCTAGAAATCCTACAAAAGATGCAGAACACAAAGGGGAGCAACTTTTCTTAAGGGCTCAGGGTGAGGAGAAGCTCAGAAATGCGGCAAAAGGGGAGAACAAGGCGGCTCGGATCGCTTAAATAGGCCCAGAAAACAAATCCGAAAATTACCATTGTATCCCCGGTTCCGGGCGCCCGCGCGATTCGGGCCGCTACAGTGTTGGGCCCGGCCCAACACTGTGCGAGCCCGAATCCTCCCTGGGCGTCCACGTCGCCCGCCAAACAGCGCACAGTGGCGCCGCTCCACCCAGCTCGCGCCACGTGGCCCGCCCCGGACGACGACACGTGGCAGGCTCCGATCAACGCGCGCCTGGCGCGCACACGTGCGCACTGCCAGCGCCGCCTGCGCACGGTGCCATGCACGCGCACACGTGCGCCTTCCCGTGCACGCGCGCCTGCCCGCGCCCGCACGCCGCCGCTCTCCGCCGCTGCCCGCCGCCGCCCGTCGGCGGCCGGAACAGTACCACCTTCCTCGAAAAACGTGCGCGTCATCCGGGCTCCGAAAAAAACAAGTGAACAGTCCATTTTCAACGTTTTCGCGTGCTGAATCCAAATCCGAAGTCCGTTTTGCCCAATTCCACTTCTAAAATTTTCCAAAGGCCTCCGGTGATGCAAACTTACTGCCAATTTACACCATAAATCCATTTCTAGGGCCCGACACGCGCACAAACACTCCCAAAGGCCACTAATCCATTAGTAATCTCTTAAGTGGGGATTCGGGTCCTCACATCCCCCCCACTAAAAGAAAGTTTCGTCCTCGAAACTAACACGGCTCAAAAAGGGAGTCCCAAAGCCAAAGGTAAGTATCCCTCAACACCATCTCCAGCTCCCCAGTCGCTACGCACACTCTGCGAAGCGAATCCACACGACAAAGGGTCCAAAAGCTGGGAAAACCTCAAGAATTCCAAAAGACAGAGGACAGGGAAGAACTACCAACTTTACTCGTCCGAAACTACACGAATTATGCCAACACAACCCACAAGAAAGGTAAAGGCCCCACCAGCAGGTAGGTCTTCAACCCCAACTCTCAATTTAGAAAACGACTAAAATTAACGAAAAGTCCGAAAATTCCGAAAGGACCAGTGCCTTCGCCCCAATCAAACAAGAACAGGTTTGGGCACCGTCTCCATTTCTGGAGCAGTCTTTCGAAGTTTTCGTCCTGTTCGAAAATTTCAGCACAAGGGCGAGAAAAGGGAGAGAAGTGTTGAAGTCGTTCCTGCCGTGGCTACAAAACGGAAGCTACGATCTAACCGTGACCCCTAAGGACACAACCTCTAGTCCTAATCGTCACCAACGATCTATAAGTAGCACCTAGCCCCAAACCGCTGAAGCCCCAGCTGCAGGAAGGATATCCCGGTGACCTGTGAAGATGAACTCCTGATGTCCAACTCGCGGAAAGGTCACTGTCCTCATTCACAATCGGCAGTTGCACGATACCGCACCAACTGGTCCATCCCGCGTGCTCAAACTGAGTCATGGAGCTGTCACTGAACCGTAACACCTGCCGGTATAAATTCCAAGTCTCAACTATACTGGACACAATCCACTAGGCTCCCCCACATGCAAAACACCAACCGGAACATGTACCTCTAGTGCACGTGGTAACAACTCTACCTCCAGTCCAGACAGGAAAACCAAAAACACTCTAACTCAGACTGCTGTAATGAAATCATGCCGGTGACAACCCGATCCGCTGCTGTGGCACCCTACAACCGGGCGGCACAGACTAATCCGCTCGATGCAGGTGGTCGTCGCTCAGTTTGCCTCGACGTCAACGTCCAGTCTGTCAAAAAATATCTGGACTATCCACATAGGGAGCACGGTCTCTGCCTCTGCTCACACTGGGGTGACAAATGCGGTCATCCGTAGATAACCAATCCAAGCTACCGCCGCGCCACTCTGATGTAGGAGCTGATGCTGCCATTGGGGTCCACCCGATCTCTGGCATCTCAGAAATCCGCTACCCTAGAAAAAGAAATCAGAAATGTCTCTGCCGACCGATCTATCCTCCATCACCCGGCGCGAAGCACCAACATCCAAAACTAGCCTCTGGCGGCAGATCCCTATCCAAAGGAACTGCAACGCCACGCTCCAAACACCACGCCCTCTCCATCGAAGCGTCAATAATCCATAACGGAGGGACCAACTGTCACGCCCCGGCGTCGAAACTGCGACCCGGGCTCGCCAACAGATCCGCCGCCCATACGGTGAACCCCGTATAGACGAAGCGCCAAACCTGCAAAAGATAGATACTAAACTATCCAGATATCAGAGCTGAAAATAACCTGCTGGAAATAAAATAAATTAATACAAAGTCCTCACCAAAGTACAAGTCACTCAACTCTGAAAGAAAAGTACAACTCTATACCTCACAACAAGGTCTCTCAACAAGAAACTCTCAAAATGATAAGGGTACATCTACTCTCTGGACGACGACTGGTAGGGATCTAGCTCGCGACTCCCTCACCTCGATCTGAAGAAGCAGCAACAGGAGCAGCAGGAACAGGAGTAGAAGTCCCTGTGGGAAAATACACCACGACGGGTGTGAGAACTACGTCCCAAGTAGTTCTCAGTGGGTGCCGCCAACAAGCCCAACGGTCTGCCCACTAAGTCTACTAGAGGCATAAAGTAACAAATACAGTGCTGTAAGGAAAGCTGGGGAAAAGTAAACTCTACAGCTACTATGCCTCTATCTAGATGCTCAAGAAGTGGAACAGAAGGAACATGATGCCACAACTAACTCTCATCTCTGATCACCCAATCTGAACTGACTGCCTCATCAGGTCCAGTCAAGCCTGCGCCAACCTACTGCCGTTACGTCCCGGAGGAGCGGACTTACGTAGGACGTCCATGACTGCCAACCTACTGCCGTTACGTCCCGGAGGAGCGGACTTACGTAGGACGTCCATGACTGCCAACACCAGCACAGCCAGAGGGACAAATGCAACGACAAGTCGCGATAGAAAAGCTCAATCTCACGCCGGTACAACAACCCGGTCTCGCCTACTCCGGAGTGGCACTCGAGGGGAGCGACCCGCTCGAGTAAAAAGTAACCCATCTCAAGTATCTCTGTAAAGTATCTCTGTCAAGCCAAATGTGGCTCATGCAGGCTATGATCCACGATCAAACAGATCGGTAACTCCAAGCTCAAAGCGCAACTCGGTCGGAAAAAGAACCTCGACTCGAACAGGAATAGCCCAACACACTCCCACAGCTATGTCGGAGAACCCTCAACGACTCAATCTGATAAATGCACGACCATGGCTGAGTCGGGAAACCTCCACGACTCGATCTGCCAGAACCCCAAGATCCTCAAGGCTAAGTGGGAGAACCACCTCCACCACTAAATCAGAGAAACAACCTCTAGATCACACTCTGCCAACTCATGGCACCAAGTCACATCCACTGCGAGAAACTGTCTCAACAGGCCAAACAGGCCAAACGTCGCATCTACTGCGAACAACTGCCTCAACAGGCCGACATCGCATCCACTGCGAACAGCTGACTCAACAGGCCAAACAGGCCGAACATCTCAACCACTGACCCAATGAAGGGTCCGGGAACACCGAAAGACTAGAACCTACAACCCAAATCAAACAAGAACAGGCTCTAGGCATAGCCTCTCGTTGTTCTCGTCCCAAGAAAAGGCAGACCTTAGAACCCAGACCACTCGAATCATCTCGGTGGTTAATTTATAGGAAAAACTGTGACATTTCTTACTGAAGCCATCTGATCTGTAAGAAATCCATATTTAATGATTTTTAGTTCTGCTTAGGAAAACAGTTGAAACCAAGTTTTATATCTAAGCCTCGAAGGGCTAATGCCTTCGTCCAATCAAACAGGAACAGACTCAGGCGACCCTACGATGCTTGGAAGAAAATATTTGGTTGACAAAAATCATGTGTGTGTCCAAAAAGGTTCTGGGTTTAAGGTCCTGCTAACACTGATCTACCGCTGCCACTATCACAGCGGCGACAGATAAAACAAGAAAAATAAAACATCTCGGGACCGCCGTCTACCCAAACGGCTCCCGCTACAGATGAACAACCAACTACATCTACCAGACGCCACTCTGCTCCCAAGCACGAGTGTAACATGCATCCCACACTAAAAGATAACACCTGACCACTCGGCCCACTACCCGGGCGAGGAAGGACACTATGTCCAGGAAAGTAGAAGTGTGGATGTCTAAAGCAGAAATAACCCTAGCCCAAGTGAGGGTTTTCTACTAGTCTGGTTACACATGCAACATATGACGGGGTGCTAGGTCAAGTTCCAAGATAACCATAATCAACAGCTTGTAGGGAAGGAAAATAAACACATGATCATCTAACAGCATTAGGAACATCAATTCCTATAATCTAGCATGCTATATAGAACACATCTATAACATGCAAGTCCCTACACAGATAGAATTAATGCACAGTCCATAGGTCATGAAGACAAGGCCACCCACCTGAAAATGCTAACAGTCCGGAGTCGCACAGCTGAGACAGTCCAGAAACAGATATCTCTGCACACCCACCAATCCAACGATACAGGAACAGTGATCAATACCTCCTGGGTACAAAAACACAACCCAAAGATACACTTAATTCCATAAAATCCAAGCATCACAAATCTGCTGGGAACAGTCCCCTAAATGCGAAATTTTCACCTGTAAAACGAACTCCAAAAATTCCAATAAAAATACTGCTGCGATCCTCGCGTCGATACCTTCGAAACGGGTACCTGCACGCCCAATTTGGAGCCCCGTAGGCCAAGTTACAAATTCCACAATACAGGTGGGCAAACACTCACAACCACACAACTGTAAACTCAAACACAGATAAAAGGGGAATAGTATACCTTCGGGCAAACCTCAGAAAAATCCCGGAAAAATACAATGATAATCCTTGCGACGAGTAGATCCAAAAAGTGTATAGGCTCGTCTCAATCCGACACTCGGGTGCGGAGATAAAATTCCGGCAAGGGGACGCTGTCCAAAAACTCCACCAGAAAACAGCGGCTTAGAAATGCCTCGAAAACCGTGTCATAAACTCTGAATCCAGCAAGATGATCAACACGAAAGTCGAAGACGTACCTCTCGTGATTCCAACGCCGAAGAAATCGTCCAAAAATACTGACAGAGTAGCTCTGTAGACCTCTCAGATCAAACTGCGACGATAACGGGCCTCCGATGAAAAATCGCCACACTGCGCTCCGATGCCGAAGTCGTCGACGCCGCGGCTTCCAAAAAATCCGTCCTCTGCCAGAAGATGCGCAAGATGAAGATCTCCAACTTTGCTAAAGGGGCCATGGGCAGGGGAGCTCGGGAAAGGGGGCAAAACTCCCCCACAAGACAGCTATTTATAGGCCCAGCCCGAAAAATCCGAATTTTGGACTTTTGGCCCAAAGTTTCGGGCGCTTGGCATTCCGGGCTGCTACAGTAACGGGCCGGGCCCGTTACTGTTCACGCCCGAAATCCCTAGGCCCGCCACGCGTCCCATTCCTGCTCCCCGCACCCGGCGCACGCACCGCGACGAACCACGGGACGCCACGTGTCGCGACCAGAGGTCGTGCACCGGTGCGCCCGACCAACCACGGGGCGCCACGTGGCGCCCCCACGACGCCTCCGACCGCGCCCACGCCGCGCCCACGTGCGCCCACGTGCGCGGCCGCGCCGCCCGCGGCCCCGTGCCGGGCACGCATCCCGAGGCAGACCCTGCCGCTGCGTGGACCGCGCGCACCAGGACCCGCCAACAAACCAGCCGCCACGTGTCGCCACCTGGTCCACCGTGCACCCGCGCCTCTTCCGTGGACCGCGCCCACTGCGCCGGCCAACCTGAAGGCGCCACGCGTCCTCCGCCCGGGTGCACGCCTCCGCGGTGGACCGCGCGCCTCCGCCGCCGCCAGCCGCCGCGCTCCGCCGCCCGCCGCCGCCGCCGGCGCCCCTCCGGCGGCCGGAACAGTACCAAATACCTCGAAATCCGTGCCGGGTCATCCGGGCTCCGAAAAATACAAGTAAGTAGTCCATCTTGACCGTTTTTGCGCGCTGAATCCAAATCCGAAGTCCGATTTGCCAAATTCCTCTTCTAAAATTTGCCGAAAATTCCCGGAGAAGTGTTCTTTACTCAAATTTCGCGCTGAGTCCAATTTTAATAACCATTTCGCGCGAAACCACTTCTAAACATCCGACGGGGTCCTCCGATCACTGACGTGATCCATTATACACCCGAAGTCCATCACTTGAGTCCAAATGGGTGCAGAAACACCGCCGACATGCCACATAGGCCTCCAGAAGCCGCTAATCGCACTGTAGAAGCCCTGCAGAGATCTGGGTCACCACATCCTCCCCCCACTAAAAGAAGTTTCGTCCTCGAAACTAGCTCAACCCAAAAGGTGCCACAGAAACAAGGGTAGGTACATAACACTGCCGTCTCCAGCTCTCGAGTCACCTGTCTCTCCCCGTGATTACTCCACAACAACAACAACAACCGGTACGGCATGGCCCAAAGTTTCGTAATTCTCTCATCTCACGAGCCAGAATTCGCAACGGGCGTCCATCGTACCACAAGTACTCGCAGATCTCAGAGGAAACGAGTCCATCACGGGCGAGGAATCCACAAGCCTGACACTCCCGAGCTGAGACGTGGAAGAAAAGGCTGGGGGAAAAGAGAGAACAACCAATGTAGCACGCACCAAAACCGCTCCCTAGTGCCAGCTCAACCAGGCGATCCGAAACATACCCATACGGTCATCCAAAGAAAAGAAGCCCTAATCGGCTAGGGTCCTCGCTCAATCACTCTCGGATCCTGACCATCCGCATGGACTGCTTCACCGTAGTCTACCGTCAAAAGGGACCCTCAGGGACACAACCTCGAGCCCTGTTCCTCAACGGTCCCACCCAGCGCCAACTGAGGAACCACTAAACTCAACCCCGAAAAGCTATCCGGCTCCAGGTATCCGCCACCACAGTGGCCCTGTCGCGGTGATACTGAATACACAAGAATAACCCAATGGTAACTCCACAGCCACTATGGGAGGCTCCACTATCACAAAGGTCCATCCCCCATCTCTGGCAAAGCTGCAATCGGCGCTAGTACCAGTCTCATCATCCATTCGCCATGCTCTCCTGGCACTGCGAAATCCAACAAGCTCCTCACCTCAACAATAAATGTTGATCTCAGCCAACTCAAATAGCATCCACATTGGCTGGAAATCCACCGCCGCTCCTATGGCTAACACAATGTGACCCAAGAAGGTAAGCTTCTAAAGCTAAAACTTGTATCCCAATAACCTGGCATACAGCTTCATCCACACAGCATACTAACACATCCACCAGTGCTCCTCATGCTCCAAGTCGCTCTGGGAGTAGATCATAATATCCCTGGAGGATCTTATTACCAATGCGATCAAGTACAGCTGGAGCACAATTCCTCAAACCCAAAGAGTGGCAGGGCGTTAATCAATCCAATTGGCTTCACTAAGAGCTCAAGATGCCCTATCGTGTCCTGAACGCCATCAAGGCAAGGTCCTCGGCTGTCTGATTCCAAGTAGGTACCCGCACCAAACAATAACTGCCGGAGTATGACTCCATCAAAAGGTCCAGAATAATACTCGGACCTGTCTACACACGAACCATAAAAGGGCCCTCACAGTCGTGTATCAACGATGTGGCATCATCACCGTATATCAACGGCGTGGCACTAGGTCAAACAGACCCCTCGATCCATCAGATCCTGCAACTGCGCCATCAGCTCTCACAGCTCTACTGGCAATATCCAATGAGGTGCTGTCGAGGGTGGCGCGGTTCCCCGAACCACGCCAAACTTAAACTCTATCTCCCGAATCGGCGGCATTAACAACAGCTCAGGTGGAATCACACCCGGAATCTCGTGGCAACAGAGATATCTTTGGGTCCCGGTGCCGCCGTAAGCACCTCTCACACTGTCGCTATAACCAGTGTGCTCTAACGACCTCAACAACCAAATCTCCTCTCGTCTGCCCCGCAGAAGGTCAAAGTCCTCCGCAGATAACAAAACCACGCTACCGCTGCGCTACTCTGAAATAGATGCTGATGCTGCCGTCGGGGTCCACCCGATCTCTGGCATCTCGAAAATTCGCTATCCAGGTAAAGAGATCAGAAATGCCGCTACCGGTCGGTCTGTCCTCCATCACCCGACGCCAAGCGCCGATATCCAGCACTGGCCTCTGGCGGCAGATCCCTATCCAAAGGGACTGCAACGCCATGCTCCACACACAAAGCCTACCCATCGAAGCGTCAATAATCCAAGACGGAGGGACCAACTACACTGAAAGGTATCCTGGCACAAACCATTCCCGTCAAACATATCCTATGCGTCTCATCCCTCGAAACCTGGAGCGTGCAGTTCAACAACTGCATAAACTCCCTAGCACATGAAGGCTCTCAGATAGTCTCTCCATCACCACCAACCCCAATTCTGCCTACAAAGGCTCCAACTCAAACCTGTGAATCGGGATGGTTCAACTGCCTGGACTGGCTCCATCGATCAATGACGTCCCGAAGCTCAGCTACTATCCACTATCCACCCTGCCTCGGTGCCTCGGCACTGCTCGTCGGCACGGAGGGGGCTGCTCGCTCCATCGGCGCCACTGGTACAACTGAAGATACCCCTGCATAGGAAGAAAGTACTGGAGGACACTCAAGCGGTACTGCAACTAGCTATGCTCTCTGCTCCAACAAGCGCATCAAACGTTCCATGGCTTCTTCCTGGCATCAGACAGCCTCCGACATCTGTGCCATCTGGACCCATAACTCCTGGGTCTCGCTCTGCCTCCCGCTGCTCGGGTTACTCATCAGATGCGGAATGCGCATTCCTCACTGCACGACGTCTCAAAAGCATCGTAGGTCCACTGCACAATAACAAACATCAGGACACAACAATCATATGACCCAATCCAGCGAAAGTCTAAGGCATGTTACCAATTCCACAACATTATGTTGTCTGCAGCCAACATAATCGCTTAGGAGCATAAACATGCCAATCACTCATCCCGTCTCTTGGGAGAGGTACAAAACTAGATCAGGACTCTCGCTAAAAGTCACGACTCTCACGTAGTCATCCTAATGTCCATCCACCAGCCTAGGGTTTCTAAGTCCTCGATGACCTACAACCTAGGCTCTGATACCACTCTAATCAGCTCTGATACCTCTCTAATCTGTCACGCCCCGGCGTCGAAACTGCGACCCGGGCTCGCCAACAGATCCGCCGCCCATACGGTGAACCCCGTATAGACGAAGCGCCAAACCTGCAAAAGATAGATACTAAACTATCCAGATATCAGAGCTGAAAATAACCTGCTGGAAATAAAATAAATTAATACAAAGTCCTCACCAAAGTACAAGTCACTCAACTCTGAAAGAAAAGTACAACTCTATACCTCACAACAAGGTCTCTCAACAAGAAACTCTCAAAATGATAAGGGTACATCTACTCTCTGGACGACGACTGGTAGGGATCTAGCTCGCGACTCCCTCACCTCGATCTGAAGAAGCAGCAACAGGAGCAGCAGGAACAGGAGTAGAAGTCCCTGTGGGAAAATACACCACGACGGGTGTGAGAACTACGTCCCAAGTAGTTCTCAGTGGGTGCCGCCAACAAGCCCAACGGTCTGCCCACTAAGTCTACTAGAGGCATAAGTAACAAATACAGTGCTGTAAGGAAAGCTGGGGAAAAGTAAACTCTACAGCTACTATGCCTCTATCTAGATGCTCAAGAAGTGGAACAGAAGGAACATGATGCCACAACTAACTCTCATCTCTGATCACCCAATCTGAACTGACTGCCTCATCAGGTCCAGTCAAGCCTGCGCCAACCTACTGCCGTTACGTCCCGGAGGAGCGGACTTACGTAGGACGTCCATGACTGCCAACCTACTGCCGTTACGTCCCGGAGGAGCGGACTTACGTAGGACGTCCATGACTGCCAACCTACTGCCGTTACGTCCCGGAGGAGCGGACTTACGTAGGACGTCCATGACTGCCAACACCGGCACAGCCAGAGGGACAAATGCAACGACAAGTCGCGATAGAAAAGCTCAATCTCACGCCGGTACAACAACCCGGTCTCGCCTACTCCGGAGTGGCACTCGAGGGGAGCGACCCGCTCGAGTAAAAAGTAACCCATCTCAAGTATCTCTGTAAAGTATCTCTGTCAAGCCAAATGTGGCTCATGCAGGCTATGATCCACGATCAAACAGATCGGTAACTCCAAGCTCAAAGCGCAACTCGGTCGGAAAAAGAACCTCGACTCGAACAGGAATAGCCCAACACACTCCCACAGCTATGTCGGAGAACCCTCAACGACTCAATCTGATAAATGCACGACCATGGCTGAGTCGGGAAACCTCCACGACTCGATCTGCCAGAACCCCAAGATCCTCAAGGCTAAGTGGGAGAACCACCTCCACCACTAAATCAGAGAAACAACCTCTAGATCACACTCTGCCAACTCATGGCACCAAGTCGCATCCACTGCGAGAAACTGTCTCAACAGGCCAAACAGGCCAAACGTCCGCATCTACTGCGAACAACTGCCTCAACAGGCCGACATCGCATCCACTGCGAACAGCTGACTCACAGGCCAAACAGGCCGAACATCTCAACCACTGACCCAATGAAGGGTCCGGGAACACCGAAAGACTAGAACCTACACCCAAATCAAACAAGAACAGGCTCTAGGCATAGCCTCTCGTTGTTCTCGTCCCAAGAAAAGGCAGACCTTAGAACCCAGACCACTCGAATCATCTCGGTGGTTAATTTATAGGAAAAACTGTGACATTTCTTACTGAAGCCATCTGATCTGTAAGAAATCCATATTTAATGATTTTTAGTTCTGCTTAGGAAAACAGTTGAAACCAAGTTTTATATCTAAGCCTCGAAGGGCTATGCCTTCGTCCAATCAAACAGGAACAGACTCAGGCGACCCTACGATGCTTGGAAGAAAATATTGGTTGACAAAAATCATGTGTGTGTCCAAAAAGGTTCTAGGTTTAAGGTCCTGCTAACACTGATCTACCGCTGCCACTATCACAGCGGCGACAGATAAAACAAGAAAAATAAACATCTCGGGACCGCCGTCTACCCAAACGGCTCCCGCTACAGATGAACAACCAACTACATCTACCAGACGCCACTCTGCTCCCAAGCACGAGTGTAACATGCATCCCACACTAAAGATAACACCTGACCACTCGGCCCACTACCCGGGGCGAGGAAGGACACTATGTCCAGGAAAGTAGAAGTGTGGATGTCTAAAGCAGAAATAACCCTAGCCCAAGTGAGGGTTTTCTACTAGTCTGGTTACACATGCAACATATGACGGGGTGCTAGGTCAAGTTCCAAGATAACCATAATCAACAGCTTGTAGGGAAGGAAAATAACACATGATCATCTAACCGCATTAGGAACATCAATTCCTATAATCTAGCATGCTATATAGAACACATCTATAACATGCAAGTCCCTACACAGATAGAATTAATGCACAGTCCATAGGTCATGAAGACAAGGCCACCCACCTGAAAATGCTAACAGTCCGGAGTCGCACAGCTGAGACAGTCCAGAAACAGATATCTCTGCACACCCACCAATCCAACGATACAGGAACAGTGATCAATACCTCTTGGGTACAAAAACACAACCCAAAGATACACTTAATTCATAAAATCCAAGCATCACAAATCTGCTGGGAACAGTCCCTAAATGCGAAATTTTCACCTATAAAACGAACTCCAAAAATTCCAATAAAAATACTGCTGCGATCCTCGCGTCGATACCTTCGAAACGGGTACCTGCACGCCCAATTTGGAGCCCCGTAGGCCAAGTTACAATTCCACAATACAGGTGCGCAAACACTCACAACCACACAACTGTAAACTCAAACACAGATTAAAGGGGATAGTATACCTTCGGGCAAACCTCAGAAAAATCCCGGAAAAATACAATGATAATCCTTGCGACGAGTAGATCCAAAAAGTGTATAGGCTCGTCTCAATCCGTCACTCGGGTGCGGAGATAAAATTCCGGCAAGGGGCCGCTGTCCAAAACTCCACCAGAAAACAGCGGCTTAGAAATGCCTCGAAACCGTGTCATAAACTCTGAATCCAGCAAGATGATCAACACGAAAGTCGAAGACGTACCTCTCGTGATTCCAACGCCGCAGAAATCGTCCAAAAATACTGACAGAGTAGCTCTGTAGACCTCTCAGATCAAACTGCGACGATAACGGGCCTCCGATGAAAAATCGCCACACTGCGCTCCGATGCCGAAGTCGTCGACGCCGCGGCTTCCAAAAAATCCGGGCCTCTGCCAGAAGATGCGCAAGATGAAGATCTCCAACTTGCTAAAGGGGTCCATGGGCAGGGGAGCTCGGGAAAGGGGCAAAACTCCCCCACAAGACAGCTATTTATAGGCCCAGCCCAAAAAAATCCGAATTTTGGACTTTTGGCCCAAAGTTTCGGGCGCTTGGCATTCCGGGCTGCTACAGTAACGGGCCGGGCCCGTTACTGTTCACAGCCCGAAATCCCCTAGGCCCGCCACGCGTCCCATTCCTGCTCCCGCACCCGGCGCACGCACCGCGACGAACCACGGGACGCCACGTGTCGCGGAACCAGAGGTCGTGCACCGGTGCGCCCGACCAACCACGGGGCGCCACGTGGCGCCCCAAGCCGCCTCCGACCGCGCCCACGCCGCGCCCACGTGCGCCCACGTGCGCGGCCATCGCCGCCCGCGGCCCCGTGCCGGGCACGCATCCCGAGGCGACCCTGCCGCTGCGTGGACGCGCGCACCAGACCCGCCAACAACCAGCCGCCACGTGTCGCCACCTGGTCCACCGTGCACCCGCGCCTCTTCCGTGGACCGCGCCCACTGCGCCGGCCAACCTGAAGGCGCCACGCGTCCTCCGCCCGGGTGCACGCCTCCGCGG
The DNA here is from genome assembly GCA_029204045.2 of Tillandsia leiboldiana. Lineage (NCBI taxonomy): Eukaryota > Viridiplantae > Streptophyta > Magnoliopsida > Poales > Bromeliaceae > Tillandsia > Tillandsia leiboldiana. The sequence goes on along the minus strand of CM055063.1, from coordinate 40,921,433 downwards.
TGGACCGCGCGCCTCCGCCGCCGCCAGCCGCCGCGCTCCGCCGCCCGCCGCCGCCGCCGGCGCCCCTCGGCGGCCGGACCAGTACCAAATACCTCGAAATCCGTGCCGGGTCATCCGGGCTCCGAAAAATACAAGTAAATAGTCCATCTTGACCGTTTTCGCGCGCTGAATCCAAATCCGAAGTCCGATTTGCCAAATTCCTCTTCTAAAATTTGCCGAAAATTCTCGGAGAAGTGTTCTTTACTCAAATTTCGCGCTGAGTCCAATTTTAATAACCATTTCGCGCGAAACCACTTCTAAACATCCGACGGGGTCCTCCCGATCACTCACGTGATCCATTATACACCCGAAGTCCATCACTTGAGTCCAAATGGGTGCAGAAACACCGCCGACATGCCACATAGGCCTCCAGAAGCCGCTAATCGCACTGTAGAAGCCCTGCGGAGATCTGGGTCACCACACCAACTAAACCGGAAGCTATCCTATGCGCCTCGTCCCTCGAAACCTGAGCAACCCACTCCCAGTCACACATATCCTATGCGCCTCGTCCCTCGAAACCTGGAGCGCGCCGTTCAACAACAGCATAAACTCTCAAGCACAGGGAGGCTCTCAATAGTTTCTCCATCACCACCAGCCCCAATCCTGCTCCAAAGGCTCCAACTCAACCCTATGAATCAGGATGGTTCAGACTGCCGAGACTGGCTCCATCGATCGATGATGTCCCAAGCTCATCTACTAACCGCTATCCACCCTGCCTCGGTGCCTCGGCACTACTCGTCAGCACGGAGGGGGCTGCTCGCTCCATCGGTGCCGCTGGTACAACTGAATATGCCACTGCATAGAAAGAAAGTGCTGGAGGACACTCAAGCGGTACTACAACTAGCTGTGCTCTCTGCTCAACAAGCGCATCAAACGTTCCATGGCTTCCGCCTGGCATCGGACATCCTCCGACATTTGTGCCATCTGGATCCATAACTCCTAGGTCTCGCTCTACTCTGATAGCTCTGCCTTCCGCTAATCGGGTTACTCATCAGATGCGGGATGTGCCCTCTTCACTACACGACGTCTCAGGGGCATCGTAGTCCACTGCACAATAACAAACATCAGGCCACAAAACGAAACGACCCAATCCAAGCGAAAGTCTAAGACATGCCATCAATTCCATAGCATTATGTTGTCTGCAGCCAACATAATCGCTTAGGAGAATAAACATGCCATCACTCATCCCGTCTCTTGGGAGAGGTATAAAAACTCAATCAGGACTCTCGCTAAGTCACGACTCTCACGTAGTCATCCTAATGTCCAACCACAAGCCTAGGGTTCCTAAAGTCCACATGACCTACAACCTAGGCTCTGATACACTCTAATCTGTCACGCCGCGGGGTCGAAACTGCGACCCGGCTCGCCAACAGATCCGCCGCCCATACGGTGAAACCCCGTATAGACGAAGCGATAACCTGCAAAGATCAACTATACTATACAGATATCAGAGCTGAAAGTAAATGCTAGAATAAAATAAATACAAGTCCAAATTATACAATCCAAGTCCTCTCTAAAAATACAAAAGTCTCTCTCAGCAATAAAAGGAAAGTACAACTCTATACCTCACTACAAGTCCTTCAACAGAAACTCTCAAAATAATAAGGTTACATCTACTCTCTGGACGACGACTGGTAGGGATCTAGCTCGCGACTCCCTCACCTCGATCTGAAGAAGCAGCAACGGAGCAGCAGGAACAGGAGCAGACGTCCTTGGGGAAAAAGATACCAAGACGGGTGTGAAACAACATCCCACAGTTTGTTCTTAGTGGGTGCCGCCAACAAGCCCAACGGTCTGCCCACTAAGTCTACTAGAGGCAATGCGTAACAAATGAATACTGGAGGAAAGAGCTGGACATAAATAACTCTACAGCTGCTATGCCCCGATCTAGATGCTCAAAAAGTGGAACCGATGATAACAAGGTGCATCTACTATCCCTCCACTCAGATCACCCAATCTACCTGACTGCCTCCTCGGTCCAGTCAAACCTGCGCCTACCTACTGTCCGTTACATCCCGGAGGACCGGACTTACGTAGGGCATCCGTAGCTGCCAAAATGGCCCAGCCAGAGGGACTGTGTCCGTAACTGCCAAAACTGGCCCAGTCAGAGGGACGGCGTCGACAAGTCGTGATACCAAAGTGCAGACCCAACCCGGACGTGGCACTCGAGGAGCGACCCCAACGAGGACAAGGTATCCGCGTACTCGTCGAGCTCAGGTGGCACTGCAGGCTATAGTCCAAAATCCACGCTCACGCTCTGAACGGAAGGACTCATCCTCAAACATCTCGCACAACGCGGAGCACTGCTCTGACGACCTCAGCTGATCAGCTCTCAGGGGGGGGCGAAACACGTGAGACACCTAGCCTCTCCACAGCTCACAGCACAAAACAAA
>CM055063.1:40812581-40918901 GCA_029204045.2 Tillandsia leiboldiana | reverse complement strand
GAAAACGACTACAATTAACGAAAAGTCCGAAAAATTCCGAAAGGACCAAGTGCCTTCGCCCCAAGCAAACAAGAAACAGGTTTGGGCACCGTCTCCATTTTGGAGCAAGTCTTTCGAAGTTTTCGTCCTGTTCGAAATTTCAGCACAAAGGGCGAGAAAAAGGGAGAGCAAGTGTTGAAGTCGTTCCTGCCGTGGCTACCAAAACGGAAGCTACGATCTATACCGGACCCCTAAGGACACAACCTCTAGTCCTAATGTCACCAACGATCTATAAGTAGCACCTACCCAAACCGCTGAAGCCCCCAGCGGCAGGAAGGATATCCCGGTGGACCTGTGAAGATGAATCCTGATGTACAACTCGCGGAAAGGTCACTTTCCTCATTCACAATCGGCAGTTGCACGAACCGCACCAATGGTCAATCCCGCGTGCTCAACACTGAGTCATGGAGCTGTCAGAACCTAACACCTGCCGTATAAATTCCAGTCTCAACTATACTGGACACAATCCACTAGGCTCCCCCCAGCAAAACACCAACCGGAACATGTACCTCTAGTGCACGTGGTAACACTCTACCTCCAGTCCAGAAGGAAAACCAAAAACATCTAACTCAGATGCTGTAATGAAATGCAGTGACGGTTGACAACCCGATCCGCTGCTGTGGCACCTACAACACGGGCGGCACAGACTAATCCGCTCGATGCAGGGGTCGTTCGCCCTCTCAGTGGCCTCGACGTCAAACGTCCAGTCTGTCAAAAAGAATCTGGGGACTATCCACATAGGGAGCACGGTCTTGCCTCGCTCACACTGGGGTGACAATGCGGTCACGTTAGAACCAATCCAAGCTACCGCCGCCCACTCTGATGTAGAGCTGATGCTGCCAATTGGGGTCCACCGACTGTTGGCATTTAAGAAATCCGCACCATAGAAAAAAAGAAATCAGAAAGGTCTCTGCCGAAGCCGATCTATCTCTCCATCACCCCGGCGCGGAAGACCCAACATCCAAACTAGCCTCTGGCGGCAGATCCCTATCCAAAGGAAGCAACGCCACGCTCCAACACAGCCCTCTCCATCGAAGCGTCAATAATCCATAAACGGAGGGACCAACTGTCACGCCCCGGCGTCGAAACTGCGACCCGGGCTCGCCAACAGATCCGCCGCCCATACGGTGAACCCCGTATAGACGAAGCGCAAACCTGCAAAAGATAGATACTAAACTATCCAGATATCAGAGCTGAAAATAACCTGCTGGAAATAAAATAAATTAATACAAAGTCCTCACCAAAGTACAAGTCACTCAACTCTGAAAGAAAAGTACAACTCTATACCTCACAACAAGGTCTCTCAACAAGAAACTCTCAAAATGATAAGGGTACATCTACTCTCTGGACGACGACTGGTAGGGATCTAGCTCGCGACTCCCTCACCTCGATCTGAAGAAGCAGCAACAGGAGCAGCAGGAACAGGAGTAGAAGTCCCTGTGGGAAAATACACCACGACGGGTGTGAGAACTACGTCCCAAGTAGTTCTCAGTGGGTGCCGCCAACAAGCCCAACGGTCTGCCCACTAAGTCTACTAGAGGCATAAAGTAACAAATACAGTGCTGTAAGGAAAGCTGGGGAAAAGTAAACTCTACAGCTACTATGCCTCTATCTAGATGCTCAAGAAGTGGAACAGAAGGAACATGATGCCACAACTAACTCTCATCTCTGATCACCCAATCTGAACTGACTGCCTCATCAGGTCCAGTCAAGCCTGCGCCAACCTACTGCCGTTACGTCCCGGAGGGAGCGGACTTACGTAGGACGTCCATGACTGCCAACCTACTGCCGTTACGTCCCGGAGGAGCGGACTTACGTAGGACGTCCATGACTGCCAACACCAGCACAGCCAGAGGGACAAATGCAACGACAAGTCGCGATAGAAAAGCTCAATCTCACGCCGGTACAAACCCGGTCTCGCCTACTCCGGAGTGGCACTCGAGGGGAGCGACCCGCTCGAGTAAAAAGTAACCCATCTCAAGTATCTCTGTAAAGTATCTCTGTCAAGCCAAATGTGGCTCATGCAGGCTATGATCCACGATCAAACAGATCGGTAACTCCAAGCTCAAAGCGCAACTCGGTCGGAAAAAGAACCTCGACTCGAACAGGAATAGCCCAACACACTCCCACAGCTATGTCGGAGAACCCTCAACGACTCAATCTGATAAATGCACGACCATGGCTGAGTCGGGAAACCTCCACGACTCGATCTGCCAGAACCCCAAGATCCTCAAGGCTAAGTGGAGAACCACCTCCACCACTAAATCAGAGAAACAACCTCTAGATCACACTCTGCCAACTCATGGCACCAAGTCGCATCCACTGCGAGAAACTGTCTCAACAGGCCAAACAGGCCAAACGTCGCATCTACTGCGAACAACTGCCTCAACAGGCCGACATCGCATCCACTGCGAACAGCTGACTCAACAGGCCAAACAGGCCGAACATCTCAACCACTGACCCAATGAAGGGTCCGGGAACACCGAAAGACTAGAACCTACAACCCAAATCAAACAAGAACAGGCTCTAGGCATAGCCTCTCGTTGTTCTCGTCCCAAGAAAAGGCAGACCTTAGAACCCAGACCACTCGAATCATCTCGGTGGTTAATTTATAGGAAAAACTGTGACATTTCTTACTGAAGCCATCTGATCTGTAAGAAATCCATATTTAATGATTTTTAGTTCTGCTTAGGAAAACAGTTGAAACCAAGTTTTATATCTAAGCCTCGAAGGGCTAATGCCTTCGTCCAATCAAACAGGAACAGACTCAGGCGACCCTACGATGCTTGGAAGAAAATATTTGGTTGACAAAAATCATGTGTGTGTCCAAAAAGGTTCTGGGTTAAGGTCCTGCTAACACTGATCTACCGCTGCCACTATCACAGCGGCGACAGATAAAACAAGAAAATAAAACATCTCGGGACCGCCGTCTACCCAAACGGCTCCCGCTACAGATGAACAACCAACTACATCTACCAGACGCCACTCTGCTCCCAAGCACGAGTGTAACATGCATCCCACACTAAAAGATAACACCTGACCACTCGGCCCACTACCCGGGCGAGGAAGGACACTATGTCCAGGAAAGTAGAAGTGTGGATGTCTAAAGCAGAAATAACCCTAGCCCAAGTGAGGGTTTTCTACTAGTCTGGTTACACATGCAACATATGACGGGGTGCTAGGTCAAGTTCCAAGATAACCATAATCAACAGCTTGTAGGGAAGGAAAATAAACACATGATCATCTAACAGCATTAGGAACATCAATTCCTATAATCTAGCATGCTATATAGAACACATCTATAACATGCAAGTCCCTACACAGATAGAATTAATGCACAGTCCATAGGTCATGAAGACAAGGCCACCCACCTGAAAATGCTAACAGTCCGGAGTCGCACAGCTGAGACAGTCCAGAAACAGATATCTCTGCACACCCACCAATCCAACGATACAGGAACAGTGATCAATACCTCCTGGGTACAAAAACACAACCCAAAGATACACTTAATTCCATAAAATCCAAGCATCACAAATCTGCTGGGAACAGTCCCCTAAATGCGAAATTTTCACCTGTAAAACGAACTCCAAAAATTCCAATAAAAATACTGCTGCGATCCTCGCGTCGATACCTTCGAAACGGGTACCTGCACGCCCAATTTGGAGCCCCGTAGGCCAAGTTACAAATTCCACAATACAGGTGCGCAAACACTCACAACCACACACAACTGTAAACTCAAACACAGATAAAAGGGGAATAGTATACCTTCGGGCAAACCTCAGAAAAATCCCGGAAAAATACAATGATAATCCTTGCGACGAGTAGATCCAAAAAGTGTATAGGCTCGTCTCAATCCGACACTCGGGTGCGGAGATAAAATTCCGGCAAGGGGCCGCTGTCCAAAAACTCCACCAGAAAACAGCGGCTTAGAAATGCCTCGAAAACCGTGTCATAAACTCTGAATCCAGCAAGATGATCAACACGAAAGTCGAAGACGTACCTCTCGTGATTCCAACGCCGCAGAAATCGTCCAAAAATACTGACAGAGTAGCTCTGTAGACCTCTCAGATCAAACTGCGACGATAACGGGCCTCCGATGAAAAATCGCCACACTGCGCTCCGATGCCGAAGTCGTCGACGCCGCGGCTTCCAAAAAATCCGGGCCTCTGCCAGAAGATGCGCAAGATGAAGATCTCCAACTTTGCTAAAGGGCCATGGGCAGGGGAGCTCGGGAAAGGGGGCAAAACTCCCCCACAAGACAGCTATTTATAGGCCCAGCCCGAAAAATCCGAATTTTGGACTTTTGGCCCAAAGTTTCGGGCGCTTGGCATTCCGGGCTGCTACAGTAACGGGCCGGGCCCGTTACTGTTCACGCCCGAAATCCCCTAGGCCCGCCACGCGTCCCATTCCTGCTCCCCGCACCCGCGCACGCACCGCGACGAACCACGGGACGCCACGTGTCGCGACCAGAGGTCGTGCACCGGTGCGCCCGACCAACCACGGGGCGCCACGTGGCGCCCCCACGACGCCTCCGACCGCGCCCACGCCGCGCCCACGTGCGCCCACGTGCGCGGCGCGCGCGCCGCCCGCGGCCCCGTGCCGGGCACGCATCCCGAGGCAGACCCTGCCGCTGCGTGGACCGCGCGCACCAGGACCCGCCAACAACCAGCCGCCACGTGTCGCCACCTGGTCCACCGTGCACCCGCGCCTCTTCCGTGGACCGCGCCCCACTGCGCCGGCCAACCTGAAGGCGCCACGCTGTCCTCCGCCCGGGTGCACGCCTCCGCGGTGGATCCGCGCGCCTCCGCCGCCGCCAGCCGCCGCGCTCCGCACGCCCGCCGCCGCCGCCGCCGGCGCCCCTCCGGCGGCCGGAACAGTACCAAATTACCTCGAAATCCGTGCCGGGTCATCCGGGCTCCGAAAAATACAAGTAAGTAGTCCCATCTTGACCGTTTTTGCGCGCTGAATCCAAATCCGAAGTCCGATTTGCCAAATTCCTCTTCTAAAATTTGCCGAAATTCCCGGAGAAGTGTTCTTTACTCAAATTTCGCGCTGAGTCCAATTTTAATAACCATTTCGCGCGAAACCACTTCTAAACATCCGACGGGGTCCTCCGATCACTGACGTGATCCATTATACACCCGAAGTCCATCACTTGAGTCCAAATGGGTGCAGAAACACCGCCGACATGCCACATAGGCCTCCAGAAGCCTGCTAATCGCACTGTAGAAGCCTGCAGAGATCTGGGTCACCACATCCTCCCCCACTAAAAGAAAGTTTCGTCCTCGAAACTAGCTCAACCCAAAGGTGCCACAGAAACAAGGGTAGGTACATAACACTGCCGTCTCCAGCTCTCGAGTCACCTGTCTCTCCCCGTGATTACTCCACAACAACAACAACAACCGGTACGGCATGGCCCAAATTTCGTAATTCTCTCATCTCACGAGCCAGAATTCGCAACGGGCGTCCATCGTACCACAAGTACTCGCAGATCTCAGAGGAAACGAGTCATCACGGGCGAGGAATCCACAAGCCTGACACTCCCGAGCTGAGACGTGGAAGAAAGGCTGGGGGAAAAGAGAGAACAACCAATGTAGCACGCACCAAAACCGCTCCCTAGTGCCAGCTCAACCAGGCGATCCGAAACATACCCATACGGTCATCCAAAGAAAAGAAGCCCTAATCGGCTAGGGTCCTCGCTCAATCACTCTCGGATCCTGACCATCCGCATGGACTGCTTCACCGTAGTTCTACCGTCAAAGGGACCCTCAGGGACACAACCTCGAGCCCTGTTCCTCAACGGTCCCACCCAGCGCCAACTGAGGGAACCACTAAACTCAACCCCGAAAAGCTATCCGCTCCAGGTATCCGCCACACAGTGGCCCTGTCGCGGTGATACTGAATACACAAGAATAACCCAATGGTAACTCCACAGCCACTATGGGAGGCTCCACTATCACAAAGGTCCATCCCCCATCTCTGGCAAAGCTGCAATCGGCGCTAGTACCAGTCTCATCATCCATTCGCCATGCTCTCCTGGCACTGCGAAATCCAACAAGCTCCTCACCTCAACAATAAATGTTGATCTCAGCCAACTCAAATAGCATCCACATTGGCTGGAAATCCACCGCCGCTCCTATGGCTAACACAATGTGACCCAAGAAGGTAAGCTTCTAAAGCTAAAACTTGTATCCCAATAACCTGGCATACAGCTTCATCCACACCGCATACTAACACATCCACCAGTGCTCCTCATGCTCCAAGTCGCTCTGGGAGTAGATCATAATATCCCTGGAGGATCTTATTACCAATGCGATCAAGTACAGCTGGAGCACAATTCCTCAAACCCAAAGAGTGGCAGGGCGTTAATCAATCCAATTGGCTTCACTAGAGCTCAAGATGCCCTATCGTGTCCTGAACGCCATCAAGGCAAGGTCCTCGGCTGTCTGATTCCAAGTAGGTACCCGCACCAAACAATAACTGCCGGAGTATGACTCCATCAAAAGGTCCAGAATAATACTCGGACCTGTCTACACACGAACCATAAAAGGGCCCTCACAGTCGTGTATCAACGATGTGGCATCTCACCGTATATCAACGGCGTGGGCACTAGGTCAAACAGACCCCTCGATCCATCAGATCCTGCAACTGCGCCATCAGCTCTCACAGCTCTACTGGCAATATCCAATGAGGTGCTGTCGAGGGTGGCGCGGTTCCCCGAACCACGCCAAACTTAAACTCTATCTCCCGAATCGGCTGGCATTAACAACAGCTCAGGTGGAATCACACCCGGAATCTCGTGGCAACAGAGATATCTTTGGGTCCCGGTGCCGCCGTAAGCACCTCTCACACTGTCGCTATAACCAGTGTGCTCTAACGACCTCAACAACCAATCTCCTCTCGTCTGCCCCGCAGAAGGTCAAAGTCCTCCGCAGATAACAAAACCACGCTACCGCTGCGCTACTCTGAAATAGATGCTGATGCTGCCGTCGGGGTCCACCCGATCTCTGGCATCTCGAAAATTCGCTATCCAGGTAAAGAGATCAGAAATGCCGCTACCGGTCGGTCTGTCCCTCCATCACCCGACGCCAAGCGCCGATATCCAGCACTGGCCTCTGGCGGCAGATCCCTATCCAAAGGGACTGCAACGCCATGCTCCACACACAAAGCCTACCCATCGAAGCGTCAATAATCCAAGACGGAGGGACCAACTACACTGAAAGGTATCCTGGCACAAACCATTCCCCGTCAAACATATCCTATGCGTCTCATCCCTCGAAACCTGGAGCGTGCAGTTCAACAACTGCATAAACTCCCTAGCACATGAAGGCTCTCAGATAGTCTCTCCATCACCACCAACCCCAATTCTGCCTACAAAGGCTCCAACTCAAACCTGGTGAATCGGGATGGTTCAACTGCCTGGACTGGCTCCATCGATCAATGACGTCCCGAAGCTCAGCTACTATCCACTATCCACCCTGCCTCGGTGCCTCGGCACTGCTCGTCGGCACGGAGGGGGCTGCTCGCTCCATCGGCGCCACTGGTACAACTGAAGATACCCCTGCATAGGAAGAAAGTACTGGAGGACACTCAAGCGGTACTGCAACTAGCTATGCTCTCTGCTCCAACAAGCGCATCAAACGTTCCATGGCTTCTTCCTGGCATCAGACAGCCTCCGACATCTGTGCCATCTGGACCCATAACTCCTGGGTCTCGCTCTGCCTCCCGCTGCTCGGGTTACTCATCAGATGCGGAATGCGCATTCCTCACTGCACGACGTCTCAAAAGCATCGTAGGTCCACTGCACAATAACAAACATCAGGACACAACAATCATATGACCCAATCCAGCGAAAGTCTAAGGCATGTTACCAATTCCACAACATTATGTTGTCTGCAGCCAACATAATCGCTTAGGAGCATAAACATGCCAATCACTCATCCCGTCTCTTGGGAGAGGTACAAAACTAGATCAGGACTCTCGCTAAAAGTCACGACTCTCACGTAGTCATCCCTAATGTCCATCCACCAGCCTAGGGTTTCTAAGTCCTCGATGACCTACAACCTAGGCTCTGATACCACTCTAATCAGCTCTGATACCTCTCTAATCTGTCACGCCCGCGTCGAAACTGCGACCCGGGGCTCGCCAACAGATCCGCCGCCCATACGGTGAACCCCGTATAGACGAAGCGCCAAACCTGCAAAGATAGATACTAAACTATCCAGATATCAGAGCTGAAAATAACCTGCTGGAAATAAAATAAATTAATACAAGTCCTCACCAAAGTACAAGTCACTCAACTCTGAAAGAAAAGTACAACTCTATACCTCACAACAAGGTCTCTCAACAAGAAACTCTCAAATGATAAGGGTACATCTACTCTCTGGACGACGACTGGTAGGGATCTAGCTCGCGACTCCCTCACCTCGATCTGAAGAAGCAGCAACAGGAGCAGCAGGAACAGGAGTAGAAGTCCCTGTGGGAAAATACACCACGACGGGTGTGAGAACTACGTCCCAAGTAGTTCTCAGTGGGTGCCGCCAACAAGCCCAACGGTCTGCCCACTAAGTCTACTAGAGGCATAAAGTAACAAATACAGTGCTGTAAGGAAAGCTGGGGGAAAAGTAAACTCTACGCTACTATGCCTCTATCTAGATGCTCAAGAAGTGGAACAGAAGGAACATGATGCCACAACTAACTCTCATCTCTGATCACCCAATCTGAACTGACTGCCTCATCAGGTCCAGTCAAGCCTGCGCCAACCTACTGCCGTTACGTCCCGGAGGAGCGGACTTACGTAGGACGTCCATGACTGCCAACCTACTGCCGTTACGTCCCGGAGGAGCGGACTTACGTAGGACGTCCATGACTGCCAACCTACTGCCGTTACGTCCCGGAGGAGCGGACTTACGTAGGACGTCCATGACTGCCAACACCGGCACAGCCAGAGGGACAAATGCAACGACAAGTCGCGATAGAAAAGCTCAATCTCACGCCGGTACAACAACCCGGTCTCGCCTACTCCGGAGTGGCACTCGAGGGGAGCGACCCGCTCGAGTAAAAGTAACCCATCTCAAGTATCTCTGTAAAGTATCTCTGTCAAGCCAAATGTGGCTCATGCAGGCTATGATCCACGATCAAACAGATCGGTAACTCCAAGCTCAAAGCGCAACTCGGTCGGAAAAAGAACCTCGACTCGAACAGGAATAGCCCAACACACTCCCACAGCTATGTCGGAGAACCCTCAACGACTCAATCTGATAAATGCACGACCATGGCTGAGTCGGGAAACCTCCACGACTCGATCTGCCAGAACCCCAAGATCCTCAAGGCTAAGTGGGAGAACCACCTCCACCACTAAATCAGAGAAACAACCTCTAGATCACACTCTGCCAACTCATGGCACCAAGTCGCATCCACTGCGAGAAACTGTCTCAACAGGCCAAACAGGCCAAACGTCGCATCTACTGCGAACAACTGCCTCAACAGGCCGACATCGCATCCACTGCGAACAGCTGACTCAACAGGCCAAACAGGCCGAACATCTCAACCACTGACCCAATGAAGGGTCCGGGAACACCGAAAGACTAGAACCTACAACCCAAATCAAACAAGAACAGGCTCTAGGCATAGCCTCTCGTTGTTCTCGTCCCAAGAAAAGGCAGACCTTAGAACCCAGACCACTCGAATCATCTCGGTGGTTAATTTATAGGAAAAACTGTGACATTTCTTACTGAAGCCATCTGATCTGTAAGAAATCCATATTTAATGATTTTTAGTTCTGCTTAGGAAAACAGTTGAAACCAAGTTTTATATCTAAGCCTCGAAGGGCTAATGCCTTCGTCCAATCAAACAGGAACAGACTCAGGCGACCCTACGATGCTTGGAAGAAAATATTTGGTTGACAAAAATCATGTGTGTGTCCAAAAAGGTTCTAGGTTTAAGGTCCTGCTAACACTGATCTACCGCTGCCACTATCACAGCGGCGACAGATAAAACAAGAAAAATAAAACATCTCGGGACCGCCGTCTACCCAAACGGCTCCCGCTACAGATGAACAACCAACTACATCTACCAGACGCCACTCTGCTCCCAAGCACGAGTGTAACATGCATCCCACACTAAAAGATAACACCTGACCACTCGGCCCACTACCCGGGCGAGGAAGGACACTATGTCCAGGAAAGTAGAAGTGTGGATGTCTAAAGCAGAAATAACCCTAGCCCAAGTGAGGGTTTTCTACTAGTCTGGTTACACATGCAACATATGACGGGGTGCTAGGTCAAGTTCCAAGATAACCATAATCAACAGCTTGTAGGGAAGGAAAATAAACACATGATCATCTAACAGCATTAGGAACATCAATTCCTATAATCTAGCATGCTATATAGAACACATCTATAACATGCAAGTCCCTACACAGATAGAATTAATGCACAGTCATAGGTCATGAAGACAAGGCCACCCACCTGAAAATGCTAACAGTCCGGAGTCGCACAGCTGAGACAGTCCAGAAACAGATATCTCTGCACACCCACCAATCCAACGATACAGGAACAGTGATCAATACCTCTTGGGTACAAAAACACAACCCAAAGATACACTTAATTCCATAAAATCCAAGCATCACAAATCTGCTGGGAACAGTCCCCTAAATGCGAAATTTTCACCTATAAAACGAACTCCAAAAATTCCAATAAAAATACTGCTGCGATCCTCGCGTCGATACCTTCGAAACGGGTACCTGCACGCCCAATTTGGAGCCCCGTAGGCCAAGTTACAAATTCCACAATACAGGTGCGCAAACACTCACAACCACACAACTGTAAACTCAAACACAGATTAAAGGGGAATAGTATACCTTCGGGCAAACCTCAGAAAAATCCCGGAAAAATACAATGATAATCCTTGCGACGAGTAGATCCAAAAAGTGTATAGGCTCGTCTCAATCCGTCACTCGGGTGCGGAGATAAAATTCCGGCAAGGGGCCGCTGTCCAAAAACTCCACCAGAAAACAGCGGCTTAGAAATGCCTCGAAAACCGTGTCATAAACTCTGAATCCAGCAAGATGATCAACACGAAAGTCGAAGACGTACCTCTCGTGATTCCAACGCCGCAGAAATCGTCCAAAAATACTGACAGAGTAGCTCTGTAGACCTCTCAGATCAAACTGCGACGATAACGGGCCTCCGATGAAAAATCGCCACACTGCGCTCCGATGCCGAAGTCGTCGACGCCGCGGCTTCCAAAAAATCCGGGCCTCTGCCAGAAGATGCGCAAGATGAAGATCTCCAACTTTGCTAAAGGGGCCATGGGCAGGGGAGCTCGGGAAAGGGGCAAAACTCCCCCACAAGACAGCTATTTATAGGCCCAGCCCAAAAAATCCGAATTTTGGACTTTTGGCCCAAAGTTTCGGGCGCTTGGCATTCCGGGCTGCTACAGTAACGGGCCGGGCCCGTTACTGTTCACGCCCGAAATCCCCTAGGCCCGCCACGCGTCCCATTCCTGCTCCCCGCACCCGGCGCACGCACCGCGACGAACCACGGGACGCCACGTGTCGCGACCAGAGGTCGTGCACCGGTGCGCCCGACCAACCACGGGGCGCCACGTGGCGCCCCCACGACGCCTCCGACCGCGCCCACGCCGCGCCCACGTGCGCCCACGTGCGCGGCCTCGCCGCCCGCGGCCCCGTGCCGGGCACGCATCCCGAGGCAGACCCTGCCGCTGCGTGGACCGCGCGCACCAGGACCCGCCAACAACCAGCCGCCACGTGTCGCCACCTGGTCCACCGTGCACCCGCGCCTCTTCCGTGGACCGCGCCCACTGCGCCGGCCAACCTGAAGGCGCCACGCGTCCTCCGCCCGGGTGCACGCCTCCGCGGTGGACCGCGCGCCTCCGCCGCCGCCAGCCGCCGCGCTCCGCCGCCCGCCGCCGCCGCCGGCGCCCCTCCGGCGGCCGGAACAGTACCAAATACCTCGAAATCCGTGCCGGGTCATCCGGGCTCCGAAAAATACAAGTAAATAGTCCATCTTGACCGTTTTCGCGCGCTGAATCCAAATCCGAAGTCCGATTTGCCAAATTCCTCTTCTAAAATTTGCCGAAAATTCTCGGAGAAGTGTTCTTTACTCAAATTTCGCGCTGAGTCCAATTTTAATAACCATTTCGCGCGAAACCACTTCTAAACATCCGACGGGGTCCTCCGATCACTCACGTGATCCATTATACACCCGAAGTCCATCACTTGAGTCCAAATGGGTGCAGAAACACCGCCGACATGCCACATAGGCCTCCAGAAGCCGCTAATCGCACTGTAGAAGCCCTGCGGAGATCTGGGTCACCACACCAACTAAACCGGAAGCTATCCTATGCGCCTCGTCCCTCGAAACCTGGAGCAACCCACTCCCAGTCACACATATCCTATGCGCCTCGTCCCTCGAAACCTGGAGCGCGCCGTTCAACAACAGCATAAACTCTCAAGCACAGGGAGGCTCTCAAATAGTTTCTCCATCACCACCAGCCCCAATCCTGCCTCCAAAGGCTCCAACTCAACCCTATGAATCAGGATGGTTCAGACTGCCGAGACTGGCTCCATCGATCGATGATGTCCCAAGCTCATCTACTAACCGCTATCCACCCTGCCTCGGTGCCTCGGCACTACTCGTCAGCACGGAGGGGGCTGCTCGCTCCATCGGTGCCGCTGGTACAACTGAATATGCCACTGCATAGAAAGAAAGTGCTGGAGGACACTCAAGCGGTACTACAACTAGCTGTGCTCTCTGCTCCAACAAGCGCATCAAACGTTCCATGGCTTCCTCCTGGCATCGGACATCCTCCGACATTTGTGCCATCTGGATCCATAACTCCTAGGTCTCGCTCTACTCTGATAGCTCTGCCTTCCGCTAATCGGGTTACTCATCAGATGCGGGATGTGCCCTCTTCACTACACGACGTCTCAGGGGCATCGTAGTCCACTGCACAATAACAAACATCAGGACACAAAACGAAACGACCCAATCCAGCGAAAGTCTAAGACATGCCATCAATTCCATAGCATTATGTTGTCTGCAGCCAACATAATCGCTTAGGAGAATAAACATGCCAATCACTCATCCCGTCTCTTGGGAGAGGTATAAAACTCAATCAGGACTCTCGCTAATAGTCACGACTCTCACGTAGTCATCCTAATGTCCAACCACAAGCCTAGGGTTCCTAAGTCCACAATGACCTACAACCTAGGCTCTGATACCACTCTAATCTGTCACGCCGCGGGGTCGAAACTGCGACCCGGCTCGCCAACAGATCCGCCGCCCATACGGTGAACCCCGTATAGACGAAGCGATAACCTGCAAAAGATCAACTATACTATACAGATATCAGAGCTGAAAGTAAAATGCTAGAAATAAAATAAATACAAGTCCAAATTATACAATCCAAGTCCTCTCTAAAAATACAAAAGTCTCTCTCAGCAATAAAAGGAAAGTACAACTCTATACCTCACTACAAGTCCTTCAACAAGAAACTCTCAAAATAATAAGGTTACATCTACTCTCTGGACGACGACTGGTAGGGATCTAGCTCGCGACTCCCTCACCTCGATCTGAAGAAGCAGCAACTGGAGCAGCAGGAACAGGAGCAGACGTCCTTGGGGAAAAAGATACCAAGACGGGTGTGAAAACAACATCCCACAGTTGTTCTTAGTGGGTGCCGCCAACAAGCCCAACGGTCTGCCCACTAAGTCTACTAGAGGCAATGCTGTAACAAATGAAATACTGGAGGAAAGAGCTGGAAATAAATAACTCTACAGCTGCTATGCCCCTATCTAGATGCTCAAAAAGTGGAACCGATGATAACAAGGTGCATCTACTATCCCTCAACTCAGATCACCCAATCTACCTGACTGCCTCCTCGGGTCCAGTCAAACCTGCGCCTACCTACTGTCGTTACATCCCGGAGGACCGGACTTACGTAGGGCATCCGTAGCTGCCAAAACTGGCCCAGCCAGAGGGACTGTGTCCGTAACTGCCAAAACTGGCCCAGTCAGAGGGACGGCGTCGACAAGTCGTGATACCAAAGTGCAGACCCAACCCGGACGTGGCACTCGAAGGGAGCGACCCCAACGAGGACAAGGGTATCCGCGTACTCTGTCGAGCTCAGGTGGCACTGCAGGCTATAGTCCAAAATCCACGCTCACGCTCTGAACGGAAGGACTCAATCCTCAAACATCTCGCACAACAGTCGGAGCACTCTCGACGACTCAGCTGATCAGCTCTCACGAAACACGAGACACTAGCCTCTCCAACAGCTCACAGCACAAAACACACCGGCTGGAGATACTCCACAGCCGGGATCTACCCACAACTCAGGGCTAACAACACTAGTCGGACAACACTCAACGACACGGGACCACCGTCAACCCCAACGGCTCCCACTACTGAACACCAACCACACAGATTACTCAGGAAGGACTGACACCATAAGGGTTTGGAAAACCCGATAGGTCGGTGCTAAGAACCCTATCAAACAAGAACAGACTCTAGGCTCCGCCTATCGAAGTTCCCGGCCCCCTTACAGTTCGGGAACACGACAACCTCGGTACAACACGCAGAAGATAACAACCAGGGCCGGAAAGTTCCGGTAGACTAGCACCTACAACCGTATCAACAAGAACAGGTTCCAGGCTCGGCCCCCGTGGCTTTCGTCCCGACAAAGGAATGGCCCCTAGAACCCAGACCACTCGAATCCCTACGAGTGGGAAAGTTTACAGGAAAATGGGTGACATTTGCTACTGAAAACCATTTCCACTCAACCCACGCGGGGGAGGACTAAAAATAGTTCCCTTTTTGAAAAACTATCTGGATTTGAGGAAAAAACCATTTTTAATGATGTTTAGTTTTTTAGGGAAAACAGTTATAAAATAAGTATTTATTACCAAACCCCGAAGGACTGATGCCTTTGTCCAATCATACAAGAACAGACTCCAGCGGCCCTTCGATGCTTGGAAGAAAATATTGGTAGACTAAAATCATGTGTATGTCGAAAAGGGTTCTGGGTTCTAGGTCCTGCTAACACTGGTGCACAACTGCCACTATCACAGTGGCGACAACAAAAACAGGGAAACAAGACCTCCCTGGGACTACCGTTTACCCAAACGGCTCCCGGCACAGATAAGCGACCAACTATATCTACCAGACTCCACTCTGCTCCCAAGCACGAGTGCAAATGCAACCCACACTAAAAGGATGTCCCGACCACTCGGCCCACTATCCGGGCGAGGAAGACACTATGTCCAGGAATAGAAGAATAGTGTGGATGTCTAAAGCATAAATAAACCTAGCCCAGATGAGGGTTTTCTACTAGTCTGGTTACAAATGCAACATATGACGGGGTGCTAGGTCAAGTTCCAATAACTATAATTTAACAGGTAGTAGGAAGCAAAAGAGATCATAAGATCATCAGATAAATACAAGGAATAACAATTCCTACATTCTAGCATGCTACACAAGAATTCACTATCATGCAAGGTCCTACTATAGCAGATTTAATGTCCAGTCCATCAACTTGGAGGCAAGGCCACCCACCTGAAGGCGCTATCTGTCTAAAGTCCCACAGCATAAAATACTCCGAAATCAAAGTATCCAGATCCAACGGGTCCAGCAACACTTGCAAACACCCCTGGGTACAACAATAAGGTCCAACGTTACACTTAATCCAAAATATTCCAAGTATACACAATCTGTGAAAACAGCCTCAAAGATGTGAAATTTCCGCCTGCAGAACGGACTCGGAAAAATCCAACAAAAATACTACTGCGATCCTCACGTCGAGACCTTCGAAAAGGGTACCTGCACGTCCAATTCTGAGCCCCGTAGGCCGAGTTACAAATTCCACAACACAGGGTGCTCACAACCTCACAACAACACATCTGTAATTCCATGCACAGTTAAGGGAGAAAATTATACCTCCGGGCAAGCCTCAGAAAAATCCCAGAAAAATACTATGATAATCCTCGCGACGAGTAGATGCAAAAAGTTTATAGGCACGTCTCGATCCGATGCCCGAGCAGGGAGAACTCCAAGCAGCAATCCAGATGTCCCCGAAATCCTCACAGCAACAAGGGTCCCAGTAAGCATGGAAAAACTCCTCGAAAAGCACAAAACTAGGGGATGCTGAAAATACCTAGATTGTAGCTCTGTCCGTCGCGGATCCAACGGCGAAGAAATCGCTCGAAAAGGTGGTCGGAGTACGGGGGAGCTCGCGCACCGAAACGCGACGGAAGAAACACTGGCGAAGGAACGTCGCGATGCGCCGAAGAAAATGGGAACCTCGAAGTGCGTGCCATCAAAAATCCTAGAAATCCTCCAGAAGATGCAGAACACGAAGGGGGGAAACTTTTCTTAAGGGCTCGGGGTTAGGAGAAGCTCGGAAATGCGTCAAAAGGGGAGAACAAGGCGGCTCGGATCGCTTAAATAGGCCCAGAAAACAAATCCGAAAATTACCGTTGTATCCCCGATTCCGGGCGCCCGCGCGATTCGGGCCGCTGCAGTGTTGGGCCCGGCCCAACACTGTGCGGGCCCGAATCCTCCCTGGGCCTCCACGTCGCCCGCCAAACAGCGCACAGCGGCGCCGCTCCACCCAGCTCGCGCCACGTGGCCTGCCCCGGACGCGACACGTGGCAGGCTCCGGTCAACGCGCGCCTGACGCGCGAACGTGCACGCTGCCAGCGCCGCCTGCGCACTGTGCCAGGCACGCGCCCCAAGGCGAGCCGCACCAGCTCGGTGCACCGAGCGCGCAACACCTCATCTACCGCAAGCCGCCATGTGGCCACCCTCCGGTGCACGCCGGCGCCGAGGACCGCGCACCTGCCCGCGCGCCTGCGCGCCTGCCCGCGCACGCACGCCACTGCCCGCCGCACTCCGCCACTGCCCGCCGCCGTCGCCGCCGCCCGCCGGCGGTCGGAACAGTACCGCCTTCCTCGAAAAACATGCGCGTCATCCGGGCTCCGAAAAATACAAGTGAACAGTCCATTTTCATCGTTTTCGCGCGCTGAATACAAATCCGAAGTCCGTTTTGCCCAATTCCACTTATAAAATTTTCCAAAGGCCTCCGGTGATGCAAACTTACTCCCAATTTACACCATAAATCCATTTCTAGGGCCCGACACGCGCACAAACACTCCCAAAGGCCACTAATCCATCAGTAATCTCTTAAGTGGGGATTCGGGTCCTACCGCGCGCCGCTTACGCATGCCCGCGCGCGCTGTCATGCGCTGCTTGCGCGTGCCCGCTTGAGATCGAGGCAAGCCCACAATAAAATCCATAGCGATGTTCTCCCACTTCCACACGGGAATCGGCAGACTTTGAAGTTTACCCGCTGGAAGTCTATGCTCGGCCTTGACTTGTTGGCACACTAAGCATCTAGCCACGAAGTGTCCAACATCTTTCTTCATGCCTGGCCACCAGAACTGTGCCTTCAGGTCCTTATACATTTTAGTGCCGCCGAGGTCGATAGTATACGGTGATCGGTGTGCTTCTTGAAGAATCATTTCATGAATATCCTCGTCATTAGGTACACACACCCGACCCTGAAACCTCAAGATTCCCGCAGAATCCACACTAAAATCCTTTGCATCGCCGCCCTACACATCAGACCTCACCTTCTGGAGCTTTTCATCGGTCGCTTGTTTTCCTTTAATTCTCTCCAACAAGGTAGGTCGCACAGTAAGCGTCATAAGCTTCGCGAGTGCACCAAGAGCCACAACCTTCAAGCCAAACCATCGCATTTTCGATTGCAACGGGTATTGGTTGGTAATGGCCATAGCGAGATTCTCCACGGATTTCCTGCTTAGCACGTCGGCCACCACATTTGCTTTCCCCGGGTGGTACAACATGCTAACATCATATTATTTTTTAGGAGTTCCAACCATCGACGCTGCCTCAGGTTTAATTCCTTCTGAGTGAACAAATACTTGAGGCTTTTGTGATCAGTGTAAATCTCACAATGTTCCCCGTAGAGGTAATGCCGCCATAGCTTCAATGCAAAAATCACCGCGGCAAGCTCGAGGTCGTGGGTGGGGTAGTTCTTTTCATAACTCTTCAGCTGCCGGGATGCATAGGCTATAACCCTCTCGTCCTGCATAAGTACATACCCCAACCCACTCCCCGATGCGTCACTATAAACCACAAACCCTTTCGCCGCAACGGGTAAGGCAAGGATTGG
This sequence comes from Tillandsia leiboldiana, assembly GCA_029204045.2. NCBI lineage: Eukaryota > Viridiplantae > Streptophyta > Magnoliopsida > Poales > Bromeliaceae > Tillandsia > Tillandsia leiboldiana. The sequence goes on along the minus strand of CM055063.1, from coordinate 40,900,646 downwards.
AGCCGATTGTAATAACCGCTTCTTTTTGGTAATTTTATTTTATTTTTTACCTTACTTTTAGTGGTCCGGCGGGAGCTAATAGTCGTTTGTTTCTAGGCAGCCCGTCGGGGCTCGCGGGTATTTTTAGATGCTAGAGCTCGCGAAACGGGGAACGGTGGCGCGATCGGATTCGAATTCCGACCCCGGAATCTCCCAAAAATAATTTTCGAAGGTTGCGACCAGTTTGGGTGCGCCAGGAAGCGTGCTGGCGATCAGCAGGCTTTTCGAGGTAACCTGGCCCCCTCTTTTGAAATCCGATGGATTGGGTCTGCGATCTGGGGACTTAGGGTTTTGTTTTCGCACATTCCTTTCGTTGTGTTAGGGCAGACCGGGTGCGATCGAGGGGAAACAGGGGGGAAAACGAAATCCCCATTTCACACCCTCTTTTTGTTAAAGACGGCGACAGTGATCCGGGCGGTTGAGACAGGGAGAGGGACGGAGGCCTTCTTGCTTGCGGGATCGATCGGGCAACGGTAGGACGATCCTCTCCTTCCCCTTCCTCCAGCGGATCGAAGCTGAGTGTTTCTGTTTCTGAAGGTTTTCCTGTTCCGCGGGGGGGTTCGAGTTTCGTCTCCTTGCGGGGGAAGCGCCGCCGCCGCCGCCGCAAAACTGTAGGCCGCCGCGCGGTGCTGCCCGTAGGCAGCGTGCCGCGCGGCAGAGCGCCGTGCGGGGCTGCCTGCAGGCAGCGCGCCGCAGGGCAGGGTCGCCGCGCGGGGCTGCCCACCGGCAGGCGCCGCGCGGGATGGTGCTGCGCGGGGCTGCCCACCGGCAGGCGCCGCGCGGGCTACCTGCAGGAAGCGCACCGCGCGGGGCTGCCCGCAGGCAGCACACCGCGCGGTAGGGGCGCCTCGCGGGGCTGCCCGCAAGCAGGCGCCGCGCGGGCTGCCTGCAGGCAACGTACCGCGCGGCATGGTCGCCGCGCGGGGCTGCCCGCAGGCAGGCGCCGTGCGGGCTGCCTGCAGGAAGCACGCCGCGCGGGCTGCCTGCAGGAAGCGCGCCGCGCGGCACCAGCCCGCGCGACGCCTGTCTGCGGGCAGGCGTCGCGCGGGCTGGTGCCGCGCGGGCTTTCTGCAGGCAGCGCGCCACGCGGCAGGGGCGCTGTGCGGGGCTGCCCGCAGGCAGCGCGCCGCGCGGCAAGGGCGCCTCGCGGGGCTGCCCGCAGGCAGGCGCCTCGCGGGGCTGCCCGCAGGCAGGCGCCGCGCGGGCTGGTGGCGCGGGGGCAGCCTGCAGGCAGCGCGCCGCGCGACAAGGGCGCCGCGCGGGGCTGCCCGCAGGCAGGCACCGCGCGGGCTGGTGCCGCCGCAGACGGGTCGGGGCCACGCGGGCTGGTGCCGCGCGGGGCCGCCGCAATCGGGTCGGGGCCGCGCTGGGCTGTCCGCATGATGGGTGCGCGCCGCACGGGTCGATGTCGTGCGGGGAACTTCGCATGCGGGGTTTTGGGACCGTGTCGAGTTTTCGTCTCCAGTTTGAGTCGACGTTCGGTGTTTTGGATCATCAAGTCTTAGTTTTTTTACTCATTCAGGGGCGCGGGACGCTGTAGGCTCGTCAGGCACGCAGACGGGGACGAGCCGAACGCCGGTCTCCATCCAAGGTGGGTACTCTTCCATGGTCATTCGGGAAGGGAAGGGGTATGAGTTATAAATTTTGCATGTCTGGGCAGAGGGAAGAATAAAGTAATTGCTTATTTCCGTGCTATCCCTCTTTAAGTTATTATATATATATACTTAGTTCGAGGCTCGAGATAGCTACACGCACACCAGCGGTTTGGCCACCGCGAGGGTGTGCTTTTCCGAAAAAGTGGTACGATGACCCGTGTAACCCACGTGTGGGTGACGTAATGGGGGCCCTCATGGGTGTGGGGTGTGAGCGGTGCCGAGGCAGGTGCTCGAGGTGGCACCGAGGCAGGTGCTCGGTGCCATTTGCTGAGATAGGTGCTCGGCGGGGTTCCCGGGGTAGGTGCCCGGGTTTCGATTGTACAGGGTGGGGGTTTCCACGGTTGGTTGCACATTGAGGAGGGCGGTTGCTCTGGTTTTACTGCGGTTTGCCTTACTTTCAGCCCTTTTCGCTTTGGTATTTATTTCTAGTCACTGACTTCCCACTCCGTGACAGGTTCGTCCAGGGGCGAGTGCTAGGGCATCGGTGAGGCCACACGAGCGATCCTTCAGCCCTTCGAGGCTGCAGACTTTGACTTTTCTTTCCTTGTTCATTTTATTTCCCGTTAGTAGCTTACTTTGTGGATTTCGATACCCTTGTGGAGTCGACGTGGATGTTGGAGTGTTTTCATACCTTGTGAATGACTGTTATTTTACTTCTATTTAGTTTGCTGTTTCAAACTACAAAGAAAAAAAAAAGGAAAAAGATAACATTGCGAAAACAGTTTTAAAGATATATGGGTGTCGTGTGGGCACTGTTTGCAAACCCTATGGATTTATGTGATTGCGAAAATAGCTTTGTAAAACCTGGGTGTCGTGTGGGCACCGTTTTCAAAACCCTGTGGATTTATGGATTTAGAAATGGATTGTAAAACTTGGGTGTCGTGTGGGCACCGCTTTCAAAACCCTGCGGTTTTATCCTTTCAAAAATAGTCGGCCTCTTTACTACTTGTGGAAAATAGTTGTGTGTGCTTGACTGATAAACTAGTGTGGTTAAAGACATTTTTGTATGGATATTGTAGTCAGGACACCGTGCATATACAAAGGAAACTCTGCCCGTTTGCAGAGTGAATTTGTATATGCGGCGGATCTGGGCACGCACCGGGAAGTTTGGTTTCAAAAAAAAAAATGATACGTCAATTTGGTAGCTTCGGTGGCTATCCTTCCGCGCGCTTAAACCCCCCGGGGCGTGACAATTAAGATGGTATCAGAGCCAAACTTTAACCACAGTAGTCGGAGTCCAACATCCACGGAACACAACACTCTAGCTACTAACTAAAGAGATGAACATTGTATAGATGCGTAGAACGCGAGTGGTCGCGGGGGGGGCGGGGGGGGGGGGGAATAGTAGAGTCCTTTTTCTGGTTAGTGATTGAGGTGCTACTTTTGCTGAGTCTAGAAGTGACTTTTGTTGTGCATGTGTTCAGATCATGGCCAGAACAAGATCCTCCACTAAGGATGCAGGGGCGGACGCAGCAGCGTCGGCAACCGCGGAGAATCAGCTTCTGCGGCAGCAACTACGGGAGATGGCGGGTCAATTGGCGACACTCACCGACCATGTACGCCAGTTGACACAGCAGCAGCAGCAACAACCAGCTGCAACGGTGGTGGTCGCCCAGGGCCCTTCTCCGGGGCCAACTGCACTAGCGACGGGACCGCCGATGACGGATGCTGAGACGGGGGCTGCCCCTACCCGGGCCGCGGCAGCCGAGGTACCGTTAGTCCAGCCAATGGTGCCAGCGGTAGCCCCTTCGACGGCAGCTACGAGACCGACGCCGGGGACCCCCGCCGTGGGTGCTTTGGAGGAGACTGTGGTGACTCCTCCTCCCGTCGCGGCCGTTGTAATGACACGACTTTTCTAGTGATATTTTACCCTCCTGCTAATAGAGTATAAGTTAGAAGAAATTAAATTATCGAGCTCGTTTGAGTTGAGTAACATGCGGTGCGGGCATTTTTTGGTGATAGAGCTCGAAAAATGATGAACGGCGGTGCAATCGAATCTAAAATCCGACTTACAGATCTCCCGGAATGGGGTTTTGAACGTCGCGGTAACCGTAGGGTGCATCGGAATCCGTGCAAGAGATCTGGCACGCTTTTCGAGAAATCTTAGAATTATCTCGTGACAATAGATATTTATTGATAAATAATAAACATCCGAATATTGGAGTTTTCCTTTTTACGTACGTATGAAAAAGGATAAAATAAAAGAAAATAAATTAATAATAAAAGGATAATTATACCCCGTTTACCGAAAGGAAAACCCCAGTTTTAAAAGATCGTCTCCTCAAACCCTCCCCTCTTATGCGTACCGAAGACCAAAAATAAAACCCTAGTTCGGAGAAGAGAAAAGAAAAGAGAACCCTAAACGGAGGAGAAAAGAAGGAAAGAAGGAGAAAGCGGAGGGACCCGATCGCCCCGATTGACGTGCCAGAGACCGGAGAACGAGACGCCATCATCTACGGGGAGCGGATCCGGATCCCCAACGCCGCGAGAGACAAGATCGATTCTTTAATACCGATAGATAGAGGTTAGCGATCGTTATTTCTTTTGGTCGGATTAATCGGGGGTTTTTCGTGTTCTTTTAAGGTCGTTTTAATCGGTACATTGATCACGGGTTCTTGATTTTGGTTTTTTATCAATGTTTTGTTCGTGTTCTTGACCGGGTTTGATCATGGTTTTCAATCGGTCTTGATCGGAGTTTTGATCGGGTTTCCGATCGATGTTTTGTTTGTTCTTCGATCAATGGTTTAATCGTTAGATTTACCGCGGAATTGTTTGGGAGTTAATTGGGTGTTTCGCCGAAGTCGCACGGGAGCGAAAACGGAGAGGAAACCGCGAACGGGGGAGTTACTATTCACCCCGTACGGATTTCCTCCAGCGCGGTCCACGGCCCGGGCGTGCACCCGGTGCACGCCCCCGCAGTCCCGGAGGCGCAGACCCGGCGCACGCCGCCGTTCGCCAGGCTGCATACTGTGCGCGGTGCACGCTCTAGGCGTGCACCCGGTGCGCGACGCCACGGCCAGAAAGCGTGAGCCCGTTGCGCGCCAGCGCCGTGCGCGGCCCAGACCGTCCCGCAAGGGTGCACGCTTCCTGGGTGCACCCGGCGCACGCCGCGCAGCCGCCCAATGCGCAGACCCGGTCCACGCCTGCTCCGTGAACCACCCGTCAGCTCGGAAGTTCGGTAGCTCCGTTTTGGTCCGTTTTTCACCGTTTTGAGCGCCGTTTTCGCCGTTGGGATCACCGTTTCTGCTGTTTTCTTGGCGTGGCTACTCGGAGTCATCTAAGTCACCGTTTCGCCATGTCATGTGCTAGTTTCGCCGTCGCTCTGCGCCTTGACAAAATCGTCGGGGTCGCGCCGTCGGGTCTTTTTCTCATCGTTTTCGTCGTCAGGGTTTCCTTGGCTTGATTGTTGACGTCCCGAGTTGGCTACCGGTTGAGAACTGGGTTTTGTTGGATTTCCGTTAGCGGTTTTGGGTTCCGATGGAGTTCGCGATGAAATAGTCGCGGTCCGGTTGTTGTTAACCATCGGTTTTACCGTCAGAGATCCGGTTTGATCGGAGTTTTACGGTTTTACTTGACAAGTTTTGACTCGTTGATTTTTGATTGACAACGCGGTCCTCTTGGCACAGTGATTTTGGTTTTCATGGGTTTATTGTTACAGTGGTCGGGACCACTGATTTTGCCTGTTTAGAGTAAAGTGTTAAATTGTGCGTTTGGTTGTTTTATTAGGCCGCGTGTAGTTCTGATTGCTTAGGAGGGTCACGGGCACGGTCGTTTATCTTCATTCCAGGTGGGCACCCCGGGCAATAAGTGTAGTAAGTGCAATAAGTGCAATATGTCATTGTAAAGAGTACATTAATCTGTTCAATAAAGTAGATGAGATGTTTCAATTGGTTTAACCTTTCGCATGAATATGTACCGTTTCTTCTGTTATTAACTGTGGCGACTAAGTGTCACGATGATTGTTACACGCCGGTTTCAGCTATCATGCTGTTAGATGCTTACACGTACACAGGCGGATTGGCCTCCGCATGGGTGTACTTTTCCGGAGAAGTGGTCTGAATGACCCGTGTATCCCACAAAAGTGAAAGTGCCGTGTGGGAACTCCTTCACGCCAGCTAAAAGTGCAGCACTAGTACCGTGAAGGGGTTAATGGCATAACGTAAGTAAAGTAATTGTTCACGAGGGGAGATCGTCGACTCCCCGACAGGTACCATGTGATTAAATCAAGTGATGTGGACTCATGAGGAGGAAAAGCGAAAGGTTCCAGTGTATTCGGTTTGCTTTAAAATTAATGTTAATTGTTTGGATCATCTACTTTATTTGTCACTGACTTTACCCACTCCGTGACAGGTTTGACTAGGTGTAGTAGTCGGGACGGTGGTGAGGCAGCGTCTAGAGGACATTAGCCGTATGTGGCTTATTCCGTCGTTCTTGCTTGGGTTATCTCATCTCCTTATATTTAGTTTAAGTTCTCAATTGCTAGACTGTGGAATATCGTGGATGTTGGATTGTGAGTTTGTTTTCGTGATGTGATCTTTATTATGCTTCTTATTGACTTGTATGCGGCATATTTTATACCAAACAAAAAGGGTTTCGAAAATGCTTTCCAAAACCAAGTGTCGTGTGAGCACTACTTTGTAAACCTCTGAATTTATCCTTTCAAAAGATGTCGCCGCCCTATTGTGACTTGTGTTAACACTTTGGAAAAATTGGGTGTCGTGTGGACACCGTTTGCAAACCCGTGGCTTATCTCTTGATGTGATTAAATAGAATTACTCTCTCTCTTGTTGTACTCGCTGTGACTGTGTGTTTAAAGAAGATAATGTTGTAAATGTGACGTCGTGTATATATAGAAAGGAGACTCTGTCCGTTTAAAGGGTGAATTTGTATATGTGGCGGTCTGACGCGCACTGGTAGGCAAAGTCGTTCAATCAATTGATTTCAAAGAAAAAAAAATACATATGCTTTTCCGCTTATCCTTAGACCTCCGGGGCGTGACAGATTAAATGGTATCAGAGAAAAACAACTTTAACCACAGTAGTCAGTAACCAACATCCACAGTGCATAACGTCACAAGCAACTGAACATGAGATAACCAAGGTATAGGTGCTGTGAGGACCCGAAAATTCCCACGTTTGGATTACTGTTGGATCTGTGACTTCTGGAGACCCAGGTTGAGTGTTAGAGGTGTTTGCGTGCATATTGGACCCAAGATTTGGACCCGACATGAAAAACGTATCAAGTTTGCTTTTTCGAGAATTTTGGAGAAATTTTAGAAGTGGAATTTGAAAGAACGGACAGCGGATTTGGATTCAGCGCACGAAAACGATCGAAATGGACTGCTTACTTGTATTTTTCGGAGTCCGGATGCGAAAACACGCAGTTTGAGGTGGGGGAGCACTGTTCCGGCGGCCGAAGAGGCGCCGGCGGCGTAGGCGCTCGGTCCACCGCGGAGGCGTGCACCCGGGCGCGGGACACGTGGCGGCTCCTGGTTGGCCGACGCAGCAGGCGCGGTCCACGGGATGTGCGCGGGTGCACGGTGGACCGGAGGGTGACACGTGGCAGCTTCGGGTTCGGCGGGTGCACCATATTTCCTGCACCGGGCTCAGCGAGTAATGGGTTGGCCACGTGGCGCGCTGTGATTGGGTGGTCAACGCACGCGCGACAGCGGCGCACCGTGGACCCCGCGTTGCCACATGGCGCGTTCCCATTGGTGGGTGCATGGACCCGGGTGGCCCGGCGTGAACTGCGGCCGACAGTTCCCGCCGTGGACCGCGGTGCCACGTGGCGCGCGGGGATAGGCGGGCGCACGTGCTCCGGGCGCGCGGGGTGCGGAGCTAGGCCGCGTGGCTGGCCGTGGGCGTTCCGGGCCTGCACAGTAACGGGCCGGGCCCATTACTGTAGCAGCCCAGAATTTTCGGGCGCCCGAAACCAGGGACTCTTTGGGTATTTCTGGATTTGTTGAGTTGGGGCTATAAATAGCCCCCTTTGGCCTGCGATTTAAGGTTTTTCCCGAGCCCCTCTGCCCTTGGATCCTACAGCAAAGTTGGAGATCTTCATGTTACGCATCTTCTGGCAGAGGCCCAGAATTTTTGGAAGCCGCGACGTCGACGATTTCGGCATCGTAGCGCGGAGCGACGATCTTTCATCGGAGGCCCGTTATCGCCGCATTTCGGTCTGAGAGGTCAAAAGAGATACTCCGACAGTGTTTTTGGACGATTTTTGCAGCGTTGGATTCACGAGAGGTACGTCTTCGACTCTTGTGTTGATAACCTTGCTGGATTCTGAGTTTGTGGCACGGTTTTCGAGACATTTCTAAGCCACTGTTTGCTGGTGGAGTTTTTGGACAGCAGCCCCTTGCCAGAATTTTATCTCCGCACTCGAGCATCGGATCGAGACGAGCCTGTACACTTTTTGCATCTACTTGTCACGAGGATTATCACCGTATTTTTTTGGGATTTTTCTGAGGCTTGCCCGAAGGTATACTATTTCCCCTTGTATTGTGCTGATTATTACAGTTGTGTGGTTGTGAACTTTTGCGCGCCTGTACTATGGAATTTGTAACTCGGCCTACGGGGCTTGTAATTGGACGTGCAGGCACCCGTTTCGAAGGTCTCGACGCGTGGATCGCCGTGGTATTTTTATTGCAATTTTTGGAGCATTGTTTGCAGGTGAAAAAGTGACATCTTTGTGGTTGAATTCAGAATGTAACTTATTTGGGTAATTTGTGGATTTAAAGTGTAACCTTGGACTTTTTGTTGTACCCAGGGTTATTTGCGGGTGTTTGTGAACCCGTTGGTGTTGAGGATTAGTGAAGGTTATTGCTCCTGGTGTTTTCAGCTGTGGAACCTTGGACTGTTAGCGTTTTCAGGTGGGTGGCCCTGTCTCCAAGATTGATGGAATGTGCATTAAATCTGCTATAGTAGGACCATGCATGATAGTGATATTCTTGTGTAACATGCTAGAATGTGATAGCTGATAATTCTAGAGTTATTTGATGATCATGCGATCTCTTGTTTCCTACTATCTGTAAAATTATTTTTGTCTTGGAACTTGACCTAGCACCCCCGTCATATGCAGGATGTTCAGCCAGACTTTAGAAAACTCCAACTTGGGCTAGGTTTATTCTGCTTTAGACATCCACACTTCTTTTCTTCCTGGACATAGTGTTTTACTCGCCCGGGTAGTGGGCCGAGTGGTCGGGATTCTTTTAGTGTGGGATGCATTTTACACTCGTGCTTGGGAGTAAAGTGGAGTCTGGTAGATGTAGTTGATCGATCATCTGTGGCGGGAGCCGTTTGGGTAGACGGCGGTCCCGAGATGTTCCATTTTTCTTGTTTTATCTGTCGCCGCTGTGTTAGTGGCAGCGGTTTATCAGTGATAGCAGGACCTTGAACCCAGAACTGTTTTTGGACACACATATGATTTTTGTCAACCAATGTTTTCTTCCAAGCATCGTAGGGTCGCCCGAGTCTGTTCTTGTTTGATTGGACAAAGGCATTAGCTCTACGAGGCTTGGATATAAAACTTGTTTTCAATTGTTTTCCTAAAAAGAACTAAAAATCATTAAATATGGATTTCTTTCAGATCAAATGGCTTTGAGTAAGAAATGTCACATTTTTTCTATAAATTAACCACTCGAGATGATTCGAGTGGTCTGGGTTCTAAGGTCTGCCTTTTTCATTTGGGACGAGAACAACGAGAGGCTATGCCTAGAGCCTGTTCTTGTTTGATAGGGTTGTAGGTTCTAGTCTTTCGGGGTTCCCGGATCCTTTATTGTTGTCTGTTGTGGGGTTTATCCTGTCAGTGAGTCTGCAGGTTGGGTTGATGTTCTGTTGTTGGGAACCGTCGGGGTAGACGGTGGTCCCGGGTCGTTGAGTGTTGTCCGACTAGTTTAGTTAGCCCTGAGTGGTGGGTTGATCCTGGCTGTGGAGTATCTCCAGCCAATGTGTTATTGTGCTGTGAGTATTGGAGAGGCTAGTGTCTCGTGTTCGTGAGAGCTGATCAGCTGAGTCGTCGAGAGTGCTCCGACTGTTGTGCGAGATGTTTGAGGATTGAGTCCTTCCGTTCAGAGCGTGAGCGTGGATTTTGACTATAGCCTGCAGTGCCACCTTGAGCTCGACAGAGTGCGCGGATACCTTTTTCCACGGTGGGGTCGCGCCCCTCGAGAGCCACGCCCGGGGTGGATCTGTTACTTTTGTATCGCGACTTGTCGACGCCGTCCCTCTGACTTAGCCAGTTTTGGCAGTTACGGACGCAGTCCCTCTGGCTGAGCCAGTTTTGGCAGCTACGGATGCCCTACGTAAGTCCGGTCTCCGAGATGTAACGGCAGTAGGTAGGCGCAGGCTTGACTGGACCCGAGGAGGCAGTCAGTTCAGATTGGGTGACTATACTGATATGTTAGTAGATGCACCATTTTTATCATCTGTTCCACTTTTTGAGCATCTAGATAGGAGCATAGTAGCTGTAGAGTTATTCATTTCCAGCTCTTTCCTTCAATATTTCATTTGTTATAGCATGCCTCTAGTAGACTTTGTGGGCAGACCGTTGTGCTTGTTGACGGCACCCACTGAGAACTACTGTGGGATGTAGTTCTCACACCCGTCGTGGTGTATTTTTCCCCAGGGACGTCTGCTCCTGTTCCTGCTGCTCCAACTGCTGCTTCTTCAGATCGAGATAAGGGAGTTGCGAGCTAGATCCCTACCAGTCGTCGTCCAGAGAGTAGATATACCCTTATTATTTTGAGAGTTACTTGTTGAGAGACCTTGTAGTGAGGTATAGAGTTGTACTTTCTTTCAGAGTTGAGTCACTTATGTACTTTTGGTGAGGCTTTTGAGTTGTATATATTTTTTATTTTTGCTTTTACTTCCAGCTCTGATATCTATTTAGTATAGCATCTTTCTTTTGCAGGTTAGACGCTTCGTCTATACGGGGTTCACCGTATGGGCGGCGGATCTGTTAGCGAGCCGGGTCGCAGTTTCGACTCCGGGGCGTGACAAGTGCGGTAGACCGTGAGTGTGCGAGGGAAAAAGGGGGATTTAATTACGGTGCGTCTGTAGGTCTTGGTGCTAGACCAGTTAGGTCTAGGATTGACTTGTTTTCTTTGTATATAGCGGATAATGGCCCGAACTGGGTTATCAACGGAGAACGCAGGGGCAGAAAGTACGGTGCCAACAGCGGCGGAGTATCATCTTCTCCGACAACAACTACGAGAGATGGTCGGGCAGTTAGCAACCTGTATGGAACAGGTGCGTCAGTTGACGCAATAGCTGACTACACACCAGTGGAGGTCGCCCAGGCTCCTCTGCCCGGACCAGCCGCACCAGTGACGGGACCGCCGGTGGCGAACAGCGAGGCTATGGTCGCCCCTCCTCCGACAACGGTAACCGGAGTACCGTCGGTTCAGCCAACAACGCCTTCAGTAGCACCAACACCAGCAACTTCGGGACCTACGCTGGGAGCCACTATTGGAGACCCCTTGAGAGAGACCGTGGTGACACCTACCCCCAGAATGTCCGCCGTCGCTGCGGGGGAAGCCCCTATCAAGCAAACCGAATGGGACGGGGCGAGAGCGAACTTGACGGATTTCAAAAAGTATGACCCACCCGTGTTTGAGGGAGAGACGACCGACCCTTGGGTCGTGGAAAAATGGGTAGACACCACGGAAAGGCTCTTCGAAGATTTGCTGATGGAGGAGCAGGAGTGGGTCCCCTTGGCAGTCCACTTTCTTGGGAGAAACGCCCGCATTTGGTGGAAGACGGTGCGCCCGGACCCCTCGGAGGGCACCGCCCTTCCATCTTGGACCACGTTCCGAGAAAAGCTGTTTGGGGCATTTTTCTCCGACCGCATCAGACAGCAGATGGAAGATAACCTGAAGCACATCAAGCAGGGTAGGCGGACGACTATGGGGTACCAGCGGGCATTTGCGAGGTTGATCAAATGTGTTCCCTTTGTTATAAGAGATAAATCTCACAAAGCCCGTCTTTTTGTGGACGGTTTACGGAGCGACATCTTCGAGGTGGTGCAAGCGGCGGATTTGCACACCTTTCAGGAGGTGGTCGATAGAGCCACCACAGTGGAGCGCGGATTTGCGATTTCACGAGCCCGACGGGAGAGCTTGGAACACAGCGGGGATAAGAAGCGAACTTGGCCTTACTTCGGAAGAGAGCATACCAAGGGGAGCCGACCTCCTAAACACCTGAGATCGCAACAAGGAATCAAGAATGCGCCAACGGGAGGACGAGGGCCGGTGGGCAAGTCTTGCATCATTTGTGGCGGAATACACCAAGTGACCGAATGTCCCCAGAAGCAAGACCACTGTTTTCGATGCGGCAAACCGGGGCACTTACGTTTCAACTGCCCCTTGAAAACGGGGACATCATCCGTAGCAGCATCTACACCTTCGGGAGCAGGGAGAGTCTATACGATGACCCACTAGGGGACGGACCCACCGGAGGACGTCGTAGCAGGTAATACTCGAGTTTTAGATCATCGTGCTAGAACTTTTGTGTCAACACCTGAGCATCCCACTCTTTCACCTCGCTCGTGTTTTTGCCCCTACCTTAGTTATTAGAAGAAATCCCCATCGTAGAAATAAGTTCGGTCGGACCTTTAAGCTACCCCTCGAGGCAGGCGGCTTTACTCCTTCCTGCCCAGCGAGGGTGGGGCGGGTTCTTAGTCGCTAAGAACTAGTGGGGTTTTCATTAAGGGTTATCGGCGTAGCGCTTGGGACCGACGGTCGCGGCAATCTTTAAGCGGTAGTTGACTGCTTGAAGTTCCAAGTGCGTCTCCGGGAACCGGACTTGCCGGAACTTGTAAACTTAGTTTGTAGGAACACCTTCTGCTCGCTTCTCTTTTCGTTGTTGCGGGCAAGAAGCTTGGTAGAAGGCAGTCGAGTAGCTTTCACGAGTTCCGTATGGATCTTAACACGAGAAGAACAAGTACCCCCCCTACCTCGGATGGATGACCTATTCGATCAACTACAAGGAGCAACGGTGTTCCCAAAGATTGATCTACGCTTCGGCTATCACCAGCCTAGAGTCCGGGGTGATGACATACCGAAAACAGCCCTGCGAACTCGGAATAGTCAACATGAGTTTACGGTTATACCGTTTAGACTCGTTAACGCACCAGCGGTGTTCACGGGCATGATGAATAGGATGCTCAAGCCCTTCTTAGACCAGCCGGTAATGGTCTTAAAGTTGACGTTCCGATCTACTCTCGCACAGACAAGGGGTATGGGGAACACTTGCGAGTAAATCCCCCAGACCCTCCGGGACCAGGAGTTGTATGCCAAACTCATAAAGTGTGAGTTCTGGCTCCGCGAGGTGGACTTTTTGAGGCATATTGTTTCGGCGTCTGGAATTGCAGTGGATCCGAGGAGGATTCAATCAGTGACCAATTGGGCTCGGCCAACAACGGTGACGGAAATCCGGAGCTTCCTAGGGCGGGCAGGCTACTACAGACGCTTCGTGGGAGGCCACTTCCCTAAATCGACTAACCCAAAGAGGAGAGAGATTCGTCTGGACAGCCTAGTGCCAGAAGAGCTTCGAGGAACTTAAAGACAGACACGCACAGGAACCAGTGCTCACACTACCGAAGCCCGGAAAGGACTATAAGATTTAGTCTGACGAATCTCCAAGATGATCTTGGGAGACCAAATAACGGACCCGCAACTACAACTGGTGCGAGATAGGATATCCTCGGAGCAAGGCGGAGTTTTTACGATTGGCTCAGATAATGTAATAAGGTTCCGGGGACGAATTCGTGTGCCCGATAAGCTAGAAACGAGGGAAGTAGTAGCAGGAAAGACCCCTTACGAAGAGTAATGTTGGTCTCGACCCCAGGAGGACCTTTAGAAGTAAATACTTTGTACCTTCCTGCCCAATAAGGATGTGAAGACTTAGTTGTCTTATGTGTTGGCTATTTATTTATGGGTTGAATAGGTCCAATTTCTTGCCCCGTGACAATAGGCCCAGGAAACTAATAAGTTGAGTTGGGTGAGCCCAATAAGTTGAGTGGGGCTGCGGTCCGCAATAGACCTAACGGCAAGAGACCCAACAATAGACCCAACGTCTAGATGGGTTGAGTCCGGTCAAGATCCGTGGCGTTGTGACAGTACGCCTTAAGTAAATTGGTTGCGTATTCCTAATAGTTCGAGCTTTTGGGATTAATGGTTGGCACCAACGATTCGACATTCGGGATCTTGGAGCGCGTAGGCCCGGTGGCATACCGGTAGGCCTACCCCCAAACCTCGATACGGATGCTGGCACGGGAGAAAAAGAAACTTCGCAACCGGACAATCCCCTACGTAAAGGTGCAATGGAGTAACCATGAGGAGGGCGAGGCGACTTGGGGGCTTAGGACGAAAATGAAAGAATGATGCCAAGAATAGTTTAGCGAGGGTTGAGTTTAAGTTTCGAGGACGAAACTTCTTATAAAGTGTGAGTGGTGTAATGACAGGACTTTTCTAGTGATATTTTACCCTCCTGCTAATAGAGTATAAGTTAGAAGAAATTAAATTATCGAGCTCATTACAGTTGACTAACATGCGGTGCGGGTAATTTTTGGTGATAGAGCTCGAAAAACGATGAATGGCGGTGCAATCGGATCTAAAATCCGACTTACGGATCTCCCGGAATAGGGTTTTGAAGGTCGCGGTAACCGTAGGGTGCATCGGAATCCGTGCAAGAGATCTGGCACGTTTTTCGAGAAATCTTAGAATTATCCCATGAGAATAGATATTTATTGATAAATAATAAATATCCGAATATTGGAGTGTTCCTTTTTACGTACGTATGAAAACGGATAAAATAAAATAAAATAAATTAATAATAAAAGGATAATTATACCCCGTTTACCGAAAGGAAAACCCTAGTTTTAAAAGATCGTCTCCTCAAACCCTCCCCTTTTGTGCGTACCGATGACCAAAAATAAAACCCTAGTTCGGAGAAGAGAAAAGAAAAGAAAACCCTAACCGGAGGAGAAAAGAAGGAAAGAAGGAGAAAGCGGAGGGACCCGATCGCCCCGATTGACGTGCTGGAGACCGGAGAACGAGACACCATCATCTACGGGGAGCGGATCCGGATCCCCAACGCCGCGAGGGACAAGATCGATTCTTTAATCCCGATAGATAGAGGTTAGTGATCGTTATTTCTTTTGGTCGGATTAATCGGGGGTTTTTCGTGTTCTTTTAAGGTCGTTTTAATCGGTACATTGATCACGGGTTCTTGATTTTGGTTTTTGAGCAATGTTTTGTTCGTGTTCTTGACCGGGTTTGATCATGGTTTTCAATCGGTCTTGATCGGAGGTTTGATCGGGTTTCCGATCGATGTTTTGTTTGTTCTTCGATCAATGGTTTAATCGTTAGATTTACCGCGGAATTGTTTGGGGGTTAATTGGGTGTTTCGCCGGAGTCGCACGGGAGCGAAAACAGAGAGGAAACCGCGAACGGGGGAGTTACTATTCACCCCGTACGTATTTCCTCCAGCGCGGTCCACGGCCCGGGCGTGCACCCGGTGCACGCCCCCGCAGTCCCGGAGGTGCAGACCCGGCGCACGCCGCCGTGCGCCAGGCTGCGTACTGTGCGCGGTGCACGCTCTAGGCGTGCACCCGGTGCGCGACGCCGCGGCCAGAAAGCGTGAGCCCGTTGCGCGCCAGCGCCGTGCGCGGCCCGGACCGTCCCGCAAGGGTGCACGCCTCCTGGGTGCACCTGGCGCACGCCGCGCAGCCGCCCGATGCGCAGACCCGGTCCACGCCTGCTCCGTGAACCACCCGTCAGCCCGGAAGTTCGGTAGCTCCGTTTTGGTCCGTTTTTCACCATTTTGAGCGCCGTTTTTGCCGTTGGGATCAACGTTTCCGCCGTTTTCTTGGCGTGGCTACTCGGAGTCATCTGAGTCACCGTTTCGCCATGTCATGTGTTGGGTTTTGTTAAAATATGGATCTAAATAGAGGAAAAACCAGCTAGAGGGGGGGTGAATAGGTGTAAACAATAAACACTCAAAAATCGTTGCGCAATAAAACCCAATGCGGAAATGAAAATATAACACGCAAGATTTTTACGTGGAAAACTCCAAAACCGGAGTAAAAAACCACGGGACCGATAACACGGCGAAATCCACTAGAATTATAACACGTACAAAGGTGATATACCGTACTCACAGACGACTCGACCTTTTTCCATACGCTCCTAGTAGATCTTCTCCGCTCGCTCCGCAACGCTCCTCGAATCCACGATTTGCGTCCAACGCCGAATCCACGGCGTCCAACGTCGAATCCACGACGTCCAACCGAATCCACGGTCTTCACCCAGTAGTACGTCTCGAATCCACAAACGTACCTCGCTCCGAATCCACGAGAGCGGTAGCACCTTGAATCCACAAGGCCACGCGAGTCCACGCGCCGATTTTGGGAAAATCGTTGTTTTTGGGTGGTGATGATCCGCCGAATACTTAGATTAAAAATTGATCGGAAATACCATATAAGTATTCATTAATTTGATTCTACACAAAATTTGAGTTTGAAAAACCTAGATTAATCAAATTAATCAATATAGATGAAGAAACATAGATTTAATCTAGTTATTTCCTTTCTTCTCTATATGTGGATTTCTCTTTTTGACCGTATTTTGGATTACCCTAAAAAATGAATCGTAGGGTTTATCTATAGGTTTGAAACCGTTGGAAGAGGATAAGAATAAAAAATTGACCTAATCTGGAAATTTTCAGGACGACGGTCCGGACTGGAATCGGCGGTCCGGACAGTCGTGGCTAAACAGACAATTTCTAGAAAAACATACGTTCGGGGTCCGGACTGAAGTACCAGGTCCGGACTGTTCATACATTTCAGCAAAACCCATGTTCGGTGTCCCGATCAGAATTGGCTTTGTTCCGGACTGGATTTGCGCATGAACAAACAACGTTCGGGGTCCGGACTGCAGTGCCTGAGCCGGATCCTGAACATGTAATATATCCAGTTTTTGATTTTTATGCAAATAAAAATTCATCCAAGTGTTTCTACACTATAAGAAGTATTCGGATCATCAAAATTAATTAAACGTACCTGATCCTTTTGAATTCTTCTTTCTTGAGATTGAGGTATATGATCCAAACTTCTTTATCTTCAATCTTCAAGACTTAACACTTTCACGAAATACGCCAAAACAAATTCCTTAACAATCTCCCCCTTTGGCGGTTTCGTGACAAAACAAAAAAAATCCACTCAAGAAAATTCAAAAAGATATTTTTGTTGCTATCACCATACGACAAAAATTTACATTTGAGAACCAAGAAATAAGTACATGAGATAAACTCCTAAGACAGACTCTAGACTTAGACATCAGTAATCTCTACAAAAGAAATCATTCTTGACAAAAGAGATCGTTAGATACCTCAAGAATATTTAGCATTCAAAACTAGACAGAGATAGAGTTTATACTTACCATGACATTTGTGAACTCAGATATGTATTAAGATCATAATCAGAAATAGACATATCTTCTAAGCATTACAATCCAAATATCATAAGTTTGTTAGTAATCAAACAACTTGTTAGTAATAATACATGCCCAAATAGTTAGTCGAGGCATGCATTCAAAACACAATACAGAACCAAAAGTTGGTTTGATACTTACCTTCGAAGTTTCAAAGTTCAAAGTTCTCACACACCATTGTTCCAATTGTTCTTATATCTCTCCCCCTTTTTGTCACTAAAGTAGCCAAAATTACAAAAATAAAGGGAAGTGTTAAAAGTTCAAAAATAAAAGGTAAGAACTAAAACTTAAAAACCTGCAAAAAAAAAATGATTAGAAGGATAAAGATTACTCAGATTCATCCGAACTAATGCATCCGAGTTTTTGGAAAATTTTCTTTATTCGCTTGTTCATGGACGACTACTTCTTTTTGACCTCTTTAATTTCTTCCTTCATTTCAATAAATTCATTTGACATCCGTTCCTGTTCAGAGGAAAGTCGTTGTTGCTCTTTATAAATAGAGGTAACTGAAGCATCATCCTCTGAAGTTGAAGCTGCTGGTGGTGGAGCCGAAGCTATTGCTTGTGGTGCTAAAGCTGTGGCTGCTGGTTGTGCTCTTCGTCGGTGAGGAGGTGATGGAGGCTCATCTTGTTTAGTGGAGAGAGACTTCACAATAGTCGTGTCATTGATCGTTCCTAGACTGTGCATGTAGGAGCTCGCACTTGTGTCGACCTTAAATTTTTGAAAAATACGCATAATGATCATAGGATAGGGAAGTCTCTCTGTAGGGTGAGCATGTTCCACATACCGTGCCATCCTCGACCAGATGATATAAGGAATGTTTAAATTCGATCCCATAGCCGCTGCGGGGTTTCCAAGGAGATAAAGTAATAACATCCTATCCCATCAAAGAACTTTTGTTTGCATGTTAGGAAGAATATTGTAGCAAACAATAAAGTTCAAGTAGCGATACTCCGGTCGAAGTTCTTTTGAAAACACTGAATTTTCCGTCGACTGAGTATTGGGAACACAAATTCCATCCACGACCACTCTCCAGGAGGTGGTGGAAAAGATTTGACTTTTCAGGTAATGTCTTCCTTCAATCCTGGCCTTCATCCCTAACACCTCTCCAATCAGTTGAGGTGTGACTTTAATCTTAATATTTCTAACCATTGTTAGAAATTCTCGATGTCCGTCATCCTGATTAAGTAAGCTTGAAGCATTCTGATAAAACATTCTCACTGAATGAAGACAATACCCAGTGGACTCAAGGAAATGGCAAATGGGGGCAAGACCCGCATGGTCAAACAGAGTCCCAAAGAGTGCAGACCGCTCCTTCAGAGCCTTGACATTTACATGTCTTTCGCCAATGCACTCTCTTTTCTCAAAATCTTTGATTCTCGCAGAACTGATAAAGTCTTGTGGAGGAGGCTGGCTAGCTAGTGGCTCCTCAATTGATATACCTCGAGCACTCCCTCTCTTTCTGGCAACACTTTTCCTTTTTGTCTTAATCGGACTTGTTTCCATAGGGGCTTTCCCTTTTTCAGCAGCGGTAGGCAGAGTCTTCGCCTTTGAAGTTTCTGCAGGGGCTTTCCCCTTCGAAGCAGTGGGAGCAGTTGCTTCAACCAGAAGCTCATCCCAGTCTATAGATTCAGTTTCCGATTCTGTCTCGGAATCATCTCTAGTTTTCTTGCTTTTCCTAGCTCTCTTAGGCTTGTCAGTTGATTTTGCATGGACCATAGCAACCAGCAGAACTATTATCAGTGAGAACACCATTGTCGCTATTCAACTTTAAGAACCTGCGAGCAAGACTCACGAACACGCAAAAAATTGTTTATTTTCAAAAATTGAAAAAATTGTACCCAAACAATCATTATCATGTAGAGAGACTAGGAATCAAATTAGTTTTGCAAAAAGAATTTTAAAAATAGATCAATCCCATGATTTTCAAAAATTCCTATTATATGCCCTAAAACCGAATTTTGAGAAATCGAAACCTAAAAATCCGTTAATCAAGAGAATACCTAGCATATAATCAAAACTAATCTACCCAGAGTTCTTATTTCAAAAGAAATTTGACCAAAAACCAATCTCAAACGAAAAAGTTACAAGATTTCCATCACGTTTTGAGCAAAATAGTGAAAAACTGTGAAAAACCGAGTTTTTGATCAAGAAAACTTACTTGGAATCGAAGAACCTGAGTTGAAAAGGCTCCAAATCAGTTGATTTCTAGAGAGAGAAGCTCTGGAGACTTAGGAACAAAAGATTGTAGTAAAAAGAAATCAAAGCCCTTTTGTTCTATATAAAACCCTAGCCGCGGTCCGGATCGGATCGTGAATCCAGTCCGGATTGGCTACCCGCAGGAAATTCCTGCGTTCGGGATCCGGATCGGATTGTCCAGTCCGGATCGGCTCCAAACTTTTTCTTCAGAAAAATTCAGAAAAATTTCAGAAAATTAATCCAGAAAAAGATTGTAAGCACTTTTGCATGTCAACTTTAAATGAAAATCATCATTTCATAATAAAAGAAATAGATTATGCAAAATCTATCATTAATATCCAAATAATGAAACAGAAATTTATAAAAATTAAATCCCTTAAAGTTGAACAAGTTCAATTACATCTATCATGATCTTATGAGTAATGCCTTTATCAAATCATCAATTTGGTAAAGAAAATGAAATACCAAGATCAATAGATGTTTGAAATCCCAGATAAATTAGATAATATATCTAGTCATATTATTATAAGGAGTGGCTCTTTGAGTATCTTTCAATAAAATCCCCACCTTATACCAACCTTGGAATTCGACAGAGTCAAGTATTCCAAAAAGCATTTTATCTAATCAACTTGAAAAACTATGCTTGGTATACATGTGGTAGCTGCACACAGTACTCGGACGACCGAGGTGGTAGCTCTTTCCTCCATGTGGTGGTAGTTTTCACACTCCTCATTGGGATGTAGCTCTTTCCACATCTTTTGAGCATAACAATTTGCATTAACTCCCCCTCAATTGGCTATCAATTATTTAATATATAAGGTATTCAACCAAAAATTGATCTCGATTTCATACTCGACTCAATTGTCAAATAAGATAAAAACTATACCAAGAGATCATTTGAGAGAGAAATTGACTTTGATCAAAACAAAGATGACTTAATTGACATAAATGATCATAGCATCAAATGAATTATTATGATATCCAAAGCATAATAAATTTCAAATTATACAAAAGGATGCAGTTAAAGTCAATAGTACTAGTGCTCAATTAATGTTCTATGTACAAACATAGATAATGAATAAAAACACAAAACAAAACCTAACCTAATCAATGATTTCAAAAAGGAATTATTTCAAGGAAAGCATTCCAATTGCCTTACGCAAACGAATAAATCGTTTTTGATCCAAAGGTTTTGTTAAGATGTCAGCTAATTGATCCTCAGTTGAAATGTAAGAAATTTGAAGAATATTCGATTCAACTAGCTCTCTTAGAAAATGATATCTACGTTCAATGTGTTTTGTTCTTGAGTGCAACACAGAATTTTTAGAAATATTTATAGCACTTGTGTTGTCACAAAGAATTGTTACCGAAGTTGCTAAAATCCGGAAGTCGCTCAACACACTTTTCATCCAAATGAGTTGGGTTGAACAACTACCCGCTGAAATATATTCCGCTTCGGCAGTCGAGAGTGCTATGCTGTTTTGCTTTTTACTATGCCATGCAACAAGGCAATGGCCAAGATAAAAACATGCACCACTCGTACTCTTCCGATCATCCACAGATCCTGCCCAATCGGCATCTGAATATCCTATAATGTCAAGCGTTGTTCCCATAGGATACCAAATTCCGAAATTCAGTGTTCCTTTGACGTACCGGATGATCCTCTTCACCGCTTTCAGGTG
Organism: Tillandsia leiboldiana; assembly: GCA_029204045.2. Taxonomy (NCBI): domain Eukaryota; kingdom Viridiplantae; phylum Streptophyta; class Magnoliopsida; order Poales; family Bromeliaceae; genus Tillandsia; species Tillandsia leiboldiana. The sequence goes on along the minus strand of CM055063.1, from coordinate 40,879,581 downwards.
AACCTCCTTTGGTGTTGACTGATATCTCGTGCAAATCCCAACACTAAAGGATATATCCGGGCGACTAGTCGTGAGATAGAGTAGACTTCCAATCATGCTGCGATAAAGCTTCTCGTCTACACTTTCACTGAGAGATTCACTTCCTAATCCCTTATTGCTAGTTCCCATAGGAGTCGGAAAATCTTTAGAGTTTTCTAAATCGAATTTCTTCACCAACTCCCTTGCATACTTGGATTGACACAAATGGATGCCATCATCATTTTGTTTCACTTGCAATCCAAGAAAGCATGTCAGTTCGCCCATCATAGACATCTCAAATTCGCTTTCCATGGTTTCCGCGAATTTAGAAGCATCATTATCTCTTGTTGCCCCAAATACAATGTCATCGACATAGATTTGTGCCACAATGAAGTTATCCTGATAATGCTTCACAAAGAGAGTCCGGTCTGCTCCCCCTCGAGTGTAGCCCTTTTCCAATAGGTGCTTTGTTAGTCTTTCGTACCATGCTCGCAGTGCTTGTTTTAAGCCGTAAAGAGCCTTTTTCAAACGAAAAACATGGTTAGGTTGTTTATAGTCTACAAAACCTTTCGGTTGAGCCACATAAACTTCCTTGTTTAAAAACCCATTTAAAAACGCGCTCTTAACGTCCATTTGAAAGAGTTTGATTTTAAAATGACAAGCAATTGCGAACAAAATTCTAATCGACTCGAGTCGAGCTACCGGGGCGAATGTCTCATCAAAGTCTATTCCTTCAATTTGTGAATAGCCCTGAGCAACAAGGCATGCTTTGTTCCTGATGATGGTACCACCCTTGTTTTTCTTGTTCTTGAAAATCCATTTAGTACCAATCACGTTGTGTTGCTTCGGTGGCTTCGTTAGTTCCCAGACTTTGTTTCGTTCGAACTGATGGAGCTCTTCCTGCATTGCTTCAATCCAGTAGTCATCCTGAAGAGCTTCATCGATGTTCTTTGGTTCTATCATGGAGACGTAACATGCGACTCCACAAACCAACTGTCTCCGAGTCCTGACTCCTTCTTGTGGGTCTCCAATAATGTTAGATTCCGGATGATCCTTGGAGATGCGTAACGTTTGCGGTAACGGAGTACTCGGAGGTACATGTGATGATTCCTGCATCTCAGATAAACTAGAAGAACCATTAGATGCATCAACTTTATCGAAAGAGTTATTATGAGAAGATGCATTTACAGGAGTATCATCATCCAGAGACATATCAGGGGTAGATTTATCAGATGCAAAATGAAAAGCTTCATCTACTTTAACATTAATAGATTCTACCATCGTTTTAGATTCCAAGTTAAATACCCGATATGCTCTACTATTTGTAGAATAACCCATGAAAATTCCTTCGTCACTTAGAGAGTCAATTTTTCCAAGATTTTCGCGGTCACGTAAAATGTAACAACGACTCCCAAAGATCCGAAAGTATTTGATATTTGGTTTTCTACAAAACCACAGCTCATATGGTGTATTTAAAGTTCCCGGGCGCAAATACACTCGATTAATTACATAGACAGCGGTGTTCACGGCTTCAGCCCAAAAATGTAACGGGAGTTTCCGGCTATGAAGCATCACACGCGCCATCTCTTGAACAACCCTGTTTTTGCGCTCGACTACACCATTCTGCTAAGGTGAATAGGGTGCTGAGAATTCATGTTTTATGCCATTGGAAGTGCAAAAATCAATGAATTTAGAATTAATGAATTCTCCACCTCTATCACTTCGAACACGAACGATCTTTTTATTTTTCTCAATCATAATACGATGACAAACCTCATGAAAAGAATCGAAAGTATCCGCTTTCTCTTTTAAAAATGTTACCCATGAATATCTAGAGAAATCATCAACCAAAAGAAAAATATACCATTTACCTCCCAAAGATGGTTGACGAGTCGGCCCCATTAAGTCCATGTGCAATAGTTCCAAGAGCCGTTTGGTACCAACGTGGTTCAAGTTCTTGTGTGCAGCCCTTGATTGTTTTCCCTTTTGACAACCTCCACACACAATGTTTTCTTTAAATAAAAGTTTAGGAACCCCCTTAACCACGTCTTTATTTGAAATCCTTGCTAGTTCTTTAAAATTTATGTGACCTAGTCTTTCATGCCAAAGAGTTTCATTATCTAAAGAAACTAGGTTACATTTTTCAGAAATTTTGTTCGAAACAACATAGCAATTATTTTTCGATCTAACCCCTTTCAAAAAGAATACCTGGTCCTTATCAGTTACAATACATTCTACAGAAGAAAAATTAACTGAGAAACCATTGTCACAAAGTTGACTAATAATAATGAGGTTAGTCTTTAGGCCTTCAACAAATAAGACATTGTTCAAAACCAGGCCTTCTGGAATAGCGATTGTTCCCTTTCCAACAATTTTGAAAGAACGACCATCTTCGAAAACAACATGTCCTCCGGAGATTTTCTCTAAATTTTGAAAACAGTTTTTGTCACCGGTCATGTGACGGGAACATCCACTATCCAGATACCAAGACGAGTTGTCATAAGCATGTAAAGAAGTATGAACAACAAGACAAGGGAAGATTTCACCTTTGCGCACCCAAACCTTTTTGGACTGCGTCGGCAATGTTCTTGAAGTTATTCTCCTTAGTGAAAGCGTCTTGTTTGATTCATTGCTTGACATTGTCTTGTGAGGTAAACTACCAAGGCTCTTTTCCTTTGAAAAATTTTCTTTTGATTTTCGGGGAATCACCTTTTTGGTAGTTATCGCAAGAGGTGCTTGATTTGATCGTTTTGGTCCCATCTTGCAATTTCTTCGAATATGCCCTGCAAAACCACAACGAAAACATACCTTTGAGCTTGACGATCCCGAATAGAGTGAGGTAAGGTGGTTGTCGTTGTATACAGTGATTTCCGTCGTCAGAGGAGGAGTTACCGACTGGGGCACAAAAACTGTCCCAACCGAACTAGAATTGTCTTCAGTTCGATTGTATCCGAGGCCGAAACGGTTTGTTTGACCAAGACCAAGCATCTTATCCAACTTACTCCTTCCCGAAGAAAATTGCTTTAAATCATTCTTGAGGTCGAAAATGGTCTTTGTCATATCCATTTTTTCTTGTCAAGCCTCGGAGTAGAGCTTCAAGAAGTAACCAGCTTTATCAACCATTTTTACATGTTCCTTCTCGAAATGCTCATTTTTCTCTTGAAGTGAAGCATTTGCTTTTATCAGGTTATCCCTTTCCTCTTCAAGACCGATTGCGAGAGAAGTTGTCCATTTTACTTCTTCTTCGAGATCCTGCAATCTCCCTCTCAACCCCTTGTTTTGCTTAGCCAGTTTCTTTGAATCCCTCAAAAGTTTATGGTAGGCTAAAACAAAATCTTCACCTTCGAAATTATCCGATTCATCGTCCGTGGTAGTTTTTTCAACTTGGGAGGAGTTGGACAATGACTCAGATGTGCTTGCCATAAAGCATATGAACGGTGAAGATGTGGACGCATGGAATGCCATTGCGTTGTTTTCTTCATCACTTGAAGATGACTCATTTGACGTTGAGGTGTCATCCCAAGTGACCGCTTGCATCGCTTTCTTCTTTGACGGATTCTTATTCGGACAGTCCGTTGAGATATGGCCGTATCCTCGGCACTTGAAGCATTGGACTTGTCCCTCCGAGCTTTTCTTATCCTTAGAAAAACTCTCTTGTTTTCTTGACTTGTGGCTTGAAGAACCTTTGCCTTTCCTTGACTTTTCGAAGGATGGAGTTTTACTTGAATTACCCCTTCGAAAGTTCCGGCAAAATTTTCTGGTCAAGAGAGCAAGCTGCTTCTCGAAATCCTCCATAGATAGGTTCTCGTTGTCGTCTGAGGAGGATGAATCCGTGTCTTCTTCTTTTGTTGTTTTCAATGCATAACCTGAAGACTTAGAAGAGGATGCTTTTCCCGAAGAATAGTTAGTAGGAAATGTCATTTCATAAGTTTGTAATGAGCCAACTAATTCTTCTACACGGATTTCGTCCAGGTGTTTAATTGTTTCAATGGCCGTAGCCTTAGAACGAAATCTTTCAGGAAGAGTTCTTAAAATCTTTCTTACAATTTTAAATTCTGGAATTTTCTCTCCCAAGTTAGCATATGTATTCACGATGTCTTGCAATCGCGTATAGTAATCTGTGAAAGATTTATTTTCTGCCATGAAAATAGAATCAAACTTGCTCGTAAGCATTTGCAGTTTCTGAATCTTCACAAGGTTAGTTCCCTCATGTGTAACTTGAAGAACATCCCAGATTTCTTTCGCAGTCCCACATGCCGAGACGCGAGAGAAGTCGGTTTGAGACAAAGCATTAAATAAAGCGTTAATTCCTTTGCCATTGTAAGAAGATAAGTCAATCTCTTCCTTGGTCCATTTCGATCTAGGTTTGATGGTGTGAACATCAACAATAACTTTAGTTGGATTTGACCATCCTAACTCGATAGATTGCCACACCCGTTCGTCAATGGAAATTAAAAAGGCTTTCATCCGTACTTTCCAGTAGGCATAATTTGTTCCATCGAAGAACGGGGGTCTGTTGATGTTTCCACCTTCAACCATTGTTTACAACCCTATTCCCTCTCTAATACCAATTGTTGAGTTATGTTAAAATATGGATCTAAATAGGGGAAAAACCACCTAGAGGGGGGGTGAATAGGTGTAAATAATAAACACTCAAAAATCATTGCGCAATAAAACCCAATGCGGAAATAAAAATATAACACGCAAGATTTTTACGTGGAAAACTCCAAAACCGGAGTAAAAAACCACGGGACCGATAACACGGCGAAATCCACTAGAATTATAACACGTACAAAGGTGATATACCGTACTCACAGACGGCTCGACCTTTTTCCATACGTTCCTAGTAGATCTTCTCCGCTCGCTCCGCAACGCTCCTCGAATCCACGATTAGCGTCCAACGCCGAATCCACGGCGTCCAACGTCGAATCCACGATGTCCAACCGAATCCACGGTCTTCACCCAGTAGCACGTCTCGAATCCACGAACGTACCTCGCTCCGAATCCACGAGAGCGGTAGCACCTTGAATCCACAAGGCCACGCGAGTCCACGCGCCGATTTTGGAAAAATCGTTGTTTTTGGGTGGTGATGATCCGCCGAATACATAGATTGAAAATTGATCGGAAATACCATCTAAGTATTCATTAATTTGATTCTACACAAAATCTGAGTTTGAAAAACCTAGAATCAAATTAATCAATATAGATGAAGAAACATAGATTTAATCTAGTTATTTCCTTTATTCTCTATATGTGGATTTCTCTTTTTGACCGTATTTTGGATTACCCTAAAAAATGAATCGTAGGGTTTATTTATAGGTTAGAAACCGTTGGAAGAGGATAAGAATAAAAAACTGACCAAATCTGAAATTTTCCAGGACGACGGTCCGGACTGGAATCGGCGGTCCAGACTGTCGTGGCTAAACAGACAATTTCCAGAAAAACATACGTCCGGGGTCCGGACTGAAGTACCAGGTCCGGACTGTTCATACATTTCAGCAAAACCCATGTTCGGGGTCCGGATCAGAATTGGCTTTGTTCCGGACTGGATTTGCGCATGAACAAACAACGTTCGGAGTCCGGACTGCAGTGCCTGATCCGGATCCTGAACATGTAATATATTCAGTTTTTGATTTTTATACAAATAAAAATTCATCCAAGTGTTTCTACACTATAAGAAGTATTCGGATCATCAAAATTAATTAGTTAAACGTACCTGATCCTTTTGAATTCTTCTTTCTTGAGATTGAGGTATATGATCCAAACTTCTTTATCTTCAATCTTCAAGGCTTAACACTTTCACGAAATACGCCAAAACAAATTCCTTAACATCATGTGCTAGTTTCGCCGTCGCTCTGCGCCTTGACAAAATCGTCGGGGTCACGCCGTCGGGTCTTTTTCTCATCGTTTTCGCCGTCGGGGTTTCCTTGGCTTGATTGTTGACGTCCCGAGTTGGCTACCGGTTGAAAACATAGTTTTGTTGGATTTCCGTTAGCGGTTTTGGGTTCCGATGGAGTTCGCGATGAAATAGTCGCGGTCCGGTTGTTGTTAACCATCGGTTTTACCGTCAGAGATCCGGTTTGATCGGAGTTTTACGGTTTTACTTGACAAGTTTTGACTCGTTGATTTTTGATTGACAACGCGGTCCTCTTGGCACAGTGATTTTGGTTTTCGTGGGTTTATTATTACAGTGGTCGGGACCACTGATTTTGCCTGTTTAGAGTAAAGTGTTAAATTGTGCGTTTGGTTGTTTTATTAGGCCGCGTGAAGTTCTGATTGCTTAGGAGGGTCACGGGCACGGTCGTTTATCTTCATTCCAGGTGGGCACCCCGGGCAATAAGTGTAGTAAGTGCAATAAGTGCAATATGTCATCGTAAAGAGTACGTTAATCTGTTCAATAAAGTAGATGAGATGTTTCAATTGGTTTAACCTTTCGCATGAATATGTACCGTTTCTTCTGTTATTAACTGTGGCGACTAAGTGTCACGATGATTGTTACACGCCGGTTTCGGCTATCATGCTGTTAGATGCTTACACGTACACAGGCGGATTGGCCTCCGCATGGGTGTACTTTTCCGTAGAAGTGGTCTGAATGACCCGTGTATCCCACAAAAGTGAAAGTGCCGTGTGGGAACTCCTTCACGCCAGCTAAAAGTGCAGCACTAGTACCGTGAAGGGGTTAATGGCATAACGTAAGTAAAGTAATTGTTCACGAGGGGAGATCGTCGACTCCCCGACAGGTACCATGTGATTAAATCAAGTGATGTGGACTCATGAGGAGGAAAAGCGAAAGGTTCCAGTGTATTCGGTTTGCTTTAAAATTAATGTTAATTGTTTGGATCATCTACTTTATTTGTCACTGACTTTACCCACTCCGTGACAGGTTTGACTAGGTGTAGTAGTCGGGACGGTGGTGAGGCAGCGTCTAGAGGACATTAGCCGTATGTGGCTTATTCCGTCGTTCTTGCTTGGGTTATCTCATCTCCTTATATTTAGTTTAAGTTCTCAATTGCTAGACTGTGGAATATCGTGGATGTTGGATTGTGAGTTTGTTTTCGTGATGTGATCTTTATTATGCTTCTTATTGACTTGTATGCGGCATATTTTATACCAAACAAAAAGGGTTTCGAAAATGCTTTCCAAAACCAAGTGTCGTGTGAGCACTACTTTGTAAACCTCTGGATTTATCCTTTCAAAAGATGTTGCCGCCCTATTGTGACTTGTGTTAACACTTTGGAAAAACTGGATGTCGTGTGGACACCGTTTGCAAACCCGTAGCTTATCTCTTGATGTGATTAAATAGAATTACTCTCTCTCTTGTTGTATTCGCTGTGACTGTGTGGTTAAAGAAGATAATGTTGTAAATGTGACGCCGTGCATATGCAAAGGAGACTCTATCCGTTTAAAGAGTGAATTTGTATATGTGGCGGTCTGACGCGCACAGGTAGGCAAGGTCGTTTAATCAATTGATTTCAAAGAAAAAAAAATACATATGCTTTTCCGCTTATCCTTAGTGTGAGGACCCGGATCCCTGCATTGGGTTTGCTGGTTGTTTGGCAGCTTTTGGGTGGCCTGTGTGGTGTCTCGGTGGTGTTTGTGCGCTATTTGGACACAAGTGATGGATTTCGGGCTTAAAAAGGGATCAAGTAGGAATTGGAGGACCCGTCGAGTGTTTAGAAGTGGTTTCGCGCGACACAGATGTCAAAATTGGACTCAGGGCGAAGTTTGGATAAAAGATCACCTCTCCGGATGCCTTCGGTAATTTTTAGAGTTGGAATTTGGCAAAACAGACTTCGGATTTGGATTCAGCGCGCGAAATCGTTGAGAATGGACTACTTACTTGCTTTTTTCGGAGCCCGGATGATGCGCGTTTTCCGTGGTGTGTGTGCGCGGATCCCGAGGTGCGGCGTGGGGTGTTCTGGGCGAGGGCGGCGCAGCTGGCGCGTTTGGAAAACGCGCCTGCCTGCGCGGGTCAGCACGGGGCCCGCCACGTGGCAGGCCACCATTTGCGCCCGCGCGGGCGCGGGGGGCGGGCGGGGTGTCCCGCGCCTGTGTGGCGCGAGGTAGGTCCCGCGTGTCGATTTTGCGGTGTTTTTGGCATAGTTTTGAGGCATCCTTTTGGACTTTGGATTTGAACCCTTGCTCTTATGCGTGTTAGGGACCGTGTTTTACTACACCGATTTGCGTGCGGACTCCGACAGCATGCTTCGTTTTGCGTGCAGACTCCGTTTTGCGTGCGGATTTCGGCACCGTGCTCCATTTTGTGTGCGGACTCCTGTGGCGTGCTCCGTTTTGCGTGCTGATTTTGGCACCGTGCTCCGTATTGCGTGCGAAATCCGGTGGCGTGCTCCGTTTTGCGTGCAGACTCTGTTTTGCGTGCGAATTCGTTTTGCGTGCGGACTCCGGCGGCGTGCCCCGTTTTGCGTGCGGACTCCGTTTTGCGTGCGGACTTCGGTAGTGGGCATCGTTTTGCGTGCGGACCACGTGGAGGCAAGGAAATCGCGTGGAGGCCAATTTCAAGTGTCTACGAGCAATTGGTGGCAAACCGAGGTGGGTCGGTTTTTTTCTCTCCAAGTCTACGGACTTCTTTCTAATTCTATTATGATAGGATTTTGCATGCTATTTTAAGTGTTTCTTTGGAACTTTGACTAGCACCCCCGTCATATGTTGCATGTGTTTAACCAGACCAATAGAGAACCTTAATCTGGGCTAGGTTCTTTTATGCTTTAGACATCCCACACATTGCATTTCTTCTGGACATAGACTTCCTCGCCCGGGTAGTGGGCCGAGTGGTCAGGGTATTGTGGGACGGGTGTTGCACTCGGGCCTGGGGGCTGAGTGGGGTCTGGTGGCTGTGTTAGTCTAGTGTTAGTGTTTTGGGAACCGTTTTGGGTAAATGGTGGTCCCGGGTCTTTGGTCATTTCTCCGTTTTTCTCGTCACCACCATGTTGTAATCGTGGTGCACGTGTGTTATCAGGACCTTGAACCCAGAACATTTTTGGACACTGATGATATTAGTAAACCAGTATTTTCCTTCCGAATTTCTAGGGGTCGTCGGAGCCTGTTCTTTTTTGATTTGGCGTCGGCATCAACCCTTGGGAGTTCGGAAAATAAACTTGTTTTTAACTGATTTTTCAAGAACTAAAATCTATAAAAGTTGGTTTTCTCAATTCAAGACGATTTTCAAAAAGGGGCAATTTTATCCTCACCCCAAGGGGGTTGAGTGGAAATGATATTTTATAATAAAGGTCATCTTTTCTCCTAAATTTTCTCGCCCGGCCGGGGTGAGTGATCTGGGTTCTAAGGGTTGATTTCATTCTTGGGTTGAAAACAACGGGAGTCTACGCATATAGCCTGTTCTTGTTTGATTGGGGTCGTAGGTATTAGTTTCCTGGGGTTTTCGAACCCTTCGCGGTTCTGGCTGTTGAGCATCTCCAGCCCGTGAGTTTGGTGTGTTGAGTTGGTTTCCCACTTTAACCGAGAGGGGCCGAATCCCTGAACGGTAAAGGATCGAGAACTTCGATAGGCTGAGCCTAGAGTCTGTTCTTGTTTGATTGGGGTTCTAGGCACCGGCCTAACGGGATTCTCGGACCTTTGCTGCGTCAGTCGGTTCTTGTCGCCTATGAGTGGGGTGTCTTTTTGGGAGCCGTTTGGTGTGACGGCGGTCCCAGCTATGTAGTACCTTCTTTTAGTGAGTTAGTGTTGTGAGATTGAGTCGTGGAGGGTTCTCCGACTGAGTGATGGTTTTTGGGGTATTCGAGTTACCGATCTGTTTGATCGTGGATTATGGCCTGCATATGCCGCTTACTGAGACAGATGAGATACTTGAGCTCATTGGGGTCGCTCCCCACGAGTTACGCCCTGGGTGCGTGTGATAATGAGATGATGATGCGCCTAGTTCATATACTAGTGGTCGCTTGATACCCCTAGCCGAGTTACCATGGGGTCACTTTGCGTGAGATTGAGATAGTCCGATGGGACGCCCTGGTTGATACACTAGGGGGCGCAGGCTTGACTGGACCCTATGGGGCAGTCACTGAGATTTGGGTTACTGTGAGTGAGTGGTTGCACAGCATGTGTCTTAGTAGAGTTTTCTTTGAGCATAGTACTTATGACATATTAGCAGTAGTGAGTGGATGCATACCATCATCTGTGTTCTTTTTCCCATTGAGCATAGTAGATAGAGGCATGATAGCTATAGATACTTTTCCAGCTTATTTTTCATTATCACAGTCTTTTTCTGTTATCTTATGTCTCTAGTAGACTTAGTGGGTAGACCGTGGGTCTTGGAGACGGTACCCAGTGAGAACTACTGTAGGATGTAGTTCTCACACCCTCTGTCGGTGACAGGTTGCTGAGGCTTTTTCTTCCATTCCTGCCCGAGCTGGCTCGACGAACCGAGGACAGGGAGTCACAAGATAGTTCCCTACCAGCATAGTCCTCTTTTAGTGAGGTAGATGTACCATCCCGGACTGTGGGATTCACTGTGTATTGTTATATTTCTAGTTTTAGTTATCTCCCTTTTTGGATTCGTAGATGTTGTATAGGTGGATTTTTATTTGTATCTGACCTTGTATTATTCAGGTATTTGGGGAGATGGACTTTGTATTTATTTTCAGCTTTGTATTAGTTTGATTTTATATTACAGCTTTCATTTTCCGCTCTGATATCTGTGTAGCTGTAGTTCTATCTTTTGCAGGTTAGACGCTTCGTCGGTGCGGGGCTTCCCGTGTCGACGGCGGATCTGTTGGCGAGCCCGGGTCGCAGTTTCGACCCAGGGCGTGACAGATTTGAGTGGTATCAGAGCCTAGATTGTAGGTCATTGTGGACTTAGAAACCCTAGGCTTGTGCTTGGACATTAGGATGACTACGTGAGAGTCGTGACTTTTAGCGAGAGTCCTGATTGAGTTTTATACCTCTCCTATGAGACGGGATGAGTGATTGGCATGCTTATTCTCCTAAGCGATTATGTTGGCTGCAGACAACATAATGCTATGGAATGGATGGCATGTCTTAGACTTTCGCTGGATTGGGTCGTATGGTTGTTGTGTCCTGATGTTTGTTATTGTGCAGTGGACTACGATGCCCCCGAGACGTCGTGTTGTGAAGGGGGCACACCCCGCATCTTATGAGTACCCGAGCAGCGGGAGGCAAAGCTATTAGAGCAGAGCGAGACCCAGGAGTTATGGATCCAGATGGCACAGTTGTCGGAGGCTGTCCGATGCCAGGAGGAGACCATGGAACGTTTGATGCGCCTGTTGGAGCAGAGAGCATAGCCAGTTGCTGTACCGCTTGAGAGTCCTCCAGCACTTTCCTCCTATGCAGTGACATATTCAGTTGTACCAGTGGCACCGATGGAGCGAGCAGCCCCCTCCGTGCCGACGAGTAGTGCCGAGGCAACGAAGCAGGGTGGATAGCGGATAGTAGATGAGTTTTGGGACATCATTGATCGATGAAGTCAGTCCCGGTAGTCTGAACCATCCCGATTCATAGGTTTGAGTTGGAGCCCTTGTTGGCAGAATTGGGGTTGGTGGTGATGGAGAGACTATTTGAGAGCCTCCCTGTGCTAGGGAGTTTTTGCAGTGGTTGAACTGCGCGCTCCAGGTTTCGAGGGACGAAGCGCATAGGATATGTGTGATTGGGAGTGGATTGTGCCAGGATACCTTTCAGTTTAGTTGGTCCCTCCGTTACGGATATTGACGCTTCGATGGAGCGTGGCGTTGCAGTCCCATTGGATAGGGATCTGCCGCCAGAGGCGAGTTCTGGATTTTTGAGCTTCGTGCCGGGTGATGGAGCATAGATCGGTCGGCAGAGGCATTTCTGAATTCTTTTTCCAGGATAGCGGATTTCAGAGATGCCAGGGATCGGGTGGACCCCGATGGCAGCATCAGTACCTACATCAGAGTGGCGCGGCGGTAGCATGGATTGGTTATCTACGGAGGACCGCATTTGTCACCCCAGTGTGACCACAGGCAGGGGCGATGTTTTCGTGTGGACAGTCGGGACATTTTCAGACAGCATGCCCTCGAGCAGTGCTTACGGCAATACCGCTTGCGACGGCACCCCCGCTACCTCTTCGGGATGAAGGAGCTCCTCCGATTTATCGCCAGGCAGATAGGGCCACGACGTCGGGGCAGACTGAGCGACGACCACCTACATCTAGCGGATGAGTCTGTACCGCCCGGTTGGAGGGCGCTACGGCAGTGGACCAGGTTGTCGCGGGCATGATTTCTTTACAGCAGTTTGAGTTGAGTGTTTTTGGCTTTCCTGTCTGGACTGGAGGTAGAGTTGTTACCACGTGCACTAGAGGTACATATTCCTATTGGTGTTGTGCATGTGGGGGAGCCTTGTGGATCGTGTCCAGTATAGTTGAGATTTGGAATTATACCGGCAGGTGCTACGGTTCTGTGACAGCTCCCCGACTCAGATTGAGCACACAGGATGGACCAGTTGGTGCGGTATCGCGCAACTGCTGATAGTGGAATGAGATCTGTGACTTTTCCGCGAGTTGGACTAGGGGGAGTTCATTCTCTTGGGTTGCCGGGGTATCCTTCCTGCAGCTGTGGCTTCAGCGGCTTGGGGCTAGGTGCTACTTTTGGATCGTAGGTGACGATTAGGACGTGAGGTTGTGTCCTTAGGGGTCACGGTTAGATCGTAGCTTTCATTTTGTAGCCGCGGCAAGAACGACTTCAACACTTCTCTCCTTTTTTTTCGCCCTTGTGTTGAAATTTTCGAACAGGACGAAAACTTTGAAAAACTGCTCCAGAAATGGAGACGGTGCCCGAACCTGTTCTTGTTTGATTGGGGCGAAGGCATTGGTCCTTTCGGAATTTTCGGACTTTTCATTAATTTCAGCCATTTTTCTAAATTGAGAGTTGGGGTTGACGACTTTCCTGCTGGTGGGGCCTTTACCCTTCTTGTTGGTTGTGTTGGCGTAATTCGTGTAGTTTTGGACGAGTAGAGTTGGTCATTCTTCCTTGTCCTCTGTCCTTTGGAATTCGTGGGGTTTTTCCAGCTTTTGGACTCCTAGCCGTGTGGACTCGCTTCGCGGAGTGTGCGTAGCGACTGGGGAGCTGGAGACGGTGTTGATGGATACTTACCTTTGGCTTTGGAACTCCCCTTTTGAGCCGTGTTAGTTTCGATGACGAAACTTTCTTTTAGTGGGGGAGGATGTGAGGACCCGGATCCCCGCGTTGGGTTTGCTGGTTGTTTGGAAGCTTTTGGGTGGCCTGCGTGGTGTCTCGGTGGTCTTTGTGCGCAATTTGGACACAAGTGATGGATTTCGGGCTTAAAAAGGGAACACGTGGGAATTAGAGGACCCGTCGAGTGTTTAGAAGTGGTTTCGCGCGACACTGATGTCAAAATTGGACTCAGGGCGAAGTTTGGATAAAAGATCACCTCTCCTGATGCCTTCGGCAATTTTTAGAGTTGGAATTTGGCAAAACGGACTTCGAATTCTGATTCAGCGCGCGAAATCTTTGAAAATGGACTATTTACTTGCTTTTTTCGGAGCCCGGATGATGCGCGCATTTTTCATGGTGTGTGCACGGATCCCGAGGTGCGTGCGCGGATCCCGAGGTGCGGCGTGGGGCGTTCTGCGCGAGGGCGCCGCAGCTGGCGCGTTGGGAAAACGAGCCTGCCTGCACGGGTCAGCGCGGGGGCCACCACGTGACAGGCCCCCATTTGCGCCCGCGCGGGCGCGGGGGGCGCGCGCCCGTGTGGCGCGCGGGGTGTCCCGCGCCTGTGTGGCGCGATGTAACGCGCGCCCGTGTGGCGCGCGGGCTGCCGCGCCAGCGTGGCGCGCGGGACGTGCGCCGCGTGGCAGTGGGGCGCGCGCCTGGTCCTGGTGGGCATGCCCCTTGTGGTGGAACGCCACTTGGCGGTTCCCCATTGGGGGGAACCGTGGGGTGGGTCCAATGGACCACCCCTTCTCCTCCTTCTCCTTCTCTTCTTCTTCTTTTCTTTCTTCTCCACCCGAGCGTCATTTCTCCTCTCTTCTTCCCTTTCTTCTCCAACCGAGCACCAAGAGGGAGTGAGGGAGGGGATTTCGTGGGGTGCGGCGGTGGACCGTGGACCTCGCGGAGCGCGCGAGGTGTTCCAATGGGCCGGTTGGGCGGCGCGCCACTGTCGAGGTAGGTCCCGCGTGTTGATTTTGTGGTGTTTTTGGCACAGTTTTGAGGCATCCTTTTGGACTTTTGATTTGACCCCTTGCTCTTATGCGTGTTAGGGACCGTGTTTTACTACACCGTTTTGCGTGCGGACTCCGGCAGCTTGCTCCGTTTTGCGTGCGGACTCCGTTTTGCTTGCGGATTTCAGCACCGTGGTCCGTTTTGTGTGCGGACTCCGGCGGGGTGCTCCGTTTTCCGTGAGGACTCTGTTTCGCGTGCGGATTACGGCACCGTGCTCCGTTTTGCTTGCGGACTCCGGCGGCGTGCTCCGTTTTGCGTGCAGACTCCGTTTTGCGTGCGGACTCCGGCGGCATGCTCCGTTTTGCGTGCTGACTCCGTTATGCGTGCGAACTCTGGCAGCGGGCATCGTTTTGCGTGCGGACCACGTGGAGGCAAGGGAATCACGTGGAGGCCAATTGCAAGTGTCTACGAGCAATTTGTGGCAAACCGAGGTGGGTTGGTTTTTTTCTCTCCATGTCTGCGGACTTCTTTCTAATTCTATTATGATATGATTTTGCATGCTAGTTTAAGTGTTTCATTGGAACTTTGACTAGCACCCCCGTCATATGTTGCATGTGTTTAACCAGACCAATAGAGAACCTTAATCTAGACTAGGTTCTTTTATGCTTTAGACATCCCACACATTGCATTTCTTCTGGACATAGAGTTCCTCGCCCGGGTAGTGGGCCGAGTGGTCAGGGTATTGTGGGACGGGTGTTGCACTCGGGCCTGGGGGCTGAGTGGGGTCTGGTGGCTGTGTTAGGCCAGTGTTAGTGTTTTGGGAACCGTTTTGGGTAAACGTTGGTCCCGGGTCTTTGGTCATTTCTTCGTTTTTCTCGTCACCACCATGTTGTGATCGTGGTGCACGTGTGTTATCAGGACCTTGAACCCAGAACGTTTTTGGACACTCATGATATTAGTAAACCAGTATTTTCCTTCCGAATTTCTAGGGGTCGTCGGAGCCTGTTCTTGTTTGATTAGGCGTCGGCATCAACCCTTGGGAGTTCGGAAAATAAACTTGTTTTTAACTGACTTTTCAAGAACTAAAATCTATAAAAGTTGGTTTTCTCAATTCAAGACGGTTCTCAAAAAGGGGCAATTTTATCCTCACCCCAAGGGGGTTGAGTGGAAATGATATTTTATAATAAAGGTTTGAGGACCCGAATCCCCACTTAAGAGATTACTGATGGATTAGTAGCCTTTGGGAGGGTTTGTGCGCGTGTCGGGCCCAAGAAATGGATTTATGGTGCAATTTGGGATTAAGTTTGCAACCCCGGTGGCCTTTGGGAAAATTTAGAAGTGGAATTGGGCAAAACGGACTTCGGATTTGGATTCTGCGGGCGAAAAGAATGAAAATGGACTATTTACTTGCATTTTTCGGAGCCCGGATGACGCGCACGTTTTTCGAGGCAGATGGTACTGTTTCGGCCGCCGGCGGGCGACGGCGGCGGCAGCGGAGCGCGGCGACGCGGACGCAGGCGCGGCGGCGGGCAGGCGCGGGCAGCGCGCAGTGCGCGGGCAGGGGCGCGGGCGCGCGGGCAGGTGCGCGGTCCACGGCTCCGGCGTGCACCTGAGGCCGAACACGTGGCGGCCTGCAGTTGGTGCGGTGTAGCGCGCCCGGTGCACCGAGCTGGAGCGGCTTGCCTCGTGGCGCGTGCCTGGCATAGTGCGATAGCGCGCGCACGTGCGCGCGCCAGGCGCGCGTTGACCGACTGTCGGGCCACGCGTCGGTGTTTGGAGGCGGCCACATGGCGCGAGCCGGGTGGACAGTGTTGCTGTCGCCTGTTTGGCGGGCTACGTGGAGGCCCGTGAGGGATTCGGGCCTGCACAGTGTTGGGCCGGGCCCAACGCTGTAGCAGCCCGAATCTTCCGGGCGCCCGGAACCGGGGACTCTACCGGTATTATTTGATTTGTTTTTTGGGGCAATTTAAGGATCCGAGACTTCTTCTTCTCCATTTTTTTCGTGTTTCTGAGCTTCAAACTGACTTGAGGCCTTCAGCAAAGTTGATCCACATGCAGTGCTGCATCCATCTGCAGAGTTCGGAGATTTTATGTGGCACGCTTCCTGAGGTTTCCATTTTTACGGTGCGGCGCGACGCTCGTCCTTTTGTGTTCTCCTTCGTCGTGTTTCGGTGCGCGAGCTCTCCCGGCCTACTCCGACCACCTTTTCGAGCGATTTCTTCGCCGCTAGATTCACGACAGACAAAGCTACGATCTAGGTATTTTCAAAATCCCCTAGTTTTGCGCTTTTTGAGGTGTTTTTCCGAGTTTACTATGACACGGTTTTTGTGGTGGAGTTTTGGACAACGGCGTGGTTTTTCGGTGATATCTCCGCAACCGGGGATCGGATTGAGACACTCCTACACAATTTTTTCATATACTCGACGCGAGAATTATCATAGTATTTTTCTTAGATTTTTCTGAGATTTTCCTGAAGGTATATGTTTTCCCCCTTATCTGTGCATGGAATTACAGTTATGTTGCTGTGTGGTTTTGTGCACCCTTTGTTGTGGAATTTGTAACCTGGCCTACGATGCTCGGAATTGGGCGTGCAGGTACCCGTTTCGAAGGTCTCGACGCGAGAATCGCGACAGTATTTTTATTGGATTTTTCGGAGCCCATTCTGCAGGTGAATAATTGGCATCTTTGGGACGGAATTTCAGACTGTGATTATGGTTATCTTGGAACTTGACCTAGCACCCCCGTCATATGTTGCATGTGTAACCAGACCAGTAGAAAACCCTCACTTGGGCTAGGGTTATTTATGTTTAGACATCCACACTGTTCTTCCATTCCTGGACATAGTGTTATCCTCGCCCGGGTAGTGGGCCGAGAGGTCGGGACTTTCTTTTAGTGTGGGATGCATTTGCACTCGTGCTTGGGAGCAGAGTGGAGTCTGGTAGTTGTAATGGGTCGCTTATCTGTGCCAGGAGGCGTTTGGGTAAACTGTAGTCCCGGGAGGTCTTGTATCCCTGTTTGTGCTGTCGCCACTGTGTTAGTGGCAGTTGTGTGCTTGTGTTAGCTTGACCTAGAACCCAAAACCTTTTTGACATACACATGATTTTAGTCTATCGATGTTTTCTTCCAAGCTTCGGAGGGCCGCTGAAGTCTGTTCTTGTTTGATTGGACAAAGGCATCAGCCCTTCGGGGTTTGGGTAAATACTAGTTTTCTAACTGTTTTTCCTAAAAAGAACTAAAAATCATTAAAATGGATTTCTCCTCAAATCAAGATGGTTTTTTAAAAAGGGAACTACTTTTAGTCCTCACCCGCGTGGGTCGAGTGAAAATAGTTATCAGTAACAAATGTCACCCTTTTTCCTGTAAATTTCCCCACTCGTAAGGATTCGAGTGGTCTGGGTTCTAGGGGCCATTCTTTTGTCGGGACGAAAGCCACGGGGGCCGAGCCTGGAACCTGTTCTGGTAGATAGGGTTGTAGGTGTTGGTCTCCCGGAACTTTCGGGCCCTGGTTGATATCTTCTGTGTGTTGAACCGAAGTTGTCGTGTTCCCGAACTGTAAGGGGCCGGGAACCTCGATAGGCGGAGCCTAGAGTCTGTTCTTGTTTGATAGGGTTCTTAGCACCGACCTATCGGGTTTTCCAAACCCTTATGGTGTCAGTCCTTCCTGAGTTATCTGTGTGGTTGATGTTCTGTTGTCGGGAACCGTTGGGTTCACGGTGGTCCCGAGTCGTTGAGTGTTGTCCGACCAGATTTGTTAGGCCTTAGTTGTGGGTCGATCCTGGCTGTGGAGTATCTCCAGCCAGTGTGTTTTATGCTGTGAGCGGTTGGTGAGGCTAGTGTCTTGTGTTCCGTGTGAGCTGATCAACTGAGTCGTCGAGAGTGCTCCGACTGTTGTGCGAGATGTTTGAGGATTGAGTCCTTCCGTTCAGAGCGTGAGCATGGATTTTGGACTATAGCCTGCAGTGCCACCTGGGCTCGACAGAGTGCGCGGATACCCTTGTCCTCGTTGGGGTCGCTCCCCTCGAGTGCCACGTCCGGGGTGGGTCTGCACTTTGGTATCGCGACTTGTCGACGCCGTCCCTCTGACTGGGCCAGTTTTGGCAGTTACGGACGCCGTCCCTCTGACTGGGCCAGTTTTGGCAGTTACGGACGCAATCCCTCTGGCTGGGCCAGTTTTGGCAGCTACGGACGCCCTACGTATGTCCGGTCCTCCGGGATATAACGGTAGTAGGTAGGTGCAGGTTTGACTGGACACGAGGAGGCAGTCAGGTAGATTGGGTGATCTGAGTTGAGGGATAGTAGATGCACCAAGTTATCATCTGTTCCACTTTTTGAGCATCTAGATAGGGCATAGTAGTTGTAGAGTTTTTCCTTTCCAGCTCTTTCATTCAGTATTACGTTATTACTTTATGCCTCTGGTAGACTTAGTGGGCAGACCGTCGGGCTTGTTGGCGGCACCCACTGAGAACTACTGTGGGAAGTAGTTCTCACACCCTTCGTGGTGTCTTTTTCCCCTGGGACTTCTACTCATGTTCCTGTTGATCCAGTTGCTGATTCTTCTGACCGAGGCGAGGGAGTCGCGAGCTAGATCCCTACTAGTCATCATCCAGAGAGTAGATGTACCCTTTTTATATTTTTGAGAGTTTTTTGTTGAGAGACCTTTGTAGTGAGGTTTAGAATTGTACTTTTCTTCCACTTTTGAGAGACTTATGTACTTTTGGTGAGGACTTGTTGTATTATATTGGGAGTTGTATTTATTTTAATTCAGCTTTTACTTTTCAGCTCTGATATCTATTAGTGTAGATGATCTTTTGCAGGTAGTCGCTACATCTATACGGGGCTTCCCGTATGGGCGACGGATCTGTTGGCGAGCCCGGATCGCAGTTTTGACCCCGGGGCGTGACAGATTAGAGTGGTATCAGAGCCTAGGTTGTAGGTCATTGTGGACTTAGGAACCCTAGGCTTGTGGTTGGACATTAGGATGACTACGTGACAGTCGTGACTTTTAGCGAGAGTCCTGATTGAGTTTTATACCTCTCCCAAGAGACGGGATGAGTGATTGGCATGTTTATTCTCCTAAGCGATTATGTTGGCTGCAGACAACATAATGCTATGGAATGGATGGCATGTCTTAGACTTTCGCTGGATTGGGTCGTTTGGTTTTGTGTCCTGATGTTTGTTATTGTACAGTGGACTACGATGCCCCTGAGACGTCGTGTAGTGAAGAGGGCACATTCTGCATCTGATGAGTAACCCGAGCAGCGGGAGGCAGAACTGTCAGAGCAGAGCGAGACCCAGGAGTTATGGATCCAGATGGCACAGATTTCGGAGGTTGTCCGATGCTAGGAGGAAGCCATGGAACGTTGGATGCGCTTGTTGGAGCAGAGAGCACAGCTAGTTGCAGTATCGCTTAAGTGTCCTCCAGCACTTTCTTTCTATGCAGTGGCATATTCAGTTGTACCAGCGGCACCGATGGAGCGAGCAGCCCCCTCCGTGCCGACGAGTAGTGCCGGGGCACCGAGGCAGGGTGGATGGCGGTTAGTAGATGAGATTGGGACATGATCGATCTATTGAGCCAGATTCAGCAGATGAACCACCCCGACTCGTAAGATGGAGTTGGAGCCTTTGGAGGCAGAGTCGTGGTTGGTGGTAATGGAGTGACTACTTGAGAGCCTCCCTGTGCTAGAGAGTTTTTGCAGTTGTTGAACTGCGCGCTCCAGATTTCGAGGGACGAGGCGCATAGGATATGTGTGGCTGGGAGTGGATAGCGCCAGGATACCTTTCAGTTTAGTTGGTCCCTCCGTTACGGATTATTGACGCTTCAATGGAGTAGGCATGGTGTATGGAGCGTGGCGTTGCAGTTCCTTTGGATAGGGATCTGCCGCCAGAGGTGAGTTCTGGATTTTGGTGCTTCGTGCCGGGTGATGGAGGATAGATCGGTCGGCAGAGACATTGCTGATTTCTTTTTCCAGGGTAACGAATTTTTGAGATGCCAGAGATCGGGTGGACCCCGATGGCAGCATTAGCACCTACATCTGAGTGGCGCGACGGTAGCATGGATTGGTGATCTACGGAGGACCGCATTTGTCACCCCAGTGTGAGCAGAGGCAGAGACCGCGCTCCCTATGTGGATGGTCTAGATATTTCCTGATAGACTGGACATTGACGTCGAGGTAGACTGAGCGATGACCTCCTGCATCGAGTGGTTGGGTCTGTGCCGCCCGGTTGGAGGGCGCCACAGCAGCGGATCAGGTTGTCACCGGCATGATTTCTTTACAGCAGTCTGAATTGGTGTATTTGGCCTTCCTGTCTGGACTGGAGGTAGAGTAGTTACCACGTACACTAGAGGTACATGTTCATGTTGGTGTTGTGCATGTGGGGGAGCCTTGTGGATCGTGTCCAGTACAGTTGAGACTTGGAATTATACCGGCAGGTGTTAGGTTCAGTGACAGCTCCACGACTCAGATTGAGCACACGGGATGGACCAGTTGGTGCGGTATCGTGCAACTGCTGATTGTGGAATGAGAGCAGTGACCTTTCCGCGAGTTGGACATCAGGAGTTCATTTTCACAGGTCGCCGGGTTATCCTTCCTGCAGCTGTGGCTTCAGTAGTTTGGGGCTAGGTGCTACTTTTGGATCGTTGGTGACGATTAGGACTAGAGGTTGTGTCCTTAGGGGTCACGGTTAGATCGTAGCTTTCGTTTTGTAGCCACGGCAGGAACGACTTCAACACTTCTCTCCCTTTTCTCGCTCTTGTGCTGAAATTTTCAAACAGGACAAAAACTTCGAAAGACTGCTCCAGAAATGGAGACGGTGCCGAACCTATTCTTGTTTGATTGGGGCGAAGGCACTGGTCCTTTCGGAATTTTTGGACTTTTCGTTAATTTCAGCCGTTTTCTAAGTTGAGAGTTGGGGTTGACGACCTTCCTGCTGGTGGGGCCTTTACCTTTCTTGTTGGTTGTGTTGGCGTAATTCGTGTAGTTTCGGATGAGTAGAGATGGTCGTTCTTCCTTGTCCTCTGTCTTTTGAAATTTTTGAGGTTTTCCCAGCTTTTGGACCATTTGCCGTGTGGATTCGCTTTGCAGAGTGTGCGTAGCGACTGGGGAGCAGGAGATGGTGTTGATGGATACTTACCTTTGGCTTTGGGACTCCCTTTTTGAGCCGTGTTAGTTTCGAGGACGAAACTTTCTTTTAGTGGGGGAGGATGTGAGGACCCGAATCCCCACTTAAGAGATTACTCATGGATTAGTGGCCTTTGGGAGGGTTTGTGCGCGTGTCGGGCCCAAGAAATGGATTTATGGTGCAATTTGGGATTAAGTTTGCATCCCCGGAGGCCTTTGGGAAATTTTACAAGTGGAATTGGGCAAAACGGACTTCGGATTTGGATTCAGCGCGCGAAAATAATGAAAATGGACTATTTACTTGCATTTTTCGGAGCCCGAATGACGCGCACGTTTTTGAGGCAGATGGTACTGTTCCGGCCGCCGACGGGCAGCGGCGGAGCGCGGCGGCGCGGACGCAGGCGCGGCGGCGGGCAGGCGCGGGCAGCGCGCAGTGCGCAGGCAGGGGCGCGGGCAGGCACGCGGGCGCTCGGGCAGATGCGCGGTCCACGGCGCCGGCGTGCACCGGAGGGCGGACACGTGGCGGCCTGCAGTTGGTGCGGTGTAGCGCGCTCGGTGCACCGAGCTGGAGCGGTTTGCCTCGGGGCGCGTGCCTGGCACAGTGGGCAGGTGGCGCTGGCGCACGCACGTGCGCGCGCCAGGCGCGCGTTGACCGACTGCCGGGCCACGCGTCGGCGTTTGGAGGCGGCCACGTGGCGCGAGCCGGGTGGACAGTGTTGCTGTCGCCTATTTGGCGGGCTACGTGGAGGCCCGTGAGGGATTCGGGCCTGCACAGTGTTGGGCCGGGCCCATCACTGTAGCAGCCCGAATCTTCCGGGCGCCCGGAACCGGGGACTCAACCGGTATTATTTGATTTGTTTTTGGGGCTATTTAAGGATCCGAGACTTCTTCATCTCCGTTTTTTTCGCATTTCCGAGCTTCAAACCGACTTGAGGCCTTCAGCAAAGTTGATCCCCACGCAGTGCTGCATCCATCTGCAGAGTTCGGAGATTTTATGTGGTACGCTTCCCGAGGTTTCCATTTTTACGGCGTGGCGCGACGCTCGTCCTTTTGTGTTCTCCTTCGTCGTGTTTCGGTGCGCGAGCTCTCCGGGCCTACTCCGACCACCTTTTCGAGCGATTTTTTCGTCGCTAGATTCGCGACGGACAGAGCTATGATCTAGGTATATTCAGAATCCCCTAGTTTTGCGCTTTTCGAGGTCATTTTCCGCGTTTACTGTGACACGGTTTTTGTGGTGGAGTTTTGGACAGCGGCATGGTTTTTTCGGCGATATCTCCGCAACCGGCATCGGATTGAGACACTCCTGTACACTTTTTTCATCTACTCGACGCGAGGATTATCATAGTGTTTTTCTTGGATTTTTCTGAGATTTGCCCGAAGGTATATGTTTTCCCCCTTATCTGTGCATGGAATTACAGTTATGTTGCTGTGTGGTTTTGCGCACCCTGTGTTGTGGAATTTGTAACTTGGCCTACGCTGCTCGGAATTGGGCGTGCAGGTACCCGTTTCGAAGGTCTCGACGCGAGGATCGCGACAGTATTTTTATTGGATTTTTCGAAGCCCTTTCTCCAGGTGAATAATTGGCATCTTTGGGACTGAATTTCAGACTGTGATTACTTGGTTTAATTTTGGAATAAAGTGTAATTGTAAGCCTTGTGTTGTACTCAGGAGAGTTTGCGGGCATTGCTGGACCTGTTGGATTTAGAGATAGTGATTTCGGGGTATTTTCAGATGTGGGACTTTAGACAGATAGCGCCTTCAGGTGGGTGGCCTTGTCTCCAAGTTTGATGAGCTGGACATTATATCTGCTATAGTATACCATGCATGATAGTGAATTTATTGAGTAGCATGCTAGAATGTAGGAATTGTTATTCCTTGTATTTATCTGAGGATCTTATGATTCCTTTTGCTTCCTACCACCTGTTAAATTATGGTTATCTTGGAACTTGACCTAGCACCCCCATCATATGTTGCATGTGCAACCAGACCAGTAGAAAACCCTCACTTGGGCTAGGGTTATTTATGTTTAGACATCCACACTGTTCTTTCATTCCTGGACATAGTGTTATCCTCGCCCGGGTAGTGGGCCGAGAGGTCGGGACTTTCTTTTAGTGTGGGATGCATTTGCACTCGTGCTTGGGAGCAGAGTGGAGTCTGGTAGTTGTAGTGGGTCGCTTATCTGTGCCGGGAGCCGTTTGTGTAAACGGTAGTCCCGGGAGGTCTTGTATCCCTGTTTGTGCGGTCGCCACTGTATTAGTGGCAGTTGTGTGCTTGTGTTAGCTGGACCTAGAACCCAGAACCATTTTGACATACACATGATTTTAGTCTATCGATGTTTTCTTCCAAGCATCGAAGGGCCACTGAAGTCTGTTCTTGTTTGATTGGACAAAGGCATCAGCCCTTCGGGGTTTGGGTAAAAACTTGTTTTCTAACTGTTTTTCCAAAAAAGAACTAAAAATCATTAAAATGGATTTCTCCTCAAATCAAGATGGTTTTTCAAAAAGGGAACTACTTTTAGTCCTCACCCGCGTGGGTCGAGTGAAAATGGTTTTCAGTAACAAATGTCATCCTTTTTCCTGTAAATTTCCCCACTCGTAAGGATTCGAGTGGTCTGGGTTCTTGGGGCCATTCCTTTGTCGGGACGAAAGCCACGGGGGCCGAGCCTGGAACCTGTTCTGGTTGATAGGGTTGTAGGTGTTGGTCTCCCGGAACTTTCGGGCCCTGGTTGATATCTTTTGCGTGTTGTACCGAGGTTGTCGTGTTCCCGAACTGTAAGGGGGCCGGGAACTTCGATAGGCGGAGCCTAGAGTCTGTTCTTGTTTGTTAGGGTTCTTAGCACCGACCTATCGGGTTTTCCAAACCCTTATGGTGTCGGTCCTTCCTGAGTTATCTGTGTGGTTGATGTTCTGTTGTCGGGAACCGTTGGGTTCACGGTGATCTCGGGTCGTTGAGTGTTGTCCGACCAAATTTGTTAGGCCTGAGTTGTGGGTCGATCCTGGCTGTGGAGTATCTCCAGCCAGTATGTTTTATGCTGTAAGCGGTTGGTGAGGCTAGTGTCTCGTGTTTCGTGTGAGCTGATCAGCTGAGTCGTCGAGAGTGCTCCGACTGTTGTGCGAGAAGTTTGAGGATTGAGTCCTTCCGTTCAGAGCGTGAGCGTGGATTTTGGACTATAGCCTGCAGTGCCACCTGAGCTCGACAGAGTGCGCGGATACCCTTGTCCTCGTTGGGGTCGCTCCCCTCAAGTGCCACGTCCGGGGTGGGTCTGCACTTTGGTATCGCGACTTGTCGACGCCGTCCCTCTGACTGGGCCAGTTTTGGTAGTTACGGACGCCGTCCCTCTGACTGGGCCAGTTTTGGCAGTTACGGACGCAGTCCCTCTGGCTGGGCCAGTTTTGGCAGCTACGGACGCCCTACGTAAGTCCGGCCCTTCGGGATGTGACGGCAGTAGGTAGGCATGGGTTTGACTGGACCCGAGGAGGCAGTCAGGTAGATTGGGTGATCTGGGTTGAGGGATAGTAGATGCACCATGTTATCATCTGTTCCACTTTTTGAGCATCTAGATAGGGGCATAGTAGTTGTAGAGTTTTTCCTTTCCAGCTCTTTCATTCAGTATTACGTTATTACTTTATGCCTCTAGTAGACTTAGTGGGCAGACCGTCGGGCTTGTTGGCAGCACCCACTGAGAACTTCTGTGGGAAGTAGTTCTCACACCCGTCGTGGTGTCTTTTTCCCCAGGGACTTCTACTCCTGTTGCTGTTGATCCAGTTGCTGATCCTTCTGACCGAGGCGAGGGAGTCGCGAGCTAGATCCGTACCAGTCGTCATGCAGAGAGTAGATGTACCCTTTTTATATTTTTGAGAGTTTCTTGTTGAGAGACCTTTGTAGTGAGATTTAGAGTTGTACTTTTCTTTCACTTTTGAGAGACTTATGTACTTTTGGTGAGGACTTGTTGTATTATATTGGGAGTTGTATTTATTTTAATTCAGCTTTTACTTTTCAGCTCTGATATCTGTTAGTGTAGATAATCTTTTGCAGGTAGTTGCTACGTCTATACGGGGCTTCCCGTATGGGCGGCGGATCTGTTGGCGAGCCCGGGTCGCAGTTTCGACCCCGGGGCGTGACAAAAGGTCATCTTTTCTCCTAAATTTCCTCGCCCGGCTGGGGTGACTGATCTGGGTCCTAAGGGTTTATTTCATTCTTGAGTCGAAAACAACGGGAGGTTACGCCTATAGCTTGTTCTTGTTTGATTGGGGTCGTAGGTATTAGTTTCCCGGGGTTTTCGGACCCTTCGCGGTTCGGGCTGTTGAGCATCTCCAGCCCGTGAGTTTGGTGTGTTGAGTTGGATTCCCACTTTAACCGAGAGGGGCCGAATCCCTGAACGGTAAAGAATCGAGAACTTCGATAGGCTGAGCCTAGAGTCTGTTCTTGTTTGATTGGGGTTCTAGGCACCGGCCTAACGGTATTCTCGGACCTTTGCTGCGTCAGTCGGTTCTTCTCGTCTATGAGTGGGGTGTCTTTTTGGGAGCCATTTGGAGTGACGGCGGTCCCAGCTGTGTAGTACCTTCTTTTAGTGAGTTAGTGTTGTGAGATTGAGTCGTGGAGGGTTCTCCGACTGAGTGATGGTTTTTGGGGTATTCGAGTTACCGATCTGTTTGATCGTGGATTATGGCCTGCATATGCCGCTTACTGAGACAGATGAGATACTTGAGCTCATTGGGGTCGCTCCCCTCGAGTTACGCCTCGGGTGCGTGTGATGATGAGATGATGATGCGCCTAGTTCATATACTAGTGGTCGCTTGATACCCCTGGCCGAGTTACCATGGGATCACTTTGCGTGAGATTGAGATAGTCCGATGGGACGCCCTGGTTGATACACTAGGGGGCGCAGGCTTGACTGGACCCTGTGGGGCAGTCACTGAGATTTGGGTTACTGTGAGTGAGTGGTTGCACAGCATGTGTCTTAGTAGAGTTTTCTTTGAGCATAGTACTTATGACATATTAGCAGTAGTGAGTGGATGCATACCATCATCTGTGTTCTTTTGACCATTGAGCATAGTAGATAGAGGCATGATAGCTGTAGATACTTTTCCAGCTTATTTTTCATTATCACGGTCTTTTTCTGTTATCTTATGCCTCTAGTAGACTTAGTGGGCAGACCGTGGGTCTTGGAGACCGTACCCACTGAGAACTACTATAGGATGTAGTTCTCACACCCTCTATCGGTGACAGGTTGCTGAGGCTTTTTCTAGCGTTCCTGCCCGAGCTGGCTCGACGGACCGAGGACAGGGAGTCACGAGATAGTTCCCTACCAGCATAGTCCTCTTTTAGTGAGGTAGATGTACCATCCCGGACTGTGGGATTCACTGTGTATTGTTATATTTCTAGTTTTAGTTATCTCCCTTTTTGGATTCGTAGATGTTGTATAGGTGGATTTTTATTTGTATCTGACCTTGTATTATTCAGGTATTTGGGGAGATGGACTTTGTATTTATTTTCAGCTTTGTATTAGTTTGATTTTATATTACAGCTTTCATTTTCCGCTCTGATATTTGTGTAGCTGTAGTTCTATCTTTTGCAGGTTAGACGCTTCGTCGGTGCGGGGCTTCCCGTGTCGACGGCGGATCTGTTGGCGAGCCCGGGTCGCAGTTTCGACCCGGGGCGTGACACTTAGACCTCCGGGATGTGACAGCCACCGCCGCCACGGAGGAAGGGTCTGTCTCGCGGACCGAGCGGGACCGCGTACGAGCCAACCTAGCTGATTTCAAAAAGTACGACCCACCGGTGTTCGAGGGGGAAACGACCGACCCCTGGGTCGTGTAAAAATGGGTAGGCACGATGGAGAAACTGTTCGAGGACTTACTGATGGAGGATTGCGAGCGGGTCCTCCTGGCCGTCCACTTCCTCGAGGGGAACGCCCAGATGTGGTGGAAGACGGTGCGCCCTGACTCTTCGAAGGGCACCGCTCTCCCATTATGGACCACTTTCAAGCAAGAGCTATTCGGGGGGTTCTTCTCCAACAGCGTCAAGCGACAACTGGAGGACGACTTGAACCATTACAACTAGGGGAGCTGAACTGTCATGGAGTATCAGCGGGAGTTTGTGAGACTGGCTAACTGTGTCCCTTTTGTTATACAGGACGAGTCTCACAAGGCCCAACTCTTCGTGGACGGGTTGCGCAGCGACATGTTCCAGGTGGTGCAAGCGGCGGACTTGCACACCTTCCAGAAGGTGGTCGACCGGGCTACCATTGTGGAGCGCGGCTTCGCCGTTACACGCGGCCGAGGTGGAGGCTTTACTCAGGAGGAGGATAGGAAGCGATCTCAGCCTTACGGCGGGGAAGACTTGTCACGCCCCGGGGTCGGAACTGTACCCCGGGCTCGCCAACAGATCCGCCGTCCCTACAGGAAGCCCCGTAGAGACGTAGCGTCTACCTGCAAATAAGCATCTATACTAACAGATATCAGAGCTGTAGAATAAAAAAAAAATCTAACTATGAACAGAAAGAAGAAAGTCTCTCGAAAATATAATACATAAAATCCTCACTAGTAATACAGAAGTCTCTCAAAAGAAAACAAAAGAGTACAACTCGATCATCACTACATGATCTCTCAAACATGACACCACCAAAATATAAGGGTACCTATATAACACACTGAAGCTTAAGGGGGGGGAAGGGATCTATCTCGCGACTCCCTTACCTCGGTCTGAAGGAGCAGGATCAGCAACTGGTACCGCAGGAACTGGAGCTGAAGTCCCTGGGGAAAAAGACACCACGACGGGTGTGAGAACCACCTCCCACAGTAGTTCTCAGTGGGTGCCGCCAACAAGCCCGACGGTCTGCCCACTAAGTCCACTAGAGGCAAAAAGTAACAAAAGAAATGCAATATAGAAAAGCTGGAAAGTAAACATCTACTGCTACTATGCCTCTATCTGAAATGCTCAAGGAATAGTACAGAAGGACGATATGCCGCTACTGATACTCAACTCAAATCACTTAATCCAAACTGACTGCCATAACGGGTCCAGTCAAGGCTGCGCCTACCTACTGCTGTAGGTATGTCCGGTACTCCAACCCGGTATCTAGCTCAATCTCAAACCGGTACTACAACCCGGTCTCGCCTACTCCGGAGTGGCACTCGAGGGGAGCAACCCACACGAGTAAAATATCTGCGCAACACTGTCGAACACAAATGTGGCTCATGCAGGCTATGATCCAATCACTATCTCACTCACTGGCTAAAAATCCACACTGTCACTATGACCATGTCCCAAAGATCCCAGAGCCAATATCACTGTCACTATCATAATGCAAGCTGGTCTGCAGACTGCTACAGACGCCACTCGGTCCCCAGACGCGAGTGCAAATGCAACCCTAGCTAATAAACCTCCCAGCCCGCGACTCGGGGGAAAAATCACTATGTCCAAAATGACAAGAGTACAACCACTGTGGGGAAGCTAAGGTGATGAGCAAATCTGAATACATGTTCACATTTTCTGTAGTCTAATTGTGCATGAATAATTAATTAACTGACATTTAAGCTAAGTTGAGTTTTCATGTTGTAAGAGTTCAAATAATGCCAGTGGTTCAATGAGGTCATCAGATTTAACAGCTATCAACTGTGGGTACTAACATACAGTTCTCACCTAATATTGGGGTCATAAATTAACATGCATGCTACTATATTCGCAGAATTAGAGTGCAGTCCATAGATTTTGAAAGCAGGATCACCCACCTGAACACGCTAACAATCCGGGACGGTACAGATATGATACCCACAAATCGACAATTCACCCAGTCCACGGTGCAAAGAGCACCAGAGTGGGGCTCTAAAAGTCCTGGGTACAACAACAATTCACAATCTACAAGCAATTCACACAAAAATCCACATTCAGAAATCTGCATGCACAGTCCCTGTTCACACGAAAATTTTACCTGAAAATATTCTTCCAGAAATTCAGATAAAAAATACCACGACGATCCTCGTGAAGTGTAGATGTCGATAGGCTCTTGAATCGTCGAATTCCGATGTCCGGATGAGGAGATAAAAATCTGCGAAGTGAGTGCTGTCCAGGAATCTCACAGCAAAATAGTGGCTCAGTAATGCCTCGAAAACCGTGCCAAAAGCCAAAATCTAGACAAAACACTCAACACGAAAGTCGAAGATATACCTCTCGTGAATCCAACGCCGCAAAAATCGCGGAAAAAGACTGTCGGGGTGGCTCTGTGGAATTTTTAGACCGAAATGCGGCGATAACGGGCCTCCAACAGAAACACGCCATACTGCGCTACGATGCCGGAAACGTCGTCGCCGGAGCCTCCAGAAAATCTGAAACTTTGCGGGATGATTGGTAAGAGGGAGAGGAGAAAATTTCATGATAGGCTCAAGAGCCAAATCTCACGAAAAAGGGGTGAAAAAGTCGGCCCAAAGCAGCCTATTTATAGGCTCCAGGAAAAATCAGCCCAAAAGCAACTTTCGGATTTTTGGGCCCAGGGAATTCGGGCGCCCGAATTTTCCGGGCTGCTACAGTAACGGGCCCGGACCGTTACTGTATGCGCCCGAATCATTCTCAGGCCGCCACGTGTCCCTGATTCGCCCTCTGCACCCGGTGCACGAACCCCGACGAATCCAGCGATGCCACGTGTCCCGACCAGGCGACGTGCACCGCTGCGCCCGACCAACCACGGGGCGCCACGTGGCGCCCCCAAACCGCCCCGGTCAACGCGCACGTCGCGCGACGTGCGCGGTCGCGCCGCCGCCGGATCCGGGTCGGGCACGCGCCCCGAGGCACCGCCTCAGCCGCCACTGCCGAGTGGACCGAGTGCACCAGAACCCGCCAACCAGACAACGCCACGTGTCCACCGGTCTACCGTGCACCAGAGCCAACAATTCGTGGACCGCGTGCACAACACCGCACCAACCACGAGATGCCACGTGGCATGTCCTCGGTCCACCGTGCACCCCGCCAAGGCCCGTGGACCGCGCCCGCTGCGCCGGCCAACCGCAGCCCTCCACGTGGCCCGCGCCCGGTGCACGCGCCCCGCGGTGGACCGCGCGCCTGCGCCGCCCTCCGCCGCCGCGCTCCGCCGCCGCCGGCGCTTCTCCGGCGGCCGGAACAGTGACCCAAGCCTCGATTTCCGTGTTTTCGCGTCCGGGCTCCGAAAAATTCAAGTAAATAGTCCATTTCGCTCGTTTTCGCGCGCTGAATCCAAATCCGAGGTCCGTTCGGCCAAATTCCACTTCTAAAATTTCCCAAAAATTCCCGGAAGAGTAGACTTGTTCCAATTTCCGTTCCGGGTCACATTCTTGGCTCCAGTAAGCGCGCAAACACCTCACACACCCAAAATGGACTTCCGGAAAAGAAAACAAGCTCCAAATTTACCAGAAACCCAAATCTGGGGCCCGACACGCACACACGCACTCCCTGAAGCCTCCAAACCAACAGTAAACCCTAAAGTGGGGATTCGGGTCCTCACATCCTCCCCCACTAAAAGAAAGTTTCGTCCTCGAAACAAACACGGCTCAAAAGGGAGTCTCCAGGCCCAAAGGTAAGCCTCCAACAAAACACACTCCAACTCCCCAGTCACTACAAACTCTCCACAAAGTGAGTCCAACCGCTGGATAAAGCTCAGAAATTCTCCAAACACCGGGGACGAGGAAGAACAGCCAACTCTCTACACGTACAAACTATTCGAATTACGCCGAAAAATTCGCTTCTGCTGGAAGATACAGGGATGAATCCAAACGCTAATGCAAGTCACAAAATTCCTATCCCTTAATTAAGCAAAGATGCACATGCCCTGATATCATGCAGAGATGCAAAAGCTCTACAGATGAATGAATGAGATGCACCGGTAACAAAAGAGCCCGAGCACGGACTGCTAGGATCAGAACAATACCTGCGACGACCTGCTCTGCTGCTGAAGTGTCCTCAACCTGAGCGGCATAAACACGACCGCTCGGTGCCGGGGGACGTCGCTCTAACTGTCGAGTAGAAGATGAGGCAAAATCTGGCCTGCTGTAGACCGCAGTAGGGCTGGCTGGCCGGTAAGGAACAGACGGTGCAGACGCTGATGATGGAACTGGAGGGCCGGCTATGGGGCACACGCTCGCAAAGTGACCGGCCTGCCCGCAGCGAAAACAATGGCCCTGTCTCTGCGGGCACAGAGTCGGTAGGTGAGAGCCTCCACAGATAATACACCGATCTGGGCGCTGCTGCTGAGAAGTCTGCTGTGAAAACTGCTGTTGTGGGGGTCGACGATGTTGCTGCTGTATTTGGCGAGACGCCCCCGATCTCTGGTGTCCCTGATGCCCCCGGCCCTGAGGGTGGAAACGCGGAGGTCTCAGGGGTTCCTGCTGGCTAGACTGACCCTCCTCCGGAGAAGCCGGACGCTTCGCCCCAGAAGTCGCTACAGGGGCCGGAGATACCTCAGACATCACGGCCTCTCCACACTCCACATACAAGGCCTGCTCCATCGAGGCCTCCAAAGTCTGCAGTCTGCAGGAGCGAACAAACTGGTAGATATCCCTGCGTAGTCCCCTCTCAAACATGTAAATACGGTGGCTCTCGTCCCTGGCCACGTGTGGCAAGCATGCCAATAGCTGATTGAATTCAGCTATGTACATGTGCACGGGCCTATCTCCCTGTCGGAGATTCTTCAGCTGCTCCTCCAGTCGCTGTCTGACGCTCTTAGGAAAGAATGCCCCCAACAACATGCTCCGAAACTCAGCCCAAGAAAGAAGCTGCGCCCTAGGTGGACCAGCTGGTCGCACACGCCGCCACCATGCCTCGGCGTTGCTCTCCAGGAAGTGTGTAGCCAGAATAACTCGAAACCTCTCATCAACAAACAGGCTCTCAAAGTGGGGCTCCATGGCTGATATCCAAGACTCGGCCGCCCACGGCTCAGCACTCATACCCGAAAAGCGGGGTGGATCAAACTTGCGAAATCTTATCAACAATTCCATCACCTCCCGCTGCTCCGCCAAAGTCAACGAACCTGATGCCCCAGCCGGTGGTCTACTCGAAACCGGCTCAACTGGAATCGCCGGTGCAGGTTGCACAACAGGGGGCGCCACCACAGGAGAAGAAGGCACCGGGGAACTCTCAGGGGGTGCCACCGTCGGCTGCGCTCTCTGCTCCAGCATGAGCATCAGCCGCGCCACTGCCTCCTCCTGGCGTCGAGACGCCTCAGCCATCTGTGCCATCTGGGCACGGAGCTCCTGAATCTCAGCCTGGTGTCCTCGTCCCGAGTCCTCCTGCTCGGGCTCAGAGGACGAAGGCTACGAGCGAGTCACCATCGAACGTCGAGGAGGCATCCCCACCTGAGGGACAAAACAAACAATCAAAACCAGAAGCAACACTCGACCCAATCTAGCGAAAGTCAAAAGGCATGTCCCCCTTCCCGAAGCACTATGTTGTCTGCAGCCAACATAGTCGCCACAGAAGGAAGGCATGTCTATCACTCATTCCAATCCATTCGGGAGAGTTAGATACCCAATCCAGACTTTCGCTAAAAAGTCTCGGCTCTCACGTGGGTCATCCTAGGGTTTAACCATAAGCCTAGGGTTCCTAAGTCCTCCAAGACCTAAATCCTAGGCTCTGATACCACTCTAATCTGTCACGCCCCGGGGTCGGAACTGTACCCCGGGCTCGCCAACAGATCCGCCGTCCCTACAGGAAGCCTCGTAGAGACGTAGCGTCTACCTGCAAATAAGCATCTATACTAACAGATATCAGAGCTGTAGAATAAAAAAAAAATCTAACTATGAACAGAAAGAAGAAAGTCTCTCGAAAATATAATACATAAAATCCTCACTAGTAATACAGAAGTCTCTCAAAAGAAAACAAAAGAGTACAACTCGATCCCTCACTACATGATCTCTCAAACATGACACCACCAAAATATAAGGGTACCTCTATAACACACTGAAGCTTAAGGGGGGGGAAGGGATCTATCTCGCGACTCCCTTACCTCGGTCTGAAGGAGCAGGATCAGCAACTGGTACCGCAGGAACTGGAGCTGAAGTCCCTGGGGAAAAAGACACCACGCCGGGTGTGAGAACTACCTCCCACAGTAGTTCTCAGTGGGTGCCGCCAACAAGCCCGACGGTCTGCCCACTAAGTCCACTAGAGGCAAAAAGTAACAAAAGAAATGCAATATAGAAAAGCTGGAAAGTAAACATCTACTGCTACTATGCCTCTATCTGAAATGCTCAAGGAATAGTACAGAAGGACGATATGCCGCTACTGATACTCAACTCAAATCACTTAATCCAAACTGACTGCCACAACGGGTCCAGTCAAGCCTGCGCCTACCTACTGCTGTAGGTATGTCCGGTACTCCAACCCGGTATCTAGCTCAATCTCAAACCGGTACTACAACCCGGTCTCGCCTACTCCGGAGTGGCACTCGAGGGGAGCGACCCACACGAGTAAAATATCTGCGCAACACTGTCGAACACAAATGTGGCTCATGCAGGCTATGATCCAATCACTATCTCACTCACTGGCTAAAAATCCACACTGTCACTATGACCATGTCCCAAAGATCCCAGAGCCAATATCACTGTCACTATCATAATGCAAGCTGGTCTGCAGACTGCTACAGACGCCACTCGGTCCCCAGACGCGAGTGCAAATGCAACCCTAGCTAATAAACCTCCCAGCCCGCGACTCGGGGGAAAAATCACTATGTCCAGAATGACAAGAGTACAACCACTGTGGGGAAGCTAAGGTGATGAGCAAATCTGAATACATGTTCACATTTTCTGTAGTCTAATTGTGCATGAATAATTAATTAACTGACATTTAAGCTAAGTTGAGTTTTCATGTTGTAAGAGTTCAAATAATGCCAGTGGTTCAATGAGGTCATCAGATTTAACAGCTATCAACTGTGGGTACTAACATACAGTTCTCACCTAATATTGGGGTCATAAATTAACATGCATGCTACTATATTCGCAGAATTAGAGTGCAGTCCATAGATTTTGAAAGCAAGATCACCCACCTGAACACGCTAACAGTCCGGGACGGTACAGATATGATACCCACAAATCGACAATTCACCCAGTCCACGGTGCAAAGAGCACCAGAGTGGGGCTCTAAAAGTCCTGGGTACAACAACAATTCACAATCTACAAGCAATTCACACAAAAATCCACATTCAGAAATCTGCATGCACAGTCCCTGTTCACACGAAAATTTTACCTGAAAATATTCTTCCAGAAATTCAGATAAAAAATACCACGACGATCCTCGTGAAGTGTAGATGTCGATAGGCTCTTGAATCGTCGAATTCCGATGTCCGGATGAGGAGATAAAAATCCACGAAGTGAGTGCTGTCCAGGAATCTCACAGCAAAATAGTGGCTCAGTAATGCCTCGAAAACCGTGCCAAAAGCCCAAATCTAGACAAAACACTCAACATGAAAGTCGAAGATATACCTCTCGTGAATCCAACGCCGGAAAAATCGCTGAAAAAGACTCTCGGGGTGGCTCTGTGGAATTTTTAGACCAAAATGCGGCGATAATGGGCCTCCAACAGAAACACGCCGTACTGCGCTACGATGCCGGAAACGTCGTCGCCGGAGCCTCCAGAAAATCGGAAACTTCGCGGGAAGATTGGTAAGAGGGAGAGGAGAAAATTTCATGAAGGGCTCAAGAGCCAAATCTCACGAAAAAGGGGTGAAAAAGTCGGCCCAAAGCAGCCTATTTATAGGCTCCAGGAAAAATCAGCCCAAAAGCAACTTTCGGATTTTTGGGCCCAGGGAATTCGGGCGCCCGAATTTTCCAGGCTGCTACTGTAACGGGCCCGGACCGTTACTGTATGTGCCCGAATCATTCTCAGGCCGCCACGTGTCCCTGATTCGCCCTCTGCACCCGGCGCACGAACCCCGACGAATCCAGCGATGCCACGTGTCCCGACCAGGCGACGTGCACCGCTACGCCCGACCAACCACGGGGCGCCACGTGGCGCCCCCAAACCGCCCCGGTCAACGCGCACGTCGGGTGACGTGCACGGTCGCGCCGCCGCCGGATCGGGGTCGGGCACGCGCCCCGAGGCACCGCCTCAGCCGCCACTGCCGAGTGGACCGAGTGCACCAGAACCCGCCAACCAGACAACGCCACGTGTCCACCGGTCTACCGTGCACCAGAGACAACAATTCGTGGACCGCGTGCACAACACCGCACCAACCACGAGATGCCACGTGGCATGTCCTCGGTCCACCGTGCACCCCGCCAAGGCCCGTGGACCGCGCCCGCTGCGCCGGCCAACCGCAGCCCTCCACGTGGCCCGCGCCCGGTGCACGCGCCCCGCGGTGGACCGCGCGCCTGCGCCGCCCTCCGCCGCCGCGCTCCGCCGCCGCCGGCGCTTCTCCGGCGGCCGGAACAGTGACCCAAGCCTCGATTTCCGTGTTTTCGCGTCCGGGCTCCGAAAAATTCAAGTAAATAGTCCATTTCGCTCGTTTTCGCGCGCTGAATCCAAATTCGAGGTCCGTTCGGCCAAATTCCACTACTAAAATTTCCCAAAAATTCCCGGAAGAGTAGACTTGTTCCAATTTCCATTCCGGGTCACATTCTTGGCTCCAGTAAGCGCGCAAACACCTCACACACCCAAAATGGACTTCCGGAAAAGAAAACAAGCTCCAAATTTACCAGAAACCCAAATCTGGGGTCCGACACGCACACACGCACTCCCTGAAGCCTCCAAACCAACAGTAAACCCTAAAGTGGGGATTCGGGTCCTCACAAGACTCTTCCAGCGGGAATCGACCCTCTAAACGGTGGAGACCCCAGCAGAGAACCAGGAGCGCACCAGTGGGTGGACAGAGATCTGACGATAGGCCTTGCGTCATCTGCGGCGGGGCACACCGGGTGACAGAGTGCTCAAGGAGGCATGACCATTGCTTCCGCTGCGGCAAGAAGGGGCATTTCCGCTTCAACTGCCCCACGAACCAGGGATCGGCTTCTTCAGCGGCTTCTACGCCGGCACCGCAGCACACGGGACGGGGAAAAGCCCCGATGGGACCGGCCTCTAGACTTCCAGCACCACGACCAGCAGGGGAAAGGCCACCACAACTAGGATGCAGGGTTTATTCAATGACCCACCAGGAGACGGACCCACCAGAGGACGTTGTAGCAGGTATCACTCTAATTTCAGTTTACCGTGCTAGAACTCTTTTTGATACCGGAGCAACCCACTCGTTCATATCTTACGACTTTGCACTTTCACATGGTTTTGAGG
Organism: Tillandsia leiboldiana; assembly: GCA_029204045.2. Taxonomy (NCBI): domain Eukaryota; kingdom Viridiplantae; phylum Streptophyta; class Magnoliopsida; order Poales; family Bromeliaceae; genus Tillandsia; species Tillandsia leiboldiana. Next base: position 40,843,073 of record CM055063.1, on the reverse strand, counting down.
AGAGACCCCTACTAAGTTTGTTGTCAGTCCAAACCGTGGGGGGGCCCTTGGAGGCCCGCAACCTTGTACCTTCTTGCCCGATAAGGTTGGGGAGGCTTTCTTGTCCGTGGGATTTGGTGGTCATTCCATTAAAGGAGTACGATGTGGTACTTGGAATGGATTGGCTCACTAAGTATCAGGCCGTGATCGACTGCGAGAAGCGGCAGGTGCGACTATAGTACCCAGGATTTCCAGAGAATGTGTACCTGGCATGCAAGAGCATCTCTTTTTCCACCATCATCCCAGCATTGCGAGCCAGGAAACTGATGAGGGAGGGTGCGTGGCCTACTTGGCGTCGGTGGACCTAGCCACTAGGCCCTCTGCGACACTCTCCGACATCCCGATTATGAAGGACTTCCCAGACGTTTTTCCTACGGAACTACCAGGAATGCCTGCCGAAAGGGAGGTTGTTTTTCCGATCGAGCTTCTACCAGGCACCCGACCTATCACGAAGGCACCCTACAGAATGGCCTTTGAAGAACTGAAGGAATTAAGGCGCAGCTCGATGATCTTCTGGATACTTTTCGTGCGTCGCCTTGGGGCGCACCGGTACTTTTCGTGCGAAAGAAGGACGGAAGCCTGCGGCTGTGCATCGACTACAGGGAGATAAACAAAGTCATAGTGAAGAACAAGTACCCCTTACCCAGGATTGATGACCTCTTTGATCAACTACGGGGAGCAACGGTTTTTTCAAAGATTGATCTGCAGTCAGGCTACCATCAGCTCAGAGTTCAAGATGAGGATATTCCAAAGACGGCTTTCCGGACTCGGTACGGCCACTACAAGTTTACTGTAATGTCGTTCGGGCTTACCAACGCACCAGCGGTATTTATCGATATGATGAACAGAGTCTTCAAGCCCTTCTTGGATCAGTTCGTAGTGGTCTTTATCGACGACATCATGATCTACTCGCTCACCGATGAGGAACACGAGGAGCAGTTACAGATTGTTCTGCAGACTCTCAGGGACCAGAGGTTGTTTGCCAAACTTAAGAAGTGCGAGTTTTGGCTTCGCGAGGTGGGGTTTCTAGGGCACATTATATCAGCAGCGGGAATTGTAGTGGATCCCAAGAAGGTGGAGTCGGTGACCGACTGGCCCCAACCGACTACGATAACGGAAGTCCGCAGCTTCCTGGGCCTAGCAGGATACTACAGACGTTTCGTCGAGGGCTTCTCGAAGATTGTGACCCCTCCAAACCGCCTGACCCGAAAAGGAGAAAAATTTATCTAGACGGCCCAATGCCAGGAGAGCTTTGAAGAACTTAAGAATAGGTTAACAAGGGCACCTGTACTTGCGCTACCGACACCCGGAGAGGACTACGAGGTTTACTGCGATGCATCGCGGATTGGATTGGGGGGTGTACTTATGCAACAGGGGAAAGTCATAGCTTATGCCTCAAGACAACTCAAGGATTATGAACGGAACTACCCGACATATGATTTGGAGCTGGCCGCAGTCGTCTTCGTTCTGAAGCTTTGGAGGCACTATCTCTTTGGTGTCTATTGTAATGTGTTCTCGGACCACCCAAGCCTTAAGTACCTTTTCACCCAGAAGGAGCTGAACCTGCGACAGAGACGGTGGTTGGAGTTGCTGAAGGACTACGATCTAACAATTCAATACCACTCCGGAAAAGCAAATGTGGTAGCAGACGCCTTGAGCAGAAAGGGACAAATAGAGGGGGCATCAGCAGGCTCAATTACTCAGCAGGATGACTTAATCGCGGAGTTCTCGCGGTTGAGGCTGGAGGTGGTACCGGCGGGAACGGTCGAGCCACTAATGTCTTTAATAGTCAAACCAACCTTGTTCGAGAAGATCCGAGAAGACCAAAGGACCGACTCACAGTTACAACTTGTCCGGGACAGGATTTCCCCGGACCAAGAGGGGGACTTTTCGGTAGGGGCAGACAGCGCACTTCATTTCCGAGGGCAGATTTGCGTGCTCGATTCGCCAGATTTGAAAAGGGAAATTTTGACAGAAGCACACTACGCCCCCTATGCGGCGCACCCCGGGGGCACAAAAATGTATAGAGACCTCAGGCAGACCTTCTGGTGGCCGAAGCTGAAGGGGGATGTAACACAATTTGTAGCACATTGTTTGATCTGTCAACAGATAAAGGCCGAACACTAGCGGCCGGCGGGAAAGTTGCAACCACTACCAGCGCCAGAGTGGAAATGGGAGCGAATCACCATGGATTTTGTCACCGGGTTTCCGCGTTCGCAACAGGGGCACGACACCATCTGGGTCGTCGTGGATCGGTTAACGAAGTCAACTCACTTCCTACCCATTCACACGACGTGGACGCGAGAACAGCTGGCTCAAGTCTACATCAGCGAGATCGTGAGGTTGCACGGGGTACCGGCATCGATCACTTCAGACAGAGACTACAACGGGCTCTGGGGTCCAGACTGCACTTCAGCACAGCCTTTCACCCCTAGACGGACGGACAGTCTGAACGGGTGATCCAGATCCTCGAGGACATGCTTCGAGCCTGTGTACTTGATTTGGGGGACGGATGGTCACGCTACCTACCACTCATGGAGTTCGCCTACAATAACAGTTACCAGGCCAGCATCCATATGGCGCCGTACGAAGCGTTATATGGCCGACGCTGTCAATCTCCGATCTGTTGGGACGACCTGGGGGAGCGAAAATTTTTGGGGCCAAATTTGGTGGAAGAGACCGAGGAGAAGGTGCGCATCATCAGACAGAGGTTGTTGACCGCCCAGAGTCGACAAAAGAGCTACGCAGACCGGAGGCGCCGCGACTTGGAGTTCCATGTGGGGGAGCACATGCTACTGCGAGTTTCGCCGTCCAAAGGGATTAAGCGGTTCGGGATGAGAAGCAAGCTGAGCCCACGGTATGTGGGGCGTTTTGAGATTTTGGAGCGCATCGGCCCGGTGGCCTATCGCCTAGCCCTACCGCCAAACCTTGACCGGATTCACAACGTGTTCCATGTTTCAATGCTCCGAAGATATCTACCCGACCCATCGCGTGTACTCGACGTCGCTGCTGTCGAGCTTAAAGAGGACCTAAGCTTTGAGGAAATACCCGTGCGGATCTTGGCACGGGAGGACAAAAAATTGCGCAACCGGACGATCCCCTACGTAAAGGTGCTTTGGAACAACCAGGAAGAACGTGAGGCGACGTGGGAACTGGAGTCGAAGATGAGGGAGTGCTATCCAGATCTGTTCGTCGCGGACCGGAGTTAAGTTTCGAGGACGAAACTTGTTTTTCGTGGTGAGTGATGTAATACCCGCTTCTTTTTGGTAATTTTATTTTATTTTTTACCTTACTTTTAGTGGTCCGGAGGGAGCTAATAGTCGTTTGTTTCTGGGCAGCCCGTCGGGGCTCGCGGGTATTTTTAGATGCTATAGCTTGTGAAACGGGGAACGATGGCGCGATCGGATTCGAATTCCGACCCCGGAATCTCCGAGAAATAATTTTCAAAGGTTGCGACCAGTTTGGGCGCGCCACGAAGCGTGCTGGCGATCAGCACGCTTTTCGAGGTAACCTGGACCCCTCTTTTGAAATCCAATGGACTGGGTCTGCGATCTTGGGACTTAGGGTTTTTTTTTCGCACCTTCCTTTCGTTGTGTTAGGGCAGACCGGGTGCGATCGAGGGGAAAATGGGGGGAAAACGAAATCCCCATTTCACACTCACTTTTTGTTCAAGACGGCGATAGTGATCCGGGCGGTAGAGACAGGGAGAGGGACGGAGGCCTTCTTGCTTGCGGGATCGATCGAGCAACGGTAGGACGATCCTCTCCTTCCTCTTCATCCAGCGGATCGAAGGTGAGTGTTTCTGTTTTTGAAGGTTTTCCTGTTCCGCGGGGGGGTTCGGGTTTCGTCTCCTTGCGGGGGAAGCGCCGCCGCCGCCACCGCAAAACTGTAGGCCGCCGCGCGGGGCTGCCGCAGGCAGGCGGCGCGCGGGCGGGTGCAGCGCGGGCTGCCTGCAGGTAGCGCGCCGCGCGGCAGGGGCGCCGCGCGGGGCTGCACGCAGCCAGGCGCCGCGCGGGCTGGGGAGCCATGCGGGTTGCCTGCAGGCAGCGCGCCGCGCGAGCTGGGGCGCCGCGCGGGCTGCCTGTAGGCAGCGCGCCACGCGGCAGGGGCGCCGCGCGGGGCTGCCCGCAGGCAGGCGCCGCGCGGGCTGCCTGCAGGCAGCGCGCCGTGCGGTAGGGGCGCCGCGCGGTGCTGGTGCCGCGCGGGGCCGCTGCAGACGGGTCAGAGCCGCGCGGGGCTATCCCCATGATGGGTGCGCGCCGCATGGGTCGATGTCGTGCGGGGAACTTCGCGCGCGGTGTTTTGGGACCGTGTCGGGTTTCCTTCTCCAGTTTGAGTCGACGTTCGGTGTTTTGGATCATCAAGTCTTAGTTTATTTACTCCTTCAGGGGCGCGGGACGCTGTAGGCTCGGCAGGCACGCAGACGCGGACGAGCCGAACGCCGGTCTCCATCCAATGTGGGTACTCTTCCATGGTCATTCGGGAAGGGGTATGAGTTATAAATTTTGCATGTCTGGGCAGAGGGAAGAATAAAGTAATTGCTTATTTCCGTGCTAACCCTGTTTTAAGTTATTATAAATATATATACTTAGTTCGAGGCTCGAGATAGCTACACGCACACCAGCGGTTTGGCCACCGCGAGGGTGTGCTTTTCCGGAAAAGTGGTACGATGACCCGTGTACCCCACGTGTGGGTGACGTAATGGGGGCCCTCATAGGTGGGGGGTGTGAGCGGTGCCGAGGCAGGTGCTCGAGGTGGAACCGAGGCAGGTGCTCGGTGCGATTTGCCGAGATAGGTGCTCGGCGGGGTTCCCGGGGTAGGTGCCCGGGTTTGGATTGTACAGGGTGGGGGTTTCCACGGTTGGTTGCACATTGAGAAGGGCGGTTGCTCCGGTTTTACTGCGATTTGCCTTACTTTCAGCCCTTTTTTGCTTTGGTATTTATTTCTGGTCACTGACTTCCCACTCCGTGACAGGTTCGTCCAGGGGCGAGAGCTAGGGCATCGGTGAGGCCGCACGAGCGATCCTTCAGCCTTTCGAGGCTGCAGACTTTGACTTTTCTTTCCTTGTTCATTTTATTTCCCGTTAGTAGCTTACTTTGTGGATTCCGATACCCTTGTGGGATCGACGTGGATGTTGGAGTGTTTTCATATCTTGTGAATGACTATTATTTTACTTCTATTTAGTTGGCCGTTTCAACCAACAAAGAAAAAAAAAAAGGAAAAAGAAAACATTGCGAAAACAGTTTTAAAAATATATGGGTGTCGTGTGGGCACTGTTTGCGAACCCTGTGGATTTATGTGATTGCGAAAATAGCTTTGTAAAACCTGGGTGTCGTGTGGGCACCGTTTTCAAAACCCTGTGGATTTATGGATTTAGAAATGGTTTGTAAAACTTGGGTGTCGTATGGGCACCGCTTTCAAAATCTTGCGGTTTTATCCTTTCAAAAATAGTCGGCCTCTTTACTACTTGTGGAAAATAGTTGTGCGTGCTTGACTGATAAACTAGTGTGGTTAAAGACATTTTTGTATGGATATTGTAGTCAGGACGCCGTGCATATACAAAGGAGACTCTGCCCGTTTGCAGAGTGAATTTGTATATGCGGCGGATCTGGGCACGCACCGGGAAGTTTGGTTTCAAAAAAAAAAAATACGTCAATTTGGTAGCTTCGGTGGCTATCCTTCCGCGCGCTTAAAACCCCCGGGGCGTGACACCGATGTCAACTTGTCCTTGAGCAATTGGAAGCTTCTTTCACAAGCATCGCTCCTAATGAACTTAACCCCTTTTCTTGTAAGGACGGTGAGTGGAATGGTAATTTTGGAAAACCCTTCCACGAACCGCCTATAATAGCCCGCGAGTTCGATAAAGCTTCGAACCTCGGTGACATTGGTTGGTCGAGGCCAATCCTTCATTGCTTCAATTTTCTTCGGGTACACAGACACCCCTGCCTCAGAAATCACATGTCCTAAGAATGCCACTTCCCAGAGCCAAAATTCACATTTCCTCAGCTTCGCGAATAGGCTTCGCTCTCGAAGCACTTGTAAAACCTGTCGTAGGTGATCCTCGTGCTCGTCATCACTTCGAGAGTAGACCAAAATGTCGTCAATGAAGACCACGACAAATTGGTCAAGGAAAGGCTGAAAAACACGGTTCATTAAATCTATGAATGCCGCCGAGGCATTAGTCAACCCAAAAGGCATTACAGTGAATTCGTAGTGTCCATACCGCATTCTAAATGATGTTTTGTGAACATTCTCCAGCTTAATCTTCAACTGGGGGTATCCCGATTGAAGATCAATCTTCGAAAATACCCGGGAACCCTGCAACCTGTCGAATAAATCATCGGTCCGCGGCAATGGATATCGGTTCATGATAGTCAATTTGTTGAGCTCCCGATAGTCCACACCTAGCTGAAGTGATCCGTCCTTCTTCCTCCGCCGCCCTATTCGCTTGACTTGGAGAGCGAACGCCAATCCACACTCCCAACTATTCCACACGCCATTTGCGCTCTCAACCACGAGTTCTCAGCCAAGCCGTTTATTTCAAACTACTGACAGGTCCACAAACCACGGTCCAATGCAGGCCTATAGCCCAACCTTCCACTCGATATCACATATCGTCTCTAACTAGCACGCAGACCCAATCATCTTACGGTCATATCCTCGTTTTGGACTACCGCACTAACACTCCCACTAGGAGTAGCAGTATCTCAATCATCACCAGCCCTATGGCCTGGTCACGTCCACACTCTCTGTGTACTAACAGCCTTGAGGCTCACACGTGGCACTCCACGTTCTCGGGTCATCGCTCGGACTACCGCCCCGACCAAAACTCTACTATGCCCCGCCCTCAGGCCTCAGGCCACTGTCACTCATAGCCCACTGCACTTGCCCACATGGCTGCAGGCTCCACAGCCCTCATATATGGTCCAGGCATGGATCGTCCCTCAGCGAACCCACTAATTGTCGCCACGCGACTACTACTCTCCACCGAGCAAAACCCACTCGCTAGTCGTCAATCTACGACCCGAACTCTCCATCGTCTCCTGTCACACTTAGCAAACGCTATGGTGCCACTTAACCAGCTCTTTCTGGCTTAACAGTACCTGTGCTTCATGAGCACCCACAAGATTGAGCGTCCTACGCCTCTATGTCAACTCGAAGAATCCACGGTGTTAAGCGATTTGCTTAAGCACACCCATGGTACTTGTGCACTTCTCCCAACTGGGTGGAGGCACCACAATAACAGTTCACCAATTTTGGCGACTAACACGCGAACCCTACGGTGGCAACCCTTGCCATTATACCGATCCATCGCACCGGCGCCACAAGACGCCCGCTCTATCGAGAGGTTTTCACATCTTGAAGCCTACCCTGGGCCTCACCAACGCAACTGTGCGGCGATTCAGCCACAATCGACACGTCAACGCGAACCCTACGGTGGCAACCCTTGCCGTTATACCGATCCATCGGACCGGCGCCACAAGACTCCCGCTCTATCGAGAGGTTTTCACATCTCGAAGCCTACCTTGGGCCTCACCAACGCAACTGTGCGGCAATTCAACCACAATCGACACGTCACATGGTCGCTACTGTTACCAAGAGCGAACTTTCGCCACCAAGTCCATAAGTCTTTCTTGCCCTAAACCTTAGGACATTGCAACTTGGCTCTCGCAATCTAACAATCGCCAACGTCTCGAGAGTCGATCTTTCACCGAGTCATCGCGGAACCTTATCGATCGCACTTTGCCCAATTTGGCCAAAGTACAAACTGAAGCACCATATTTCACTCGCTTCACTCAAGCCTGTGCGCTCCGAGGGCTCAACTCGCGTCGACGCGGATCCTGTCCTGCGTCGATCACGCGATGCCATTGCCATTCCTGAAGCAACAACACCACAATAAAACGATTAGCCCAAATTTGGACAATGCATAAACTAAATACCAAACAAAAGGGCTCGTCGACCCAATCATGCGAAAGTACATAAGGGCACTCTCTTTCACCCCCAACACTACATTGTCGGCCGCCAACGTAATAGTCCGAAGAATAAAAGCTAATTACCCTCGATCCATTCCCAATGTCCTTCTTGGGAATCATAAAAACCCAATCATATACTTTCGCCAAAAGATCCACACACTCTCTCATGCCTAAACCCTAGAGTCTTCCTAAGGTTTGCTAACCACCTAGGTCTATTCCTAGGCACTGATACCACTCTTATCTGTCATGCCCCGAGACCGCCAATTTGGACAGTTCGGGCGCGCTAACAGACACGCCAATCGGGCATGACCTTTCAAGACCCGAAAGGAACGGTTTATTGGTGTAACATCACAACTTTTCATGTAACGTTTTACCCTCCTGCTAATAAAGTATAAGTTAGAAGAAACTGAGTTATGGGTTTTCTTAAGTTGATTTTCTCAAGGTGCGGGTATTTTTCTGTAATGGAGCTCAGAAAACGGTGAACGGCGGTGCGACCGGATCCGAATTCCGACTTACGGATCCCCCAGAAAGGGGTTATTAGGATCGCGGTAACCGTGGTGTACATCAGAATCCGTGCAAGAGATCGTGCACACTTTTCGAGGAGATAAGGAATTATCTCTAAGGAAATAATTAAATATTTGAGTTAATATTAAATACCCGATGTGGATTTCTATGGTAAGTACCAAGAAAAGAGAAATCATAATTCCCAAAAAGAAATCCTAGCCGGAGATAAAGGAAAGAAAAGAGGAAAAAGCGAAACCCTAACCGGAAGAGAAAAGGAGAAAACAAGGAGAAAGCGGAAGGATCCGATCATCCTCGACGAACGTGCCGAGGCCGGGAGCGTGAACGAATCGCCTTCTCCGACGAATCACGGTAAGTGATTGTCACACCCCGGCGTCGAAACTGCGACCCGGGCTCGCCAACAGATTCGCCGCCCATACGGAAACCCCGTATAGACGAAGCGTCTAACCTGCAAAAAGAACCAACTACAGTATACAGATATCAGAGCTGAAAGTAAACTACTGAAAAACTAAAATCCAATCCCCGTACAGCTGAAAATAATAGAATATCCATCTCCCAAAAAAAAACGATCATATACAAGTCCTCTGATACAAAACTCAAAAGGGAGACATCTCCAATAAATACATCAGTGTACAAGCTCTCAATACAAAAATATCCTCACTACATCAGTCTCTCAAACTGTAAAATAAAATACAACTCTATACCTCACAACAAGGGTCTCTCAACAGAGGGAAAAGAGGTAAACTAAAATACTGAAGCTCTCCTCAGAAGGGGTACCGCTACACTCCAACGACGGGTAGGAAACTAGCTCACGACTCCCTCGCCTCGGTCAGAAGAAACAGCAACTGGAGCAACAAGAACAGGAGAAGAAGTCCCTGTGGAAAAACACCACGACGGGTGTGAGAACTACTTCCCACAGTAGTTCTCAGTGGGTGCCGTCAACAAGCCCAACGGTCTGCCCACTAAGTCTACTAGAGGCATAAAGTAACAAAAGCAGGGCTGAAAAAGGAAAAGCTGGAAAATAACTCTACAGCTACTATGCCTCTATCTAGATGCTCAAGAAGTGAAACAGATGATAATATGATGCATCCACTGACTCTCAAGTATAGTCACCCAATCTACACTGACTGCCTCCTCGGGTCCAGTCAAACCTGCGCCTACCTACTGCCGTTACATCCAAGAGGACCGGACTGACGTAGGGCGTCCGTAGCTACCAAAACTGGGCCAGCCAGAGGGACTGTGTCCGTGACTGCCAAAACTGGGCCAGTGAGAGGGACGGCGTCGGCAAGTCGCGATACCAAAGTGCAAACCCACTCCGGACGTGGCACTCGAGAGGAGCGACCCCAACGAGGACAAGGGTATCCGCGCACTCTGTCGAGCTCAAGTGGCACTGCAGGCTATAGTCAAAATCCACGCTCACACGCTGAACGGAAAGACTCAATCCTCAAACATCTCGCACAACAGTCGGAGCACGACGACTCAGCTGATCAGCTCACACGAAACACGAGACACTAGCCTCACCAATCGCTCACAGCACAAACACACTGGCTGGAGATACTCCACAGCCAGGACCACCGTCCACCAGACGGCTCCCACAACAGAACACTAAACTCACAGGAAAGACCGACACCATAAGGGTGCGGAAACCCGATAGACCGGTGCTAAGAACCCTATCAAACAAGAACAGACTCTAGGCTCTGCCTATCGAAGTTCCCGACCCCCTTATAGTTCGGGAACACAATAATCACGGTACAACACGCAGAAGACACCAACAGGGCCCGAAAGTCCCGGGAGACCTACACCTACAACCCTATCAAACAAGAACAGGTTCCAGGCTCGGCCCCCGTGGCTTTCGTCCCGACAAAGGAACGGCCCCTAGAACCCAGACCACTCGAATCCTTCCGAGTGGTGAGATTTACAGGAAAAGGTGCCATTTGTTATTGAAAACCATTTTCACTCAACCCACACAGGGTGAGGATTAAAAGTAGTACCCTTTTTTTGAAAAGCTATCTTGTTTTGAGAAGAAATCCATTTTTAATGATTTTTAGTTCTTTTTAGAAAAACAGTTAGAAACAAGTGTTTTACCCAAACCACGAGGGGCTGATGCCTTTGTCCAATCAAACAAGAACAGACTCCAGCGGCCCTTCGATGCTTGGAAGAAAACTTTGGTAGACTAAAATCATGTGTATGTCAAAAATGTTGGGTTATGTATAATAGGATCTAAATAAGGGAAAAAACACCTAGAGGGGGGTGAATAGGTGTAAACAATAAACAATCAAAAATCTTTGCGATATAAAACCCAATGCGGAAAAAATAAATACCACGCAGAGATTTTTACGTGGAAAACTCCAAACCGGAGTAAAAAATCACGGGACCGATAACACGGTGAAATCCACTAGAATTAAACACGTACAAGGTGATATACCGTACTCACAGATGACTCAACCTTTTCCATACGCTCCTAGTTGATCTTCTCCGCTCGCTCCACAACGCTTCTCGAATCCACGATCTGCGTCCAACGCCGAATCCACGGCGTCCAACGTCGAGTCCACGACGTCCGACCGAATCCACGGTCTTCACCCAGTAGCACGCTTCGAATCCACGAACGTACCTCGCTCCGAATCCACGAGAGCGGTAGCACCTTGAATCCACAAGGCCACGCGAGTCCACGCGCCGATTTGGGATAAATCGTTGTTTTTTGGGTGGTGATGATCCGCCGAATACTTAGATTAGAAATAGATCGGAAATACCATCTAAGTATTCATTGATTTGATTCTACTCAAAATGTGAGTATGAAAAACTAGAATCAAATCAATCAATATAGATGAAGAAACATAAGATTAAATCTCTTGATTTCCTTTCTTCTCTATATGTGGATCTTAGGCCGTATATAAGATGACGGCTTTTAGGATTAGCGGCTTACCCTAGAAAAAAGAATCATAGGGTCTATTTATAAGTTAGAAACCCTTGGAAAAAGATAAGAATAAAAAACTATCCTTTTCTGGAATTTTACATGACGACGATTCAGATCGGAGTTCGGCGATCCGGATTGCAGTAGCGAGAAAAACAGTTTCCAGAAAAACGAAGGTTCGGGATCCGGATCACAGTGCCTGATCCGGATCGTTCATACAGTTTCACCAAATACCAACGTTCGGGTTCCGGATTGCAAAGCCTGATCCGGATCGTTCATAAAACATGGTAAAACCAGTGTTCGGGATCCGGATCAAGGAAGGCTACGATCCGGATTGAACTGGTGTATGAACGAACACCCTTCGGGATCCGGATTGCAAAGTTTGATCCGGATCCTGAACATGTTGTCACGCCCCGAGTTCGCCAATTTGTACGGTTCGGGCACGCCAACAGACCCGCCAATCGGGTATAACCTTTCACTACCCGAAAGGAACGGTAACATCCATAATCATACAACAAGTATATGCGGAAGCTCAATATCAGAGTACTAAAAATCACTATAAATTTGAACTTTCATTTTATAAACAAACAGTTTAAGCGATAATGAAAGCATACAAGAGTGAACCATGAACTAAATTTATTACACTTTATATTTCTGAACTTGCAAATAAAATTATTACAATTCTTTACATAATTCCTCACCATACAAGGTTCACTCAAGAAATATATAAAAAGGGATACCTCTGCTAGACCCTCTAGGTCTCTATGCTTCTGGGCCCTTGCCCCTGTCGTATGCCTCGCCGTCTGCATCTGAACCGTCTCGTCCGCTGCATCCATACCCGAACCTGTGGGGGGGGGGGGTCACCCAAGGGGTGTGAGAACTCCGACAGAGTTCCCAGTGGGTTCAACCACCGAGAAAAAATGTGCTACACCACTTGGTCCAATGGAAGCAATAATAATAGTGCTAGGAAACTAAAATCCTCAATATCAAAATACGGCTATGCAACATAATATATCACTACACTATCTGTGTATACTCATCGACCCAGCACTACTCTGTCTAGCCACTCTAGGCTGCTTAGCACCAACTTGGCCACTATGCTGCTGTATACAGGGTCAAACTAACCCGGCCACCTTGGCCACTCTAATTTCTCTTTATTTCTTTAAATTCTGGTGCTTTAGTTCAAGTTAACCCTCAGAAATTCTTATCCAACGGGCCCCTGCCCGGTAGTCCTGCTACCATAAGATAAGATTTCTAAGGTTGCCGATAGCACCCGCAGGTGCTACCCCGCCCAACGGGGAACTTGTCCTACGGGTCACTGCCCGGGAGAAGAATCCTGCCGCTCCTCCAACAAGACTACTTTTTACCCCCGAAGGTACGCTCGTTTTATCTTTATATTTTCTTTCGTTTCTTTTCTTTTTCTTTCTCTTTTTGCTTTAGTTCTTAGCCTCTTTGCCTTTGAACACTTGCTTTTCTTTCTTATTCGAGCTTGTAGCTCCCTTTTGCCACTGGCAAATCTCTTTCCTTTGAGCATTTAGCTCTTTGCTTTCACTTTAAGCCTTTCGAAAGTACCTCGTCCGAAGGGTCACTGCCCAGGGAGTCCTGCTCCACTTGACGAGTCTCAAATTCGAAGGCGCCATTTACATTTTCTTTATGCTTTTTAGCCACTTTTAGCTTGCTTTTAACTTTGCCTTTTTACAACAATTTATCTCTTATCCTAGGTCTCGCCATAAGGATAACTAGAGAGTCTCCTGGACTCTTAACATTTCACATTCATTTATTTAGCTCAAATTGAAGTTAAAGTTATTGTCCATTTGCCCAGACACCCTATGACTTTCTAGGGTTATATTTGTTTAATTCTTTAACCTTGGGATCTTATCCCACTTTCCTGATTCCTCACTGAATTCTAGAGTTAACTTAACTCTATTTTTTTGTTCCACTTTTAACTTAGAGTTACACTGACTCTAATTTCCTGTTTTCCCTTTCATGTCTCCACATTTGATCCATTTTCCCCATTTTCGTGATTCCTTACTGAATCCTAGAGTTAACTTAACTCTATTATCCTGTTCCATTATTAATTTAGAGTTACACTGACTCTAATTTCCTATTTTCCCTTTCATGTCTCCACATTTGATCCATTTTTCTATTTTCCTGTCTGTGAGTTTAAACTCCCGAGTTTACCTTAGGTTCCCTTCACCTAAGTTCCATGTCACACTCATTCTAGAGTTCCTTGACTCTATGTTGATCACTCTATCCAATGTCCTTAGGTTATCTCCTAAGACAATGCCATTCGTTAAATCCTAGGATAACTCCTAAGTTTGATGTCACTCGTCAAACCCCTAAACTAGGTTTTCTCCTAGTCTTACTACCAACAAGTTCTGTTCCCTTATGTCACATGATTCCTAGGGTTGTACCCTACATGATCACAGTCATCACATAATTATTCATTTCTACGCATGCAATTATTTTCATATCCATCATAAAAATAATATTTATCCTCTATGCATGCAATTATCATCAATTTAGATAAATCAAGAATTGCATTTTCCCTAATTCCCTTTTTACACATGCAAATTAATTATCTCCTTTTTGGCAACCAACAGTTGCATTTTCCCTTTGTGTCCATCTACACATACTAGTTTATCCCCTATTTGGATAAATCATAAATGCCACTTTTCCTCTAAAGATCTCTACACATGCACATTTATCATCTGTCTTTGGCAACCAACAGTTGCACTCTTCATCTGTATCTCTCTACACATGCAATAATAATCATAATTACCTAACGCCTCTAACATGCTACTATCATGCTTCTAGATCGAAAAGCAAAGGAGCAAGGGGAGAGGTCACCCAATTTCGGCATAATCCCCCACCTTGTAGTGTACCCAATTGCTTGTAGACACTTGCAATTGGTCTCCGAGCAATTCCACTTGTCTCCTCGAGCTTGCACGCAAAACGGTGCACTTCCCTCGAGTCCGCACGCAAAATGGTGCACATCCACCAAACCTGCACGCAAAACGGTGCGCGTTAGTAAAACCCACATGCAAAACGGTGCGCGACACTTCGGTCGGCACGCAAAACGATGTGCGTCAACTCAACCTGCATGCAAAACGGTGCACGCACCTCGGGTTTGCACGCAAAACGGAGCATGCTTCTCTTAAGGTTGCACGCAAAATGGTGCACGTCTTTTCTAACCCTGCACGAAAAACGATGCATAATATTAGAGTCGACATGCAAAACGGTGCGCAACAACACGATCGGCACGCAAAACGGTGCACGTATCTCAAATCTGCACGCAAAACGGTGCACGTTTTTTCTAACCCTGCACGAAAAACGACGCATAATATTAGGGTCGGCGCGCAAAACGGTGCACGACAACACGATCGGCACGCAAAACGGTGCACGTATCTCAAATCTGCACGCAAAACGGTGCACGCTTCACTGTAGGGTTGCACGCAAAACGGTGCACTTTCTTCTAGCCCTGCACGCAAAATGATGCGTCATATTAGAGACTGCACACAAAACGGTGCGCGTTAAATCGATCGGCACGCAAAACGGAGCACGTACCTCAAATCTGCACGCAAAATAGTGCACGCTTCACTGTAGGGTTGCACACAAAACGGTGCACTTTCCTCTAGCCCTGCACGCAAAATGATGCGTCATATTAGAGACTGCACACAAAACGGTGCGCGTTAAATCGATCGGCACGCAAAACGAAGCACGTACCTCGGGTTGGCACGCAAAACGGTGCACTTTTGTTTTTCAACGTTGCACGCAAAATGGTGCATGTTTTTCTAGTTTGCGCCCAAAACTATGCATTTTTGCCGAATCCGCACGCAAAACAGTATATTTTTCTACAACTTGCACGCAAAACGAGACGCGCCAAAAATATCCACGACAGTCCGTGCAGCAACGGTGCAGTAGAACTCGGTCCCTAACACGCAAAATGGCACGGGGTCAAATTTAATGTCCAAAAAGGAACCCTACAAATTGTGCCCAAAAATACCGAAAAATAACGTTACCTCGCACAGTCGCGCCGCCCACGAGGTCCACGGCGCGCTCGCGCCCCACGAAATTCCCTTTTTTTTTTCTTTTCTTCTCTCTCTATCTCTCTCTCTCTCTCCCTCTCTCGAAGCTCGGTCGGAGAAAAAAAAATAGAAGGAGAAGAGGGAGGGTCTGCGGGGAAGAAGGAAGAAGAAGAAAAGAAAAGAAAAAAGAAAACGAAAGAGGAAAGAAGGGAGGGAGGGGTGGTGGTGGACCAGGTGCACGCCCCCCCCCCCCCCCCCCAATGGGGGCCCGCCACCTGGCAGCCACCACTCACAGGGGTGCGCGCACCGCGCGCCCCTGCGCCATGCGGGCGCGCGCCCCTGCGGGCGCGTGTCCTTGCGCCCGTACGGGCCCAATGGGGGCCCGCCATGTGGCGGCCCCCCTTGACCCGCCTGCCACCAGACCCCCCTGCCACCTTGATTCCCGCACCGTCGTCGCCTCAGAAATTCGTTTTTGTTTCGTTTTCTGTCCGTTCTTCGTCCGTTTCTGTCCAAACTTGACAGGCGTCTTCATTTTAGCTTAATTTACCACAGAAAAATTTAAATTTTCAGTTTGGACCATTTCTGGATTACCAAAGCCCCACTGTGTCCAGAATCATTGGCGGACCCCGTTCTAGCAATCCGGATATCCGATCCACACGAAATTTTTGCTGTGACCTTAAAACATAATTACACAGCTCCCGTAATTTTCTCAGAATTTTTCAACACTGTTGGCGGAGCCCGTTCCCACTATCCGGCCTCCGATTAACGCAAAACTTTTTCTGTGGCCTTAAAACATATTTACGGGGCTCCCATAATTTTTTCGAAATTTTTCGATATTGTGCATTTTCCACTAAAAATCTGGGTCCCCTTTCTCCAATAAAATTCCAAATCTCCATTTTTTACCCCGATTTGAGCCAAACTCGCTCCCAAATATTCTCTACTTCCCTAACTTTCATAACAATAGGATTTCGTACCACCTTTATTTACATTTATTTATGTGCCGAAAATCCGGTACTTTACACATGTCCCATGTCCAGTTTTTGATATTTATGCAATTACAAGTTCATCCAAGTGTTTCTACACTATAAGAAGTATTCGGATCACCAAAGATATTAAGTTAAACATACCTGATCCTTTTGAATTCTTCTTTCTTGAGATTGAGTTATATGATCCAACCTTCTTTACCTTCAATCTTCAAGACTTAACCGAATTCACGAAATACGCCAACTTATATTCCGTAACAATCTCCCCCTTTGGCAGTTTCGTGACAAAACATAGATCCACTCAAGAAAATTCAAAAAGATATTTTTGTTGCTATCACCATACAACAAAAATTTACAATGGAGATCCAAAATAAAATACATGAGTTAAACTCCTAAAACAGACTCTAGACTTAGACATCTGTACTCTCTGCAAAAGAAATCATTCTTGACAAAAGAAATCGTTAGATACCTCAAGAATTTTATATCATTCAAAAACCACATACAGAGATGAAGTTTATACTCATTTATACTTACCATGACATTTATACATTCAGATATGTAAATTGATCATAGTTAAAACACCAACATATCTTCTATGCAATCAAAATCC
This sequence comes from Tillandsia leiboldiana, assembly GCA_029204045.2. Taxonomy (NCBI): domain Eukaryota; kingdom Viridiplantae; phylum Streptophyta; class Magnoliopsida; order Poales; family Bromeliaceae; genus Tillandsia; species Tillandsia leiboldiana. Next base: position 40,826,007 of record CM055063.1, on the reverse strand, counting down.
AAATGTCATGTTAGTGAACATCAACTTGTTAGTTATATTACATGCCCAAATAGTTAGTCGAATAGTTGGTCGAGGCATGCATTCAAACACAAATGAAAACCAAAAGTTGAAGTTCTACTTACCTTTCAAGTTGAGGTTATACTTACCTCTTGAAGTTCTACTTACCTTTCAAGTTGAGGTTATACTTACCTCTCAAGTTGAGGTTATACTTACCTCCATAGTTTCAAGTTTCTCACAAACATTGTATCATTGTTTATACTCTCTCCCCCCCCTTTTGTCACAAAAGTTAGCCAAAAATTACCAAAATAGAGAGAAAAGTTAACAAGTTCAAGAACCTAAGGTGTGAGAACGAAAAACTAAAACTTAAACCCTGCACAAAAAAAAAATATGGAAGTTCCTGCACAAAGAGAATTATTTGACAAACGACTCAAGCATCTGAATCTGAGTCATCCGAGGCGCTGTATCCCATTTTCGCGAACATTTTCTGCATTAACTTCTTCATTGACGAGACCGTTTTAGTTAATGTGATTTGGGACGCTGTGATTATTTCGAGTTCTTCGGAGATTCGCCTTTGCTCTTTGGTGATTTGCTCCTGTTCAAAAGACAGTCTCTGTTGCTGTTTGCAGATGGAGGTTATTGATGCTTCATCATCTGCTCCTGGTGCTTGATGTGATGGCGAGGCAGAGGTGCCTGCACAAGGTTTCTTTGTAGAGGAAGGAGTCGAAGTGACATGAGGCAATTTGTAACACCCCCGGAATGTGGATTAGTCCTCTATATAAATGATATAATAGGACTAAAATCTCTAACCCGGCTATAGCATTTTGGATGGTAGCAAGATCCAAGAGGAACATGAGAGTTAAGCGTGCTAGAGCTAGAGTAGTTCTAGGATGGGTGACCCCCTGGGAAGTGGGGCGTCACAGTTGGTATCAGAGCCATTCACCAGCCGGAAATGTGAGATGAGTCTCGGCTGAGCCAGGGTTATATAGCGGGTAGAGCGAGGCTCCCCGGCTAATGACCGTTGTGAGTGGAGTGCAGCTCCTCACAAGGTCGGCTAAGGCTAGCGAGACGAGTCTCACATCGCCTGGTGCTTGTGAGTGTGCTTGAGCCTGACGTGGACGTCAGGGCTTAAAGGGGGGAAGAATGTAACACCCCCGGAATTTGGATTAGTCCTCTATATAAATGATATAATAGGACTAAAATCTCTAACCCGGCTATAGCATTTTGGATGGTAGCAAGATCCAAGAGGAACATGAGAGTTAAGCGTGCTAGAGCTAGAGTAGTTCTAGGATGGGTGACACACAATTTGTGAAGAGACTTCACAATTGTTGATTCATCTATCATCCCCCAACAGTGTTGATATGAAGTCGAGCTGATATCAATCTTAAACTTTTTCAAGATCCTCATGATGATTAATGGGAATGGAAGTCGTTCAGTGGGGTGAGGATGCTTAACATATCTAGACATTCTATTCCAAATTATGTATGGGATGTTCATGTTCAACCCTACGGCCTCAGAAGGATGACCTAGGAGATATAAGAACAGCATTCTATCCCATCTCACTACCTTTGTCTGCAAGTTAGGGAGAATGTTGTAACACGTGATGAAGTTAAGAAATCGGTACTCAAGCCGAAGTTGTTTGGATTTTACAGATTTACCATCTTCCGATTCAGTTCCTTCCAAACAAATTCCTTCTATCACGGTTTGCCACATGGCATTCGTCAAACTTCTTCCCATCAAAAAGTTGATCCCCGATCTGTTTGATTCCATTCCTAGGACCTCGCCGATTAACTGCAGAGTGATTGTGAGTCTCATCCCTTGGATGTTTGTGTAGAATTGCATCGAACCAAGTTCATCTTCCTGAAGATGTCTCGCGTTTGTGTAAAAGGTTCTTACACGATACAAACAATACCCAAGTAATTCCGGGAATCGGCAGACTTGAATAAGATTAGTTTGTTCAATTAAAATCCCAAACTCTGGTGAGTGATTTCGGAGAGCTTCAGTGTTGACATGTCGTTCACTGATGCATTCACGATGTTCAAAAGCTCTAAGGCGATCAGTGTTAACGAACACTTCTTCCATGCGAGGCGGGGAGTCAGGAGCTATTGGTTTGCTAACATCAGCATTTCGTGTTCGTCCAAAGCGTCGAGCTAGTCTCTTCCTCTTCACCGAGATGGATAGGGCAGTCATAGGTGCTTTTCCAGTGTCCATTGCAGTTTTTCCTTTCGAAACAACAGAGGTTTTCTGTGTCGATTTTACAGGATGTGTTTCATCATCTGACAACTCATCCCAATTGACTTCATCCTTTTCTGGTTCAGATTCTGAATCTTCAAGATGAACACATTCTCCATTACGAAACAGTTTCTTTGCCCTCTTTAATTTATTGGTTGCTCGAGTATGTACCATCGCAACAAGAAGAACTATGATCCATGTGAATGCCATTGCTGCAATTGCTTGTGAGAAGAAATCCTGTGAGCAACACCTCAAGAACACGAAAAAATTGTTAATTTTCACAAATTTGAAAAATTGTACCCAAACAATCATTATCGTGTAGAGAGACTAAGAATCAAATTAGTTTTGCAAAAGGAATTTTAAAAATAGATCAATCGCATGATTTTCGAAAATTCCCATTATATGCCCTAAAACCGAAATTTTTGAAATCGAAGGCCAAAAATCCGTTTATCATTGGAATACCTAGCATATAATCAAAACTAATCTACCCAGAGTTCTTATTTCAAAAGAAATTTGATCAAAAACCATCCACAAACGAGAAAGATACGGAAATTCATCACGTTTTTTAGGAAGAATATGAAAAACTGTGAAAAACCGAGATTTTGATCAATAAAACTTACTTGGAATCGAAGAACTTGAGTTTGAAAGCTTCCAAGATGGATGAATTCTAGAGAGAGAAGCTCTGGAGACTTTTGAACAAAAGATTGGAGTAAAAAGAATTCAAAACCCTTTTATTCTATATAAAACCCTAGCCGCGATCCGGATCAGTTCGTGATTACGATCCGGATCGGCTACCCGCAGAGAATACCTGCGTTCGGGATCCGGATCGGCTTGTCCAATCCGGATCGGCTCCAACTTTTTCTTCAGAAAAATTCAGAAAAATTCTAGAAAATCCAGAAAAAGATTGTAAGCACTTTTGTGTATCAACTTTAAATGAAATTCATCGTTTCATACAACAAGAAATAGATTATGCCAAATCTATCAATAACATCCAACAAATGAAACGAAAATTTATAAAAATTAAATCCCTTAAAGTTGAACAACTTCAATTACATCTAACTTGATCTTATGAGTAATGCCTTTATCAAATCATCAATTCGGTATAGAAAATGAAATACAAAGATCAATAGATGTCTAAAATCCCAGATAAGTTAGATAATATATCTAGTCAATTTATTGAAGAGAGTGGCTCTTTGAGCATCTTTCATTAAAATTCCCACCTTATACCAACCTTGAAATTTTGACAGAGTCAAGTATTTCAACATGCAATTTATTTAATCAAACTTGAAGAACCTTGCTGCATTTTATTTAATCAAACTTGAAGAACCTTGCTTGGTATACATGTGGTAGCTGCACACAGTACTCGGAAGACCGAGGTGGTAGCTCTTTCCTCCATGTGGTGGTAGTTTTCACACTCCTCATTGGGATGTAACTCTTTCCACATCTTTTGAGCATAACACTTTTTCTTTGACTCCCCCTCAATTGGCTATCAATTATTTCAGATATAAAGTATTCAGCCAAAAATTGATCTCGATTTCATACTCGACTAAACAGTCAAATAAGATAAAAACTATACCAAGAGATCATCGAGAGAGAAATTGACTTTGATCAAAACAAAGATGATTTAATTCGCATAAATGACCATTGCATCAAATGAATTATTATGATATCCAAAGCATAATAAATTTCTAAACATATAAAAGGATGCAGTTAAAGTCAATCAAAACTAATGCTCAATTAATGTTCTATGTCTAAGCATAGATAATGAACAAAAACACAAAAACAAAACCTAACCTAAACAAAAGTTTCAAAAAGGGGTTATTTCAAGGAAAGCATTCCAATTGCTTTACGCAAATGAATAAAACGTTTTTGATCCAAAGGTTTTGTTAAAAAGTCAGCTAATTGATCTTCAGTTGAAATGTAGGAAATTTGAAGAATATTTGATTCAACTAGCTCTCTAAGAAAATGATATCTAAGTTCAATGTGTTTTGTTCTAGAGTGCAACACAGGGTTTTTTGAAATGTTTATAGCACTAGTGTTGTCACATAAAACAGTTACCGAAGTTGCTGAAATCCGGAAGTCGATCAACACGCTTTTCATCCAAATGAGTTGAGTTGAACAACTACCCGCTGAGATGTATTCCGCTTCGGCAGTCGAGAGTGCAATGTAGTTTTACTTTTTACTATGCCATGCAACAAGACAATGGCCAAGATAAAAACATGCACCACTCGTACTTTTCCGATCATCCACAGATCCTGCCCAATCGGCATCTGAGTATCCAATAATATCTAGACTTGTTCCCATAGGATACCAAATTCCGAAATTAATGGTTCCTTTGATGTACCGGATGATCTGTTTCACCGCTTTCAGGTGAACCTCCTTTGGTGCTGATTGATATCTCGCGCAAATCCCAACACTAAAGGATATATCCGGGCGACTAGCTGTGAGGTAAAGTAGACTTCTAATCATGCTGAGATAAAGTTTCTCGTCTACATTCTCACTAAGAGATTCACTTCCTAATCCCTTATTGCTAGTTCCCATAGGAGTAGGAAAATCTTTAGAATCTTCTAATCCGAATTACTTTACCAACTCCTTTGCATACTTGGATTGACACAGATGGATGCCTTCACCATTTTGTTTCACTTGCAATCCAAGAAAGTATGTCAGTTCCCCCATCATAGACATCTCAAATTCGCTTTCCATGGTTTCTGCGAATTTGGAAGCATCATTATCCTTTGTTGCTCCAAACACAATGTCATCGACATAGATTTGTGCAACAATGAAGTTATTTTGATAATGCTTCACAAAGAGAGTCCTGTCTGCTCCCACTCGAGTATAGCCCTTCTCCAAAAGGTGCTTTGTCAACCTTTCGTACCACGCTCGCGGTGCTTGTTTTAAACCGTAAAGAGCCTTTTTCAAACGAAAAACATGGTTAGGTAGTTTACAGTCTACAAAACCTTTCGGTTGAGCCACATAAACTTCCTTATTTAAAAACCCATTTAAAAACGCGCTCTTAACGTCCATTTGAAAGAGTTTTATTTTAAAGTGACAAGCAATAGCGAATAAGATACGAATGGACTCGAGTCTAGCTACAGGGGCGAACGTTTCATCAAAGTCTATACCTTCTATTTGAGAGTAGCCTTGAGCAACTAAACGTGCGTTATTCCTGATGATGGTACCATCCTCATTTTTCTTGTTCTTGAAAATCCATTTAGTACCGATCACATTGTGTTGCTTCGGAGGCGTCGTTAATTCCCAGACTTTGTTTCGTTCAAACTGATGGAGCTCTTCCTGCATTGCTTCAATCCAGTAGTCATCCTGAAGAGCTTCATCGACATTCTTTGGTTCGATCATGGAAACGTAACATGCGAATCCACAAACCAACTGTCTCCGAGTTTTGACTCCTTCTTGTGGGTCTCCAATGATGTTTGATTCAGGATGATCCTTGGAGATGCGTAACGTTTGATGTAATGGAGTACTCGGAGGTACATGAGATGATTCCTGCACATCAGATATACTTGAAGAACCATTAGATGTGTCACGCCCCGGCGTCGAAACTGCGACCCGGGCTCGCCAACAGATCCGCCGCCCATACGGGAAGCCCCGTATAGACGAAGCGACTAACCTGCAAAAGAACATCTATACTATGCAGATATCAGAGCTGAAAGTAAAACTACTAGAATAAAAACTATATACATCACAAGTCCTCACCAAAAGTACAAAAGTCTCTCGAGCAGTAGAAAATAAATACAACTCTATACCTCACTACAAAGTTCTCTCAACATGAACTCTCAAAAGTAATAAGGGTACATCTACTCTCTGGACGACGACTGGTAGGGAACTATCTCGCGACTCCCTTACCTCGATCAGAAGAAGCAGCAACCGGAGCAGCAGGAACAGGAGTAGAAGTCCCTGTGGGAAAAAAACACCACGACGGGTGTGAGAACTACGTCCCAAGTAGTTCTCAGTGGGTGCCGCCAACAAGCCCGACGGTCTGCCCACTAAGTCTACTAGAGGCAAAAAGTAACTATATAATACTGAAATGAAAGGGCTGGAAAAGTAACTCTACAGCTACTATGCCTCTATCTAGATGCTCAAGAAAAGGAACAGATGGAACATGATGCATCTACTAATACCCACAGTAAACTCACCAAATCTAAACTGACTGCCTCAAGGGTCCAGTCAAACCTGCGCCCACCTACTGCCGCGCATCCTCAACAGGACGGGTCTACCGTAGGGTGTCCGTGACTGCCACTAACTGGCACAGTCAGAGGGACGGCGTCGACAAGTCGCGATAGCAAGTAACAGGCCCAACTCCGGAGTGGCTCTCGAGGGGAGCGACCCCACCGAGGAAAGTATCCGCGTATCTCTGTCGAGCTCAAATATGGCTCATGCAGGCTATAGTCCAAACCACGATCAACAAGATCGACCAACAACAACAACTCTCAACCACTGGCTGGAAAAACCACACAGCTGGGGCCACCGTCCACCAGACGGCTCCCACAACAGAACACTAAACTCACAGGAAAGACCGACACCATAAGGGTTCGGAAACCCGATAGACCGGTGCTAAGAACCCTATCAAACAAGAACAGACTCTAGGCTCCGCCTATCGAAGTTCCCGATCCCCTTACAGTTCGGGAAAGCAAAACCTCGGCACGACACGCAGAAAGCACCAACAGGGCCCGAAAGTCCCGGGAGACCTACACCTACAACCCTATCAAACAAGAACAGGTTCCAGGCTCGGCCCCGGCGGCTTTCGTCCCGACAAAGGAACGGCCCCTAGAACCCGGATCACTCGAATCCTTTCGAGTGAGGAGATTTATAAGAAAAGGTGACATTTGTTATTGGAAATTATTTTGATCTGGAAGAAATCCATATTTAACGATTTTAGTTCTTTTTAGAAAATCAGTCAGAAAATAAGTGTTTACCCAAACCCCGAAGGGCTGATGCCTTTGTCCAATCAAACAAGAACAGACTCTAGCGGCCCTTCGATGCTTGGAAGAAAACATTGGTAGACTAAAATCATGTGTATGTCGAAAAGGGTTCTAGGTTCGGCTAACACTAGTACTACTACCACTGACACAGTGGCGACAACCCCAACAGGGGAAACAAGACCTCTCGGGACCACCGTTTATCTCAAACGGTTCCCGGTACAGACAAGCGATCCACTACATCTACCAGACTCCACTCTGCCCCCAAGCACGAGTGCAAATGCATCCCACACTAAAAAGATGTCCCGACCGCTCGGCCCACTACCCGGGCGAGGATAACACTAAGTCCAGGAATGAAACATAAGTGTGGATGTCTAAACATAAATAACCCTAGCCCAAGTGAGGGTTTTCTACTGGTCTGGTTACACATGCAACATATGGCGGGGGTGCTAGGTCAGGTTCCAAGATAACGAATATTTAACAAGATAGAAGAAAGTAAAAGATCACAAGATCAACAGATAATACTAGGAACAACAATTCCTACATCTAGCATGCTACTCAAGTCCAATCACTATCATGCATGATTCTATATCAATAGAATTAGAGTACAGTCCAAAGATCTTGAAAGCGAGCCACCCACCTGAAAACGCTGACTGTCCGGAGTCGTACAGCTGAGAAAACCAGAAAAATAACAACTCTAGGTCCAACAGGTCCAGCACAGTCCACAATCCCTCCTGGGTACAACATAAGGCTACAGTTATCCTTTAAATCCAATAAAATCCAGGTTTTACAATCTGCTGGAAACAGTCCACTTGCTGCGAAATTTTCACCTGTAAAACGAACTCCAAAAATTCTGAGAAAAATACCACAGCGATCCTCGCGTCGATAGCTTCGAAACGGGTACCTGCACGTCCAATTCCGAGCACCGTAGGCCGAGCTATAAATTCCACAATATCGGTGCGCAGTAACTCCCAATCAAATAACTGTAATCTCTTATACAGATAAATGGGAAGTGTATACCTTTGGGGAGGTCTCCAAAAATTCCCAGAAAAATATATGATGATCCTTGCGTCGCGTAGATGAAAAAAGTCTATAGGCACGTTCTGATCCGAGATCTGTGCGCGAAGATATCCTCAAAAGAAACCGCTGTCCTCACCACAAACTCACAGCAAGAAGGGTCCCAATGAGCACGAGAAAACACCTCGGAAAACGCGAAATCAGAAAATGTGCGTGAAACCCAAAATCAAAGCCTCACCAGTCACGAATCCAGCGGCGAAGAAATCTCTGAAAAAGATGGTCGGAGTAGGTCGGGGGAGCTCGAACACCGAAGAGCGACGGAAGAAACCCCAAAGAAAGAGCGTCGCGCCGCGCCAAGAAAATGAGGATCTCGAAAAGCGTGCACCCAAAAATCCTAAAACTCCTCCAAAGGATAGAGCACCACGAGGGGGAAAAATTCTCTGGAGGCACCGCAGGGAAAAGGAGGCTAAAAAGTCCAAAAGACAAACAGGGCATCCTATTTAAAGGCCCAGCCCAAAGCATAATGGGCCGGTTTTTCGGGCGCAGGATTCGGGCGCACTGCGCCCGAAACCCGTCGGACGGTTCCCATCCGACGCGCCCGGAACGCCCTGGTGAAGCCACGTGGCCCTGCAACAGGGAACAGCGGTGCAAAGGCACCGCTGTGCGCCACGCGCCCCCCCCGCGGTCAGCGGGGTAGGTACGGCCCGCCAATGGCGGGCCGACGCGTGGCCCGCACTCGAGTGCCCCGACAGCGCCGCCTGCGCCACAGTGCGCTCCGTACCGAGGCACCTCCACCGTGGACCGCGACTTCCAGAGCCAGCCAGTACCATGCAGCCACGTGTCCCCTGCACCCGGTCCACGCACCTTACTTTCGGTTCCGTGGACCGCGCCGCGTGCACCGACCAACCGGGGACTTCCACGCGTCCCCCGCCTGGTCCATGCACCGCCGCGCCAAGCCCGTAGACCGCGCACCACGAGCCCGCCAATCAGGCGGCGCCACGTGTCCATGCGCCGGGGTCCGTGCACCCAGCCGCGTCCCTCCGTGGACCGAGCGCTGCGGACCGGCCCAATCACAAGCCGCCACGTGGCAGCCGGCGGTCCACGGCCCCTCCCATGCACCGAAATTCAGCGAAAACTTCCGGGGGTCCGTTTTTGGGCATCCGGACTCCAAATCAAACAAGCAAATAGCTGTTTTCAAAGCGTTTTTCCGTGCTGAATCCAAATCCACCCTCTGTTTGGCCCAAATAAACTTCAAAAATTCGGCAAATGCAGCCGAAGGCCAATCCAGCTGTGGATATCACACAGGGTCCATCTGTGGCATCCCTTTGATGCACTATGGACCAGATTCACCAACACTAGGTGTTCAAGACCACGGTTCATGGGAGAAGCTACACGGGGATCAGGGTCACCACATCCTCCCCCACTAAAAGGAAGTTTCGTCCCCGAAACAAAAACACCACAACCACAAAACCAAGACAAACAAGAACACAACACAAAACTAACAAGAAAGGTTCGGCTCCACCAGCAGGAAAGTCATCAACCCCAACTCTCATTTAGAAAACAGCTGAAATTAACGAAAAGTCCAAGAACTTTGAAAGATCAGTGCCTTCGCCCCAATCAAACGAGAACAGGTTCGGGCACTGTCTCCTTTTTCTGGAGCAATCCTCCAAAGTTTCCGTCCTGTTCGTAAATTTCAGTTCAAAGGCGAGAAGAGTGAGAGTAGTGTTGGTGTCGTTCCTGCTGTGGCCACAAAAAGGAAGCTACCACTAACGAGACTCCTAAGGACACATCCTCAAGTCCTAAACATCACACTGCTCCCGAGGTGGCGTCTGTCCAAAGCCGCTGAAGCTGATGCTGCTGGAAGGATACGTCGGCAATCCGATAAAACGATCTCCTCCAATCCAACATGTGTGCTCAAACCAAGCCCTGGTGCTGTCCTTGAATCGCCACATCTGCCGGAGAAGATCCCAATTCTCAACTGCACTGATCATACTCCGCGAATCTCCTCTATTCATAGGATACAGGGAAGAATCCAATCGCTAAACATGTGGCAGAAATTCCTAACCCATACCCATGCAAAGATGCTGATGCAGATACTCACGAATCATGCGAAGAATGCACGGTAAGGAAATGCTCAACATCAGCTAACAAAAATAAAATCATACCTGCCGCGGCATGATCCTCTGCCGGGTTGTCCTCCACAGGGCTGCATAGACCCGTCCACTGGGTGCTGCAGGTCGTCGTCCCGTCTGTCCCGACGTCGTGGCCCACTCTGTCTGCTGGTGTGCCGGATGGGTTCCCGCGTGCATGGATGGGCAAGGGGGTGCTGTCGCAATCGGCCGCACTGACAAAATGGCCTGGGGGCAAGCTGCGCGGAAATGTCCCACTCTCCACAAGGAAACACCGCCCCTGTCTCTGATCACACTGCGACGGTGGATGAGGCCCGCCACAGATGACACACCGCTCCTGCCGCTGCTGCCGATACTGCTGATGCTGCTGCTGGGGCTCACCAGATCTCCGGCGCTACGAAACCCACGACCACTCAGGATGAGATCGTGGAGGTCTCGGAGGTCCCTGCCCGCTCGTCTGACCCTCATCATCCGTGCTGGGGCGCTTCGCCCCAGGATCACTACGGGGGCTAGAGCACCACGTGAACATCACTGCCTCTCCAGACTCAATATATAACGCCTGCTCCATCGATGCCTCCAAAGTCTGTAATCTGCAGGAGCGAACGAGCTGATAAATATCCCGGCGCAGCCCCCGCTCGAAACATGTAGATCGGTTGAGACTCGTCCCTGGCCACGTGAGGCATACTAGCCAACAGCTGATTGAATTCGGCTATGTATGCATTCACGGGCCGATCTCCCTGGCGGAGATTTCTCAGCTGCTCCTCCCAATCTCTGGCGAACACTCTCAGGAAAGAAGCCCCTAAAAGAAGTCTGCGGAACTCCGCCCAGGGAAGAATCTGCGTCCCAGGCGGACCAGCAGGCCGCACACGCCGCCACCAAGCCTCGGCGTTGCCCTCCAGTAGTGTGTAGCCAAAATGACCCGAAATCGATCCTCAACGAACAAACTCTCAAAATGACGCTCCATGGCCGTGATCCAAGACTCTGCCTCCCACGGCTCAGTACTCATACCGAAAAACGGGGTGGATCAAACCGGCGGAACCTCATCAACAGATCCACCACCGCACTCTGCTCAACTGAAGTCAAAGGTCCCATCGACCCAGGCGGTGGTATGATAGAAACCGGCTCGACAGGAATAGCCGGCGCTGACGGAACCACAGGGGGCGCCACAGCTGGCGAAGAAGGCACAGGCGAACACACAGGGGGTGCTACCACAGGCTGCGTCCTCTGCTCTAAAAGAAGCATCATCCGACCAAAGGCCTCCTCCTGGCGCCGAGAAGCCTCCTCCTGGCGCTGAGATGTCTCCTCCTGGCCCGCACCGCCTCAGACAACTGTGCCACCTGGCACGGAGCTCCAGAACCTCCCTCTGCTGCCCCTGCCCCGAGTCCTCCTGCTCGGGCTCATCGGAGGGAAAAGGCTGAGAACGCGTCTGCACCCCTGCTTCGGGGAGGCATCGTGCCTACCTGCAACACACAAGCAACCATCAGGACAGTACCAAACAACACTCGACCCAATCCAGCGAAAGTCTAGGACATGTCATCCATTCCTTAGCATTATGTTGTCTGCAGCCAACATAATCGCTTAGGAGCATAAACATGCCAGTCACTCATCCCACCCCTGGGGAGAGTATCAAACTCAATCAGGACTCTCGCTAACTCCACGACTCTCACGTAGTCATCCTAATGTCCAACCACAAGCCTAGGGTTTCTAAGTCCTCATGACCTAAACCTAGGCTCTGATACCACCTAATCTGTCACGCCCCGGCGTCGAAACTGCGACCCGGGCTCGCCAACAGATCCGCCGCCCATACGGGAAGCCCGTATAGACGAAGCGACTAACCTGCAAAAGAACATCTATACTATGCAGATATCAGAGCTGAAAGTAAAACTGCTAGAATAAAAACTATATACAACACAAGTCCTCACCAAAAGTACAAAAGTCTCTCGAGCAGTAGAAAATAATACAACTCTATACCTCACTACAAAGTCTCTCAACATGAACTCTCAAAAGTAATAAGGGTACATCTACTCTCTGGACGACGACTGGTAGGGAACTATCTCGCGACTCCCTTACCTCGATCAGAAGAAGCAGCAACAGAGCAAGAGCAGGAACAGGAGTAGAAGTCCCTGTGGGAAAAACACCACGACGGGTGTGAGAACTACGTCCCAAGTAGTTCTCAGTGGGTGCCGCCAACAAGCCCGACGGTCTGCCCACTAAGTCTACTAGAGGCATAAAGTAACAATATAATACTGAATGAAAGGGCTGGAAAAGTAACTCTACAGCTACTATGCCTCTATCTAGATGCTCAAGAAAAGGAACAGATGGAACATGATGCATCTACTAACACACACAGTAAACTCACCAAATCTAAACTGACTGCCTCAAGGGTCCAGTCAAACCTGCGCCCACCTACTGCCGCACATCCTCAACAGGACGGGTCTACCGTAGGGTGTCCGTGACTGCCACTAACTGCACAGTCAGAGGGACGGCGTCGACAAGTCGCGATAGCAAGTAACAGGCCCAACTCCGGAGTGGCTCTCGAGGGGAGCGACCCCACCGAGGAAAGTATCCGCGTATCTCTGTCGAGCTCAAATATGGCTCATGCAGGCTATAGTCCAAACCACGATCAACAAGATCGCACAACAACAACTCTCAACCACAAGCTGGAAAACCACACAGCTGGGCCACCGTCCACCAGACGGCTCCCACAACAGAACACTAAACTCACAGGAAAGACCGACACCATAAGGGTTCGGAAACCCGATAGACCGGTGCTAAGAACCCTATCAAACAAGACAAGACTCTAGGCTCCGCCTATCGAATTTCCCGATCCCCTTATAGTTCGGGAAAGCAAAACCTCGGCACACACGCAGAAGCCCACCAACAGGGCCCGAAAGTCCCGGGAGACCTACACCTACAACCCTATCAAACAAGAACAGGTTCCAGGCTCGCCCCGCGGCTTTCGTCCCGACAAAGGAACGGCCCTAGAACCCGGATCACTCGAATCCTTTCGAGTGAGGAGATTTTAAGAAGTGTGACATTTGTTATTGAAATATTTTGATCTGGAAGAAAATCCATATTTAACGATTTTAGTTCTTTTTAGAAAAACAGTCAGAAAAT
>CM055063.1:40707793-40812481 GCA_029204045.2 Tillandsia leiboldiana | reverse complement strand
TTTGTCCAATCAAACAAGAACAGACCTAGCGCCCTTCGATGCTTGGAAGAAACATTGGTAGACTCAAAATCATGTGTATGTCAAAAGTTCTAGGTTCGGCTAACACTAGTACTACTACCACTGACACAGTGGCGACAAAACCCCACAGGGGAAAACAAGACCTCTCGGGACCACCGTTTATCTCAAACGGTTCCCGGTACAGACAAGCGATCCACTACATCTACCAGACTCCACTCTGCCCCAAGCACGAGTGCAAATGCATCCCACACTAAAAAGATGTCCCGACCGCTCGGCCCACTACCCGGGCGAGGATAACACAAGTCCAGGAATGAAACATAAGTGTGGATGTCTAAACATAAATAACCCTAGCCCAGTGAGGGTTTTTACTACTGGTCTGGTTACACATGCAACATATGGGCGGGGGTGCTAGGTCAGGTTCCAAGATAACGAATATTTAACAAGATAGAAGAAAGTAAAAGATCACAAGATCAACAGATAATACTAGGAACAACAATTCCTACATCTAGCATGCTACTCAAGTCCAATCACTATCATGCATGATTCTATATCAATAGAATTAGAGTACAGTCCAAAGATCTTGAAAGCGAGCCACCCACCTGAAAACGCTGACTGTCCGGAGTCGTACAGCTGAGAAAACCAGAAAAATACCAACTCTAGGTCCACAGGTCCAGCACAGTCCACAATCCCTCCTGGGTACAACATAAGGCTACAGTTATCCTTTAAATCCAATAAAATCCAGGTTTTACAAATCTGCTGGAACAGTCCACTTGCTGCGAAATTTTCACCTGTAAAACGAACTCCAAAAATTCTGAAAAATACCACAGCGATCCTCGCGTCGATAGCTTCGAAACGGGTACCTGCACGTCCAATTCCGAGCACCGTAGGCCGAGCTATAAATTCCACAATATCGGTGCGCAGTAACTCCCAATCAAATAACTGTAATCTCTTATACGATAAAATGGGAAGTGTATACCTTTGGGGAGGTCTCCAAAAATTCCCAGAAAAATATATGATGATCCTTGCGTCGCGTAGATGAAAAAAAGTCTATAGGCACGTTCTGATCCGAGATCTGTGCGCGAAGATATCCTCAAAAGAAGCCGCTGTCCTCACCACAAACTCACAGCAAGAAGGGTCCCAATGAGCACGAGAAAACACCTCGAAAACGCGAAATCAGAAAATGTGCGTGAAACCCAAATCAAAGCCTCACCAGTCACGAATCCAGCGGCGAAGAAATCTCTGAAAAAGATGGTCGGAGTAGGTCGGGGGAGCTCGAACACCGAAGAGCGACGAAGAAACCCCAAAGAAAGCGCGTCGCCGCGCCAAGAAATGAGGATCTCGAAAAGCGTGCACCCAAAAATCCTAAAACTCCTCCAAAGGATAGAGCACCACGAGGGGGAAAAATTCTCTGAAGGCACCACAGGGAAAGGAGGCTAAAAAGTCCAAAAGACAAACAGGGCATCCTATTTAAAGGCCCAGCCCAAAGCATAATGGGCCGGTTTTCGGGCGCAGGATTCGGGCGCACTGCGCCCGAAACCCGGTCGGACGGTTCCCATCCGACGCGCCCGGAACGCCCTGGTGAAGCCACGTGGCCCTGCAACAGGGAACAGCGGTGCAAAGGCACCGCTGTGCGCCACGCGCCCCCCCCGCGGTCAGCGGGGGGGTAGGCCCCCGCCAATGGCGGCCGACGCGTGGCCCGCACTCGAGTGCCCCGACAGCGCCGCCTGCGCCACAGTGCGCTCCGTACCGAGGCACCTCCACCGTGGACCGCGACTTCCAGAGCCAGCCAGTACCATGCAGCCACGTGTCCCCTGCACCCGGTCCACGCACCTTACTTCGGTTCCGTGGACCGCGCCGCGTGCACCGACCAACCGGGGACTTCCACGCGTCCCCCGCCTGGTCCATGCACCGCCGCGCCAAGCCCGTAGACCGCGCACCACGAGCCCGCCAATCAGGCGGCGCCACGTGTCCATGCGCCGCGGTCCGTGCACCCATGCCGCGTCCCTCCGTGGAACCGAGCGCTGCGGACCGGCCCTATCACAAGCCGCCACGTGGCAGGCCGGCGGTCCACGGCCCCTCCCATGCACCGAAATTCATCGAAAACTTCCGGGGGGTCCGTTTTTGGGCATCCGGACTCCAAATCAAACAAGCAAATAGCTGTTTTCAGCGTTTTTTCCGTGCTGAATCCAAATCCACCCTCTGTTTGGCCCAAATAAACTTCAAAAATTCGGCAAAATGCAGCCGAAGGCCAATCCAGCTGTGGATATCACACAGGGTCCATCTGTGGCATCCCTTGATGCACTATGGACCAGATTCACCAACACTAGGTGTTTCAAGACCACGGTTCATGGGAGAAGCTACACGGGGATCAGGGTCACCACATCCTCCCCCACTAAAAGGAAGTTTCGTCCCCGAAACAAAAACACCACAACCACAAAACCAAGACAAACAAGACACAACACAAAACTAACAAGAAAGGTCGGCTCCACCAGCAGGAAAGTCATCAACCCCAACTCTCAATTTAGAAAACAGCTGAAATTAACGAAAAGTCCAAGAACTTTGAAAGATCAGTGCCTTCGCCCCAATCAAACGAGAACAGGTTCGGGCACTGTCTCCTTTTTCTGGAGCAATCCTCCAAAGTTTCCGTCCTGTTCGTAAATTTCAGTTCAAAGGCGAGAAGAGTGAGAGTAGTGTTGGTGTCGTTCCTGCTGTGGCCACAAAAAGGAAGCTACCACTAACGAGACTCCTAAGGACACATCCTCAAGTCCTAAACATCACACTGCTCCCGAGGTGGCGTCTGTCCAAAGCCGCTGAAGCTGATGCTGGCTGGAAGGATACGTCGGCAATCCGATAAAACGATCTCCTCCAATCCAACATGTGTGCTCAAACCAAGCCCTGGTGCTGTCCTTGAATCGCCACATCTGCCGGCGAAGTCCAATTCTCAACTGCACTGATCATACTCCGCGAATCTCCTCTATTCATAGGATACAGGGAAGAATCCAATCGCTAAACATGTGGCAGAAATTCCTAACCCATACCCATGCAAAGATGCTGATGCAGATACTCAACTAATCATGCAGAAGAATGCAGCGGTAAGGAAATGCTCAACTCAGCTAACAAAAATAAAATCATACCTGCCGCGGCATGATCCGCTGCCGGGGTGTCCTCCACCAGGGCTGCATAGACCCTTCCACTGGGTGCTGCAGGTCGTCGTCCCGTCTGTCCCGACGTCGTGGCCCACTCTGTCTGCTGGTGTGCCGGAGGGGTTCCCGCTGCATGGATGGGCAAGGGGGGTGCTGTCGCAATCGGCCGCACTGACAAAATGGCCTGGGGGCAAGCTGCGCGGAAATGTCCCAACTCTCCACAGAGGAAACACCGCCCCTGTCTCTGATCACACTGCGACGGTGGATGAGGCCCGCCACAGATGACACACCGCTCCTGCCGCTGCTGCCGATACTGCTGATGCTGCTGCTGGGGCTCACCAGATCTCCGGCGCCTACGAAACCCACGACCTCAGGATGAGATCGTGGAGGTCTCGGAGGTCCCTGCCCGCTCGTCTGACCCTCATCATCCGGTGCTGGGCGCTTCGCCCCAGGAATCACTACGGGGGCTAGAGCCACCACTGACATCACTGCCTCTCCAGACTCAATATATAACGCCTGCTCCATCGATGCCTCCAAAGTCTGTAATCTGCAGGAGCGAACGAGCTGATAAATATCCCGGCGCAGCCCCCGCTCGAACATGTAGATCCGGTGAGACTCGTCCCTGGCCACGTGAGGCATACTAGCCAACAGCTGATTGAATTCGGCTATGTATGCATTCACGGGCCGATCTCCCTGGCGGAGATTTCTCAGCTGCTCCTCCAATCTCTGGCGAACACTCTCAGGAAAGAAGGCCCCTAAAAGAAGTCTGCGGAACTCCGCCCAGGGAAGAATCTGCGTCCCAGGCGGACCAGCAGGCCGCACACGCCGCCACCAAGCCTCGGCGTTGCCCTCCAAGTAGTGTGTAGCCAAAATGACCCGAAATCGATCCTCAACGAACAAACTCTCAAAATGACGCTCCATGGCCGTGATCCAAGACTCTGCCTCCCACGGCTCAGTACTCATACCGGAAAAACGGGGTGGATCAAACCGGCGGAACCTCATCAACAGATCCACCACCGCACTCTGCTCAACTGAAGTCAAAGGTCCCATCGACCCAGGCGGTGGTATGATAGAAACCGGCTCGACAGGAATAGCCGGCGCTGACGGAACCACAGGGGGCGCCACAGCTGGCGAAGAAGGCATAGGCGAACACACAGGGGGTGCTACCACAGGCTGCGTCCTCTGCTCTAAAAGAAGCATCATCCGACCAAAGGCCTCCTCCTGGCGCCGAGAAGCCTCCTCCTGGCGCTGAAGATGTCTCCTCCTGGCGCCGCACCGCCTCAGACAACTGTGCCACCTGGGCACGGAGCTCCAGAACCTCCCTCTGCTGCCCCTGCCCCGAGTCCTCCTGCTCGGGCTCATCGGAGGGAAAAGGCTGAGAACGCGTCTGCAACCCTGCGTCGGGGAGGCATCGTGCCCTACCTGCAACACACAAGCAACCATCAGGACAGTACCAAACAACACTCGACCCAATCCAGCGAAAGTCTAGGACATGTCATCCATTCCTTAGCATTATGTTGTCTGCAGCCAACATAATCGCTTATGAGCATAAACATGCCAGTCACTCATCCCACCCCGGGGGAGAGTATCAAACTCAATCAGGACTCTCGCTAACAGTCACGACTCTCACGTAGTCATCCTAATGTCCAACCACAAGCCTAGGGTTTCTAAGTCCTCATGACCTAAAGCCTAGGCTCTGATACCACCTAATCTATCACGCCCCGGCGTCGAAACTGCGACCCGGGCTCGCCAACAGATCCGCCGCCCATACGGGAAGCCCCGTATAGACGAAGCGACTAACCTGCAAAAGAACATCTATACTATGCAGATATCAGAGCTGAAAGTAAAACTACTAGAATAAAAACTATATACATCACAAGTCCTCACCAAAAGTACAAAAGTCTCTCGAGCAGTAGAAAATAAATACAACTCTATACCTCACTACAAAGTTCTCTCAACATGAACTCTCAAAAGTAATAAGGGTACATCTACTCTCTGGACGACGACTGGTAGGGAACTATCTCGCGACTCCCTTACCTCGATCAGAAGAAGCAGCAACCGGAGCAGCAGGAACAGGAGTAGAAGTCCCTGTGGGAAAAAAACACCACGACGGGTGTGAGAACTACGTCCCAAGTAGTTCTCAGTGGGTGCCGCCAACAAGCCCGACGGTCTGCCCACTAAGTCTACTAGAGGCAAAAAGTAACTATATAATACTGAAATGAAAGGGCTGGAAAAGTAACTCTACAGCTACTATGCCTCTATCTAGATGCTCAAGAAAAGGAACAGATGGAACATGATGCATCTACTAATACCCACAGTAAACTCACCAAATCTAAACTGACTGCCTCAAGGGTCCAGTCAAACCTGCGCCCACCTACTGCCGCGCATCCTCAACAGGACGGGTCTACCGTAGGGTGTCCGTGACTGCCACTAACTGGCACAGTCAGAGGGACGGCGTCGACAAGTCGCGATAGCAAGTAACAGGCCCAACTCCGGAGTGGCTCTCGAGGGGAGCGACCCCACCGAGGAAAGTATCCGCGTATCTCTGTCGAGCTCAAATATGGCTCATGCAGGCTATAGTCCAAACCACGATCAACAAGATCGACCAACAACAACAACTCTCAACCACTGGCTGGAAAAACCACACAGCTGGGGCCACCGTCCACCAGACGGCTCCCACAACAGAACACTAAACTCACAGGAAAGACCGACACCATAAGGGTTCGGAAACCCGATAGACCGGTGCTAAGAACCCTATCAAACAAGAACAGACTCTAGGCTCCGCCTATCGAAGTTCCCGATCCCCTTACAGTTCGGGAAAGCAAAACCTCGGCACGACACGCAGAAAGCACCAACAGGGCCCGAAAGTCCCGGGAGACCTACACCTACAACCCTATCAAACAAGAACAGGTTCCAGGCTCGGCCCCGGCGGCTTTCGTCCCGACAAAGGAACGGCCCCTAGAACCCGGATCACTCGAATCCTTTCGAGTGAGGAGATTTATAAGAAAAGGTGACATTTGTTATTGGAAATTATTTTGATCTGGAAGAAATCCATATTTAACGATTTTAGTTCTTTTTAGAAAATCAGTCAGAAAATAAGTGTTTTACCCAAACCCCGAAGGGCTGATGCCTTTGTCCAATCAAACAAGAACAGACTCTAGCGGCCCTTCGATGCTTGGAAGAAAACATTGGTAGACTAAAATCATGTGTATGTCGAAAAGGGTTCTAGGTTCGGCTAACACTAGTACTACTACCACTGACACAGTGGCGACAACCCCAACAGGGGAAAACAAGACCTCTCGGGACCACCGTTTATCTCAAACGGTTCCCGGTACAGACAAGCGATCCACTACATCTACCAGACTCCACTCTGCCCCCAAGCACGAGTGCAAATGCATCCCACACTAAAAAGATGTCCCGACCGCTCGGCCCACTACCCGAGCGAGGATAACACTAAGTCCAGGAATGAAACATAAGTGTGGATGTCTAAACATAAATAACCCTAGCCCAAGTGAGGGTTTTCTACTGGTCTGGTTACACATGCAACATATGGCGGGGGTGCTAGGTCAGGTTCCAAGATAACGAATATTTAACAAGATAGAAGAAAGTAAAAGATCACAAGATCAACAGATAATACTAGGAACAACAATTCCTACATCTAGCATGCTACTCAAGTCCAATCACTATCATGCATGATTCTATATCAATAGAATTAGAGTACAGTCCAAAGATCTTGAAAGCGAGCCACCCACCTGAAAACGCTGACTGTCCGGAGTCGTACAGCTGAGAAAACCAGAAAAATAACAACTCTAGGTCCAACAGGTCCAGCACAGTCCACAATCCCTCCTGGGTACAACATAAGGCTACAGTTATCCTTTAAATCCAATAAAATCCAGGTTTTACAATCTGCTGGAAACAGTCCACTTGCTGCGAAATTTTCACCTGTAAAACGAACTCCAAAAATTCTGAGAAAAATACCACAGCGATCCTCGCGTCGATAGCTTCGAAACGGGTACCTGCACGTCCAATTCCGAGCACCGTAGGCCGAGCTATAAATTCCACAATATCGGTGCGCAGTAACTCCCAATCAAATAACTGTAATCTCTTATACAGATAAAATGGGAAGTGTATACCTTTGGGGAGGTCTCCAAAAATTCCCAGAAAAATATATGATGATCCTTGCGTCGCGTAGATGAAAAAAGTCTATAGGCACGTTCTGATCCGAGATCTGTGCGCGAAGATATCCTCAAAAGAAGCCGCTGTCCTCACCACAAACTCACAGCAAGAAGGGTCCCAATGAGCACTAGAAAACACCTCGGAAAACGCGAAATCAGAAAATGTGCGTGAAACCCAAAATCAAAGCCTCACCAGTCACGAATCCAGCGGCGAAGAAATCTCTGAAAAAGATGGTCGGAGTAGGTCGGGGGAGCTCGAACACCGAAGAGCGACGGAAGAAACCCCAAAGAAAGAGCGTCGCGCCGCGCCAAGAAAATGAGGATCTCGAAAAGCGTGCACCCAAAAATCCTAAAACTCCTCCAAAGGATAGAGCACCACGAGGGGGAAAAATTCTCTGAAGGCACCACAGGGAAAAGGAGGCTAAAAAGTCCAAAAGACAAACAGGGCATCCTATTTAAAGGCCCAGCCCAAAGCATAATGGGCCGGTTTTCGGGCGCAGGATTCGGGCGCACTGCGCCCGAAACCCGGTCGGACGGTTCCCATCCGACGCGCCCGGAACGCCCTGGTGAAGCCACATGGCCCTGCAACAGGGAACAGCGGTGCAAAGGCACCGCTGTGCGCCACGCGCCCCCCCCGCGGTCAGCGGGGTAGGTACGGCCCGCCAATGGCGGGCCGACGCGTGGCCCGCACTCGAGTGCCCCGACAGCGCCGCCTGCGCCACAGTGCGCTCCGTACCGAGGCACCTCCACCGTGGACCGCGACTTCCAGAGCCAGCCAGTACCATGCAGCCACGTGTCCCCTGCACCCGGTCCACGCACCTTACTTCGGTTCCGTGGACCGCGCCGCGTGCACCGACCAACCGGGGACTTCCACGCGTCCCCCGCCTGGTCCATGCACCGCCGCGCCAAGCCCGTAGACCGCGCACCACGAGCCCGCCAATCAGGCGGCGCCACGTGTCCATGCGCCGGGTCCGTGCACCCAGCCGCGTCCCTCCGTGGACCGAGCGCTGCGGACCGGCCCAATCACAAGCCGCCACGTGGCAGCCGGCGGTCCACGGCCCCTCCCATGCACCGAAATTCAGCGAAAACTTCCGGGGGTCCGTTTTTGGGCATCCGGACTCCAAATCAAACAAGCAAATAGCTGTTTTCAAGCGTTTTTCCGTGCTGAATCCAAATCCACCCTCTGTTTGGCCCAAATAAACTTCAAAAATTCGGCAAATGCAGCCGAAGGCCAATCCAGCTGTGGATATCACACAGGGTCCATCTGTGGCATCCCTTTGATGCACTATGGACCAGATTCACCAACACTAGGTGTTCAAGACCACGGTTCATGGGAGAAGCTACACGGGGATCAGGGTCACCACAAGATGCATCATTAATATTGGAAGTATTATCATGAGAAGATGCACTTACAGGAGTATCATCATCAAGAGAGATATCAGGGGTAGATTTATCAGATGCAAAGTGGAAAGCTTCATCTACTTTAACATTTATAGATTCTACGATCGTCTTAGATTCCAAGTTAAATACCCGATATGCTCTACTATTTGTAGAATAACCCAAGAAAATCCCTTCGTCACTTCGAGAGTCAAACTTTCCAAGATTTTCGCGGTCACGTAAAATGTAACACCGACTCCCGAAGATACGAAAATATTTGATGTTTGGTTTTCTACAGTACCATAGTTCATATGGTGTATTTAACGTTCCCGGGCGCAAATAAACTCGATTAATAAGATAGACAGCAGTGTTCACAGCTTCAGCCCAAAAATATAACGGTAAATTCTGGCTAGGAAGCATAACACGTGCCATCTCTTGTACAACCCTGTTTTTGCGCTCGACAACACCATTCTGTTGAGGTGTATAGGGTGCTGAGAATTCATGTTTAATGCCATTGGAAGTGCAAAAATCAATGAATTTAGAGTTTATGAATTCTCCACCTCTATCACTTCTAACACGAATGATATTTTCATTCTTTTCAATCATAATACGAAGGCAAATCTCGTGAAAAGAATCAAAAGTATCAGCTTTCTCTTTTAAAAATGCTACCCAATAATACCTAGAGAAATCATCAACCAATAAGAAAATATACCATTTACCTCCCAAGGATGGTTGACGTGTCGGCCCCATAAGATCCATATGCAATAATTCTAAGGGCCGTTTGGTACCGACGTGATTCAAGTTCTTGTGTGCAGTCCTAGATTGTTTTCCCTTTTGACAACCACCACACACAATGTTTTGATTAAGTGAAAGTTTAGGAACCCCCTTGACCACGTCTTTGTTTGAAATTCTAGCAAGTTCCTTAAAATTTATGTGTCCTAACCTTTCATGCCAAAGTGTTTCATTATTCAAAGAGGCTAAGTTACAATTTTCAGAAATTTTATTGGGAATAACATAACAATTGTTTTCAGATCTAACCCCTTTTAAAAAGAAAACATGATCCTTATCAGTTACAATGCATTCAACAGATGAAAAATTAACAGAAAAACTATTGTCACAAAGTTGACTGATACTAATGAGGTTAGTCTTAAGCCCATCAACAAATAACACATTATTCAGAATCGGGCCATCTGGAATAGCTACTGTTTCTTTTCCAACAATTTTGGAAGACTGACCGTCTCCGAAAACTACAAGTCCTCCGGAGATTTTCTCAAAATTTTGAAAGCAGTTTTTGTCACCGGTCATGTGACGGGAACAGCCGCTATCCAGATACCAAGACGAATTATCATATGCATGCAAGGAAATATTTGTAACAAGACAAGGGAAGATTTCACCTTTGCGTACCCAAACCTTTCGAGTTTTGGTGTACGTCGAAAATGATTGTGAAGTTGATACCTTTGGTGAAAGCGTCTTGTTTGATCCATTGCTTTTCCTTGACGTCGTCGTCTTGTTTGATGAACTACCTAGGCTTTTTCCTTTCGAATAATTTGCATTTGATTTCCGAGGAATCACCCTTTTGGTAGTCGTTGCAAGAAGTGCTTGAGTTGAGCGTTTGGCTCCCATCTTGCAATTTCTCCTTATGTGCCCTGCAAAATTACAACGAAAACATACCTTAGTGCTTGACGATCCCGAGGAGGGTGAAGTAGGCTTGTTGTCGTTGCTTGTCGTTAGTTCCGGTGTCGGAGGAGGAGATACCGACTGGGGCACAAAGACTATCCCAACCGAACTAAAATTGTCTTCAGTTCGATTGTATCCGAGGCCGAACTTGTTTGATTGACCAAGACCAAGAAGCTTATCCAACTTACTCCTTCCTGATGAAAATCGCTGTAAGTCATCCTTGAGTTGGAGAATGGTCTCTGTCATTTCCAATTTTTCCTGTCGAGCCTCGCCGTTGAGCTTCAAGAAGTAATTCGCTTTGTTCACCATATCTATATAATTCTTCTCGAGTTGCTCATTGGACTCTTGAAGGGAAACATTTGCTTTTATCAGATTATCCCTTTCCACTTCAAGATCGGTCGAGAGAGAAGTTACCCTTTTTACTTCTTCTTCGAGATCCTGCAATCTCCCTCTCAACCCCTTGTTTTGCTTAGCCAGTTTCTTTGAATCCCTCAAAAGTCTGTGATAGGCTAGAGCAAAATCTTCACCTTCCGAATCATCCGATTCATCGTCCGTTGCAATCTTTTCAACAGTGGAGTTGGACAATGACTCGGATGTACTAGCCATTAAGCACATGAAGGGTGAAGATGTGGACGCGTGGAACGCTGTTGCGTTATCTTCTTCATCACTTGACGATGACTCATTTGACGATGAGGTGTCATCCCAAGTGACGGCTTGCATCGCTTTCTTCTTTAACGGATTCTTATTAGGACACTCCGTTGAGATATGGCCATACCCTCGGCACTTGAAGCATTGGACTTGTCCTTCTGAGCTTTTCTTATCCTTAGAAAAACCCTCTTGCTTTCTTGACTTGTAACTTGAAGAACCCTTGCCTTTCTTCCACTTTCCGAAGGATGGATTTTTGCTTGAATTACCCCTTCGAAAATTTCGGCAAAACTTCCTTGTCAAGAGAGCGAGCTGCTTCTCAAAGTCCTCCATAGATAGGTTCTCGTCATCGCCTGAGGAGGATGAATCCGCGTCTTCTTCTTTTGTTGTTTTCAACGCATAACCTGAAGACTTAGAAGAGGATGCCTTTCCCGAAGAATAGTTAGTAGGAAATGTCATTTCATATGTTTGTAAAGAACCAACTAATTCTTCTACACGGATTTCGTCCGGGTGTTTAATAGTTTCAATGGCTGTAACCTTGGAACGAAATCTTTCAGCAAGAGTTCTTAATATTTTTCTTACAACTTTAAATTCTGGAATCTTCTCTCCCAAGTTAGCACATGAGTTTACGATGTCTTGCAATCGTGTGTAATAGTCTGTGAACGATTCATTTTCTGCCATGAAAATAGAGTCAAACTTGCTCGTAAGCATTTGCAGTTTCTGAATCTTCACAAGGTTAGTTCCCTCATGCGTAACTTGAAGAACATCCCAGATTTCTTTTGCAGTCTCACATGCCGAGACGCGAGAGAACTCTGTTTGAGACAAAGCATTAAATAGAGCATTAATCCCTTTGCCATTGTAAGAAGAAAAATCTATCTCTTCCTTGGTCCATTTCGACCTAGGTTTGATGGTGCGAACATCACCAATAAATTCAGTTGGATTAGACCATCCTAATTCAATTGATTGCCACACCCGTTCGTCGATGGAAATTAAAAAGGCTTTCATCCGTACTTTCCAGTACGCATAATTTGTTCCATCGAAGAACGGAGGTCTTTTGATGTTTCCACCTTCAACCATTGTTTACAGCCCTATTCCCGCTCTGATACCACTTGTTGGGTTATGTATAATAGGATCTAAATAGGGGAAAAAACACCTAGAGGGGGGGTGAATAGGTGTAAACAATAAACACTCAAAAATCTTTGCGATATAAAACCCAATGCGGAAAAAATAAATACCACGCAGAGATTTTTACGTGGAAAACTCCAAACCGGAGTAAAAAACCACGGGACCGATAACACGGTGAAATCCACTATAATTAAACACGTACAAGGTGATATACCGTACTCACAGACGACTCAACCTTTTCCATACGCTCCTAGTTGATCTTCTCCGCTCGCACCACGACGCTTCTCGAATCCACGATCTGCGTCCAACGCCGAATCCACGGCGTCCAACGTCGAGTCCACGATGTCCGACCGAATCCACGATCTTCACCCAGTAGCACGCTTCGAATCCACGAACGTACCTCGCTCCGAATCCACGAGAGCGGTAGCACCTTGAATCCACAAGGCCACGCGAGTCCACGCGCCGATTTGGGATAAATCGTTGTTTTTTGGGTGGTGATGATCCGCCGAATACTTAGATTAGAAATAGATCGGAAATACCATCTAAGTATTCATTGATTTGATTCTACTCAAAATGTAAGTATGAAAACCTAGAATCAAATCAATCAATATGGATGAAGAAACATAAGATTAAATCTCTTGATTTCCTTTCTTCTCTATATGTGGATCTTAGGCCGTATATAAGATGACGGCTTTTAGGATTAGCGGCTTACCCTAGAAAAAAGAATCATAGGGTCTATTTATAGGTTAGAAACCCTTGGAAAAAGATAAGAATCAAAAACTATCCTTTTCTGGAATTTTACATGACGACGATCCGGATCGGAGTTCGGCGATCCGGATTGCAGTAGCAAGAAAAACAGTTTCCAGAAAAACGAAGGTTCGGGATCCGGATCGAAGTGACTGATCCGGATCGTTCATACAGTTTCACCAAATACCAACGTTCGGGATCCGGATTGCAAAGCCTGATCCGGATCGTTCATAAAACATGGTAAAACCAGTGTTCGGGATCCGGATCAAGGAAGGCTACGATCCGGATTGAACTGGTGTATGAACGAACACCCTTCGGGATCCGGATTGCAAAGTCTGATCCGGATCCTGAACATGTCCCATGTCCAGTTTTTGATATTTATGCAATTACAAGTTCATCCAAGTGTTTCTACACTATAAGAAGTATTCGGATCACCAAAGATATTAAGTTAAACATACCTGATCCTTTTGAATTCTTCTTTCTTGAGATTGAGTTATATGATCCAACCTTCTTTACCTTCAATCTTCAAGTCTTAACCGAATTCACGAAATACGCCAACTTAAATTCCGTAACAAAAAAGGGTTCTGGGTTCTAGGTCCGGCTAACACTAGTAAACTACTGCCACTAACACAGTGGCGACAACCCAAACAGGGGAAAAACAAGACCTCCCGGGACCACCGTTTACCCCAAACGGTTCCCGGTACAGACAAGCGATCCACTACATCAACCAGACTCCACTCTGCTCCCAAGGACGAGTGCAAATGCACCCACACTAAAAAAAAGTCCCGACCGCTCGGCCCACTACCCGGGCGAGGATAACACTAAGTCCAGGAATGAACATAAAGTGTGGATGTCTAAACATAAATAACCCTAGCCCAAGTGAGGGTTTTCTACTGGTCTGGTTACACATGCAACATATGACGGGGGTTCTAGGTCAGGTTCCAAGATAACTATCATTAACAGATGATAGAGAGCAAGGAGGTTATATGAACCTCAGATAATAAAGCAAATAACAATTCCTACAATCTAGCATGCTACACAAGAAATACTCTAACATGCATGATCCTACATCAGTAGAATTACTGTTCAGTCCATAAAATTTGGAGACAAGGCCACCCACCTGAAGGCGCTAACTGTCCAAGATTCCACAGCTAAAAATACCAAGAAATTGATAGCTCCAAGTCTAACAGGTCCAGCACTGTCCACAAACCCTCCTGGGTACAACACAAGGCTACAATTACACTTTATTCCCAAAATTTAACCAAGTAATACAATATGAAATTTCAGCCCCAAAGATGTCAATTTTTCACCTGTACAAAGGGCTACAAAAATTCTGAAATAAATACCACAGCGATCCTCGCGTCGAGACCTTCGAAACGGGTACCTGCGGGTCCAAATCCGAGCACCGTAGGCCAAGTTACAAATTCCACAGTAACGGTGCGCAAAATCTCATAACCAACAACTGTAAACTCTTGTACAGATAAGGGGGAAAACATATACCTTCGGGCAAACCTCAGAAAAATCCAAGAAAAATACTATGATAATCCTTGCGTCGAGTAGATGAAAAAAGTCCAGAGGCTTGTCTCAATCCGATGGCCGGTTGCGGAGATATCCACGAATCACCACGCCGCTGTCCCAGTATTCCTCACAGCAACAGCATCCCAGTAAGCAAGGAAGAACTCCTCAAAAAGTGCGAAATGAGAGGAATTTGAAAATACCTAGATCGAAGCTCTGTCCGTCGCGGATCCAACGGCGAAGAAATCGCTCGAAAAGGTGGTCGGAGAAGGCCGGGGGAGCTCTTGCACCGAAATGCGACGAAGGGGAACACAAATGGACGAGCGTCGCGCCGCGCCGTAAAAATGGAAACCTCGAAGTGCGTGCCACCAAAAATCCTAGGAATCCTCCAGAAGATGCAGAACACGAAGGGGAGCAACATTGCTTAAGGGCTCGGGGTGAGGGGAAGCTCGGAAATGCGGCAAAAGGGGTGAAGAAGGAGGCTCGGAACCTTTAAATAGGCTGCCCGAAACAATTCGGAAGATACCGAACGTGTCCCGGTTTTCGGGCGCAAGAGGACATTCGGGCGCGCACAGTGTTGGGCCAGCCCAACACTGTAGCAGCCCGAATCTCCCGTGGGCCTCCACGTCGACCGCCAAACAGGCGACAGTGAAAGCGCCCACGACGCGAGCGACACGTGGTCACCTCCACATGCCGACGCGTGGCCCCGGCAGCCAGTCAACGCGCGCCTGGCGCGCGCCTGGCATGCCGCCTACACCGCCTGCACGCACGCGCCCCGAGGCGGTGTAGCGGTTCCGTGGACTGAGCGTACAATACCGCGCCAATAACACGCTGACACGTGTCACCTACCGGTCCACCGTACACCCACGATAAATTCCGTGGACTGCGTCTGCTGGGCCGGCCACCCAAGAGCCGCCACGTGTCCACCGCCCGGGTGCACGCCTTCGCGGAGGACCGCGCTCCTGCCCGTGCGCCTGCGCGCCTGCCCGCGCGCCCGCCGCCGCTGCCCGCGGCGCTCCGCCGCTGCCGGCCGGACACCGGAACAGTGTCAAGCTGCCTCGAAATCCGTGCGCGACATCCGGGCTCCGAAAAAAGCAAGTAAATAGTCCATTTTCATCGTTTTAGCGCGCTGAATCCAAATCCGATTTCCATTTTGCCAAATTCCAACTCTTAAAATTGCCGAAGGCATCCGGAGAGGTGATCTTTTAGCCAAACTTCGCCCTGAGTAATATTTTGACATCCGCGTCGCGCGAAACCACTTCTAAACACTCGACGGGTCCTCCAATTACCCGCGTGATCTCTTTTTTAAACCCGAAGTCCATCACTTGCGTCCAAATTGCGCACAAACACCACCGAGACAGCACACATGCCACCAAAAGCTGCCAAACAACCAGCAAACCCAACGCGGGGATCCGGGTCCTCATAGTGATGCTCTTTCGATTTTCATTTCGGGATCTTTTATCGCCGTTTGTGGTTTCGTCGCCGCCGCCGCCGTCGCCGCCGCCGCACCCCGGATGGCGCAGCGCGGGATGTAGCCGCGCGGCCGGGCCGCCCGCAGCACCGCGCGGGGCTGGCGCCTGCGCCGTGCTGCAGGCGGCATCGCATGAGGAAAGCCCGCGTGCGGCCGGGCTACCGCAGCTCGCGCGGGGCAGGCGCCCGCGCCGCGCTGCAGGCAGCGCCGCGCAGGGCAAGCCCGCGTGCGGCCGAGCTGCCGCAGCGCGTGCGGGGCAGGCGCCCGCGACGCGCTGCAGGCAGCGCCGCGTAGGGCAAGCCCGCGTGCGGCCGGGCTGCCGCAGCGCGCGCGGGGATGGCGCCCGCGTGCAGCCGGGCTGCCGCAGGCGCCGGCGCCGCGCTGCAGGCAGCGCTGCGCAGGGCGAGCCTGCATGCGGCCGGGCTGCAGGGAGCACCGCGCGGGGCTGGTGCCCGCGCGGTCGCGCCGCTGGTGGAACCGCGCGGGGAGATTGCCCGCGGGGCCGAACTGCATGCATTGCCGCACGGGGCTGGTCCCGCACGGCCGCATGACGTGCATCGACGCGGTGGTGGCCACGTCGTCCGACGCGTGTCGTCGCCACCGCCGTACGGAGTCGTCGTTAGCGTTTTTGAGTTTGGACTCCGTTTATTTACAGATTATATTTCTAATTTGACCGCGGTTCCTTTGGGGACTATTTTTAGGTCCGAGTGCCGATTGTGAGCGTTGTTCGGTCTCAGTTGTTCCGTATAGCACATTCGAGGTGGGTACCCTTTTCGGTATATAAGGTGTATAGTCGTTCCCGTGTTTTGTGAAATAAAAGTAGATGTTTTGTAAATTGTCTAACCCCATTGCATGTGAATTCCGTTTTATATTCTAACTGAGGCGGCTGAGGTTGCAATACTATTTTATGTTCTAACTGAGGCGGCTGAGGTCGCATGGCAGTTATATGCTCGTATTGCTTACACGCACACTAGCGGTCTGGCCATCGCACAGTGTGTATGTTTCCGGAAAGATGGTAAGATTACCCGTGTACCCCACAAGGAGAGGCTCGTTGGGGACCCCTCACGGTGAGGCGACTGCTACTTGGGCAGTAGAGGGGTTGGAGGCACCAAGATTTGAGCACGGTATTTGGGGTTGGGGCCCAACTTGTTTTAAACCTGGGGTAGGGGCCCAGTACGTTTCTATTCTGGGGTAGGCGCCCAGCGTGTTTGTGACAGGAATTTAGCGGTACATGAGGGGGAAGTGAATGCTCTGGTGTATTCGGTTTGTCTTTCCAGTTTATTGCATTTACTATTGACATCTACATTATCAGTCACTAACTACCCACACTGTGACAGGTCTGAGCAGGGGTGGGAACCGGGACGACGGTGAGGCATCTGTTAGAGGACTTTAGCCATTGAGGCTAATTAACTAAACAGTTTACGGTTATCTCTTTAACGTTTGGTTAGCATATCTGTTATTACTTGTGGATGGTTTGATGTGGATGTTGGATTGAGACCTTGTGTAGGAATACCAACTATTATCTGTGAATGTTAAGATGAATGAAAGCGGCTCGTTTTCAAATACAAACCTGGTTTCCAAAGTGTTTTCAAACCAAGTGTCGTGTGGGCACTGATTTCAAAACCCGTGGATTTATCCTTTCAAGTATGGTGGCCGCTTAAAAGAGTTTGCGAAAATGTTTGTAAAACCGGGTGTCGAGTGGACACCGACTTCCAAACCTATGGGTTTATGCTATAGTCTGTATATGATAAATTTGACTGTATGGTTAAGTGTAATCTCTCCTCGTTGTCATTCCCTGTTTGCGTGGTTAAAGTATTTGTCGTGCTCGGAACGCCGTGCATATACAATGTAATATCTGCGGGTTTCAGGGCACACGGACCTTTTTATTTTAATTTTAATTACACCGTTCTTCGCTTAAGGGGTAGGGGTGTAACCGTTTTTCTTTCCTGGTTGGGCAGACCATTGGGGCTCGCGGGTATTTTTAGACAATAAAGCTCGCGAAACGGAGAACGGCGGCGCGATCCGTTCGGAAATCCGACTCCGGAATCTCCCGAAATAAATTCCGGAAGTTTGTAGTAGTTCAGGCGACTTGCACGTGTTTCGAGGCAAACCGGACCCTGGTTCGCACCCGTTCGACCTAGTCTCCCTATGATCCCCCACCTGAAATTTTGTCCTCGAAACAAAAGACATACCTCAAGACGGGGCCTCGAACAAGTGGGGGCAGGCGTCCATTATCGCTGACTCCAGCTCCCAAGTAGCCTCGTGCTCGCTATGGCTGCTCCACAGAATCTTCACGTAAGGAATAGCCCAGCTGCGTACCTCCCTTACCTCACAGTCTAAAATCCGCAATGGCCGCTCGACATAGCTCAAGTCCTCAGTGATCTCTAGGGGGGTGAAGTCGATCATGTGCGACGGGTCATAAACATACCTCCTCAGAGTGGATACATGAAACACATCGTGAACACCAGCAAGTCTGGGAGGAAGTGCAAGCCTGTAGGCAATTGGCCCTATGCGCTCCAATACCTCGAAAGGACCAATATAACGAGGGCTCAGCTTCCCATGAATCCCAAATCTCCGGACCCCCTTTGAAGGCGAGACTTTTAAAAAGACATGATCCCCCACCTGATACTCTAAGTCTCGCCGTCGGGTATCAGCATAACTCCTCTGTCGACTGTGGGCGGTCTCAAGACGTCGTCGTATCAATCTGACATTTTCCTCTGCCTCTAATAGTAGATCAGGACCCAAAGTCTTCCTCTCACCCACGTCACTCCAATATAGGGGTGACCGACAATGCTTCAAACGGAGCCATCTGAATGCTCACTTGATAGCTGTTGTTGTACGCAAACTCAACCAATCCCATGTGTCGGTACCACCCTCCTCCAAAATCCAGGACGCATGCTCTCAACATATCCTCGAGGATCTGAATGGTGCACTCTGACTATCCATCGGTCTGTGGGTGGAATGCTGTGCTAAAACGGAGCTGCGTCACCAAGACCGTCTGTAAACTCCTCCAGAAATGCGAGACAAACCTCGGATCTCTATCAAATACAATGGAGACGGGTACACCGTGCAACCTGACCACCTCAGCTAAGTACAACTGTGCCAGTCGCTCCAAAGGCCACGTCACCTGCACGGGTAGAAAGTGAGCGGACTTGGTGAGTCTATCCACAACTACCCAGATCGCATCCGCTCCAGTCTGTGCTCTCGGCAATCCAGTGACAAAATCCATAGTGATATGATCCCATTTCCATTCAGGGATTGGGAGACTCTGCAACTTGCCACCAGGTACACGATGCTCAGCCTTTACTTGCTGACACGTTAAGCAGTGTGCCACGAATCTCCCAATGTCTCTCTTCATACCACTCCACCAAAAATGTGCCTTGAGGTCCTTATACATCTTAGTCCCACCAGGATGAATGGTATAAGGTGTATAATGGGCCTCCCTCAAGATCTGCTCTCAAATCTCTGAATCCATGGCACGCAAGCTCGGTCCCTGTACCGCAGTACTCCCGAAGCATCAACTGCAAAGTCCCCTGTCTGATCACTCAAAATCTGCTCTCTGATCCTGGTCAAATGGGGGTCCTCACTCTGTTTCTCCCTAATCCTGTCCAACAAAGTGGGCTGCACAACTAAAGATGATAGTCTAGCAGAGACCCCAGGGGACACCACCTCAAGTCAAGCTACCTCATCACCTCACGCAGTGGCGCCTGATCAGTAATCATCAGCGATATGCTTTGCACTGCTCTCCTAATCAGGGCATCAGCAACCACAGTGGCCTTGCCAAGATGGTAAAGTATGCCCACAACATAGTCCCTTAATAGTTCCAACCATCTGCGCTGCCTCAAGTTGAGCTCCTTCTGCGTAAACATGTATTTCAAGCTCTTGTGGTCGGTAAAAATCTCGCAGTATTCCCCATACAGGTAGTGGCGCCACAACTTCAGTGCGAAAATCATAGCAGCAAGCTCCAAGTCATGGGTAGGGTAATTCTTTTCATAATCCCTAAGTTGCCGAGAGGCATAAGCGATTACCCTACCCTCCTGCATCAGCACACAACCAAGTCCACTGTGCGATGCATCACTGTAAACCACATATCCTTTCCCCATAACAGGAAGGGAAAGGATAAGAGCCGACATCAATCTGTCCTTCAAGTCTTCGAAGCTCCTCAGGCAATCTTCACTCTAGATAAACTTAATTCCTTTACGCGCCAGACGAGTGAGGGGTGTGGAGAGTTTTGCAAAACCTTCCACAAACCGATGGTAAAAACCAGCTAAACCCATAAGGCTACGAACCTCTGAAACCGTCGTCGGTCGGGGCCAATTCCGGACTGCCTCAATCTTCGCCGGGTCCAATACCACTCCTGCGGCTGAAATCACAAGGCCCAAAAGATAACTTCCTGAAGCCAAAATTCACACTTAGGTGACTTCGCATACAACTTCCTCTCTCGCAGAAGTTGCAGCACAATCCTCAAGTGTCCCTCGTGATCCGTGTCACTCCGGAAGTACACTAGAATATCATCAATGAACACAACCACAAACCGATCCAGGCATGGTCGAAAAATCCGGTTCATCAAATCCATAAAGACGGCAGGGGCATTAGTCAATCCAAAAGGCATAAATGTAAACTCATAATGCCCGTACCGTGTCCTGAATGTTGTCTTCGGGATATCCTCGGCCTTCACCTTCAGCTGGTGGTAACCTAATTGCAGATCAATCTTCGAGAAAGCACAAGACCCTTGCAGCTGATCAAATAAGCCATCAACACGCGGCAAAAGGGTACTTTTTCTTGATGGTCACTATAATCAACTCTCGGTACCACACAAAGCCGAAGTGAACCATCCTTCACTTTTACAAATAGCACTGGCGCTCCCTAAGGCGGTACACTGGGTCTAACAAAACCCTTATCCATCAAGTCCTGAAGTTGCGCCTCTAACTCATGCAGCTCAACCGGTGCCATTCGGTAAGGAGTCTTAGAGATTGGCGTAGTTCCTAGGACTACGTCAATCAAAAACTCGATCTCCCTAACTGGCGGCATACTAATCAACTCCGGGGGAAAAACATTCGAGAACTCGTGGACAATAGGGATATCCGCGAGTCCCGATGTCGCCGTAGGCTCCTCAACCACACTAGCCCAAAAAGGGCTAAGCATCCCCTGCGGATCAACTGCCTCGCTCGAGAAGTCGAAACTACCGAGGCGAAGAAAACACTCCGGCACCCTCTAAACACAAACACCCCCTGGCCTTGCTCGCTAAAGGTAACAGTCCTCGCGGCATAATCTATAATCGCAAAGTATCGAGCCAGCCAATCCAACCCAAGAACCACATCAAAGTCCCTCAGCTGTCTCAAGACCATCAGGTCCACTGGCATAATCCAGGACTCGATCAGCATCGGGCAGGACCAACAACACTCCTCCACGTGCGAAGTGTGATCGGGACATTAAACCTCTCGTGCATGTGGTAAAAGCCCTACCTCTAACCCATGTGATGATGCAACTGATCTACTCATGAAAGAATGCGATGCTCGTATAACAAATAAAATATAAATCCAAATGCCAGAAATAAACCATACCTGCCACCACACAGTCAGCTATAGCAGAAACCCCCGCCTGCGCTAAGCCATCCTGACCGCTCAACAACGGCTGTCTCTCACCAGAAGGGTGTGGAGGCGAAACTCGGTCTGCCTGGAGACCTATCGGTGAAACTCCCGATCGCAGCTGGGAAGTGGTAGGAACAGATGCTGAAGTCGGTGCTGCACATGTCGGCTGGGGCTGCCTCTGCTGCTGTTGCCATCTCTGTAGTCGTGACCGCGACCTCTGCTGGGATGCGATAGGGGCCAATGCTGAAGAAGGTGCTACTAAGGTCCGAAAGGGGCACGTAGCTCGGATGTGGCCCAGCTGCCCACATCGAAAACATCAACCCTCCCTCAAGCCACAGGTATCTGATGGATGCTGCCCCCTACAGAAAATGCACCGAACCGACGCCCGAGACTGTCGAGATTGCTGCTGCGGTGGCCTCTGAGGTCTACCAGGTCCTCGTCGATCCAGACGCCCACGGCCAGAAGACTGGGGCCGCGGCGGTCGTGGCGGTCTCCCTGAACTGGCCTGTCCATCATCCTCTGGGGCTGGGCGTTTCCTCTCAGGACGTTGCTCTGAAGCCCCGGCCCCCTCGTCAACCGCCAAGTCACCCCTCTACGCCAGCAACTGCTCCAGGCGCTGGTCCTGACGAAAGCTCCTCGCCACCAAATGGGTCACCAAGGCCCGCAGTTCCCCCAGCTCGGCGGATACCGCCTGCTCAAGCTCCTCAGGGGGAGTGGGGGTACCCCCGGCGGAAAAACGACGCCGGGGCGACATCCTGCCACAAGAAACCAGAAGTCAGCAACCAAACCCCACACGACCCAATCTAGCGAAAGTCAAAGACATCCCCCTATTTCTGTAACCTTATGTTGTCTGCAGCCAACATAATTGTACAACAGAAATAGGATATGTCGATCCCTCTTCACTCACTGGAAGAGTTAAATGACCAAAATCACCGACTTTCGCAAAATATTACGCCACTCACGCCTTATCATCCTAGGGTATGCCAAAAGCCTAAGGTTTTCCTAAGTCCAAACTGACCTATCCTTAAGCTCTGATACCAACCTAATTTGTCACGCCCCGGGTGTAAACCAGAACCCGGGCCCGTCCACAGATCCGCCGTGCACACAGAATTTCCCGTGTACACGAAGCGCTGGTAACTTGCTCAGATATAAAAGATATAATAAATGAGCATAAAACAGAGCTAAACTAAAACTAATACATCTCAGACCACAGCTGGAAGTAGTAAAAGTACAATAAAAAAAACTCTCAAAATATACATGTGTCTCTCCCAGCTCACCAAATATGTACAAACAGCTGGCTAGAGCCAGACCCAAAAGAAAGCTACAACTGTCTGAGAAATAAAGGGAACAACTGATACACAACTAAGCTCGCAGTCGGGGTAGATGAACTATCTAATCCGCTATCCTCTTACCTCGATCTGCCCAAGACGACCCTGCAACTCCCGCAGAAGACTCTGCAAAACAAAGGGGGAAAAGAAAATAGAGACAATGGGGGTGAGAACTACTATATAAAACAGTAGCCTCCCCTAGTGGGAAAAGTCTCAAACTCTGACGTGCCCACTAGGACTACTAGAGGCAAAAAGGGGAAGAACAATAGTAAGCTATAAAGGCTACTGATAAAAGAAACTATCACTACAATGCCTCTAAATGCAGTATCAAAAGAAATGACTGTATGAATGCATCAGAAAACAGTCTCTGTCCAAATGAACCCAATCTAGCGCCACCAGTAAAACTGGTACTGCCTGCTGTGCCTGAAAAATCGGGTATGCTGGCCAACGCATAACACCGATAGGGGATGGGAGTCTCAAGGACTCAAAGTATGTATATCGCACACTCCGGAGTGGCACTCGAGGGGAGCGACCCACACGAGTAAAGTATCTCAGTAACAAGTATCTCAGTAACAAGTATCGTAAATCAGCAGGACTAGATCACGACTCTGATCAAAGTGGGAAAACCCATCCACTAAAGAAGACCCCAGTCCTCAAATAGATGCAAAAGTACTCAATAAGTGGGAAACTCCGTCCACTAGAGAAATCTGATACCCAATTTGATGCATAAATAAATATCCGGTCAACCGCCCAATATCCGCGGTTGCCGCAATACCCTGCCGTCTATAATCGAGTCTATAACTGACCTCCGGTCAACCGCCCAAAGTTCGCGGTCACCACAAAACCCTGCCAACCACAATCCAGCACAACCCGTCCCTGACACCAAAGTCCCGGCTACACTACCCCAAACCCCTGCTCGCACCCGAGCAACACAGACCGCCTGACTAACAAAGAGGGAGAAAGGAATATCATGGTTTCTCCTAAGTCAAATCCCAATATGATAGTGTAGCAATGAATAGTGGCCTAACTAGGTGTCCATACAAGCATGCAAATGTCCCAAGATGATACAAAAGAAATATAGATATCGTTGTTCTTACATTGTTCGAGCATGCTATTCCCAGGTTTAATAATAATAATAATTGCATAAGAACATACATACTAACAGCCTATGCCTGCCTATACCATGTGTACAATGCTCTCAAGGAAAATGAATGGCCTTTGATCATGACAAGCATGCAATTGTTGCTAATAGGGTGCAATTAGCCTTCTAATATGGAAAACACTCCAATAAGCCTAGTGGGTAGTCAAAAGTAAGAGATTTGCAACAACACCCACATCGAACGCTAAATCCAAGTCCAAAATAAACTCGTGCCCAAGAATAAGTCGCCCGTCGCAACAACTGCAAAAATACCAACCGGTAACCAATTAAACACACAATTTCAAAAACATCCGCTGTCCCAAAATCAGTCACAAAAAGGCTCGGTTTTCACCTGCAAAATGGACTCTGAAAAATCTGACAAAAATACCGCTGCGATCGTCGCATCGAGCCCTTCGAAACGAGTACCTGCACGTCCCAAACCGAGCTTCGTACATCAAGATATAAATTCTGCAAGGTGACCACCTTAAAACAAGCCAAATACAAAATCTGTAGCACTGTGCTCCGGAAAAAGGGATTTTTCACCTTCGGGAAAAACTCACAAAAATCTGGGAAAATTCGAGGACGTTCCTTGCGATGTGTAGATGCAAAACGACTACAGGCACACCTCCATCCGATGCCTGTGCGCGGAGATATTGCCGAAAAACCAAGGTGTTGTCCAGAACTCCACGAAGAAAAATGGGTCAAAAGAAAGCCCGGGAAACTCCAAGATAAACTCGAAAAGGGGGGGAGCTCAATACACAAAAATCGAAGCCCTACCAGTCGTGAAGCCAACGGCTCAAGAATCGCCTGAATCAGAGGTCGGGGTAAGCCGGGGGAGTCCGCGCACTGCAATGTGGTATATCCATACAAGTATGCAAGTATCCCTACAATAATATTCCCACAATCATGTTCTTACATTAATATTTCCCCAATAATATTTCCAACATGATATGTCCACAAGATTAGTCTCACATGATAGGCTCACATTTATTTTCATTTAAGTATGACTGTCAATGGGGTGATCAATTAATAAGTCTAATATAGAGACTTCTCTAATAAACCTAGTAAGCAAGTCAAAAAGTGAGGTATACAACAACCACCCACCTCGATCGTGAAGCACGCAAAGCACCGCTCCAAACTCGCCCTCTCACAAAGAAAAGCCCGGCTCACCGCGAAAACTACAACAACAACCAACACGGTGCACAAATTAATCCTACAAATAACACAATGCTGCTGTCCGCTCAAAAGTCCAGAAGATGGTCAATTTTCACCTGCGAGATGACCTCAAAAAATTCCAGAAAAATAACCGCTGTGATCCTCGCGACGAGTAGATGCAAAACGAGTACTCACACATCCTGTTTCGACGCCTGTAGGCCAAGAAACAAATAAAACACCACGGCGAGCCAAAACTTCCCACGATCGATAATCTGTAGCATTCGGTCTAGAAAAAGTGGAAATATTACCTTCGAAGCAACCTCAGAAAAATCCGATAAAAATACAGTCGCGTTCCTCTCGAAGCGTAGATGCCGATCGAGTCCTCACACGCCTTGATCCAATGCCCGTAGGCTGAGAAATCCCAACAATACTCCACCGCTGTCCCAAACATCGCAGCAGTACAAGGGGTCAAAAGGTACCTCGGGAACACCACCAAAAACTCGAAATAGAGCAAAGTGATCAACACGGAAATCAAAGGCGTACCTCTTGTAAACGCGCTGCCACAAAAATTTGCTCAAAATTCTATCGTGGTGATCCAGGGGACCTCGCGGAATGAAATGCGACGGTAGAAGTCACAATCGAAGGAGCGTCGAAGTGCGCCGCATCACAGAAAACGCCGAAGTCACGACTTCCAAAAAATCTCCGGGAACCCAAAAGTCGAAGAAGACTCAAAGGTGGAACTCCTGTCAAAAGCTGGGCTCAGAAACGCGGAAGAAAAGCCCAAAAGTAAAGCCCAAATAGGTTATTTATAGCACAAGACCACACTAGAGGAGGATCCGGATTCGGGCGCCTAAATCCGGCCCAGCCCAACACTGTGCGCGCCAGAATCTCCCTCAGTGAGCCACGTCACCCGCTCCGCGCCCCGCACGCCCTGTGCACGCGCGCCCGCCAATCGCGGTGCGCCGCGTGCGCCGCGGTCCACGGCGGGGTGCACGCGCCGCAGTCCGCACCGGGCCTGCCGGGTCGCTGCGCCCGCCAATGGGCAGCGACACGTGGCGTGGCGCGGTCCACCGTGCACCGCGCCCGGCGCGAATCACGCCTCACGTCACGCCCGTTGACCACCCAATCCCCGCTCGCCACGTGTCAAAGCCGAAAACCCGCTGGTCCCGGTGCACGCCAATTCCCGTGGACCAGCCTGCCCGTGCCCGCGCCGCCACGCTCCGCCGCCTGCCCGCCGCCGCCGGCGCTGCCCCGGCTGTTGGAATTCGTGTTTTGGCATCCGGGCTTCGAAAAATACAATTAAATAGTCCATTTTCATCGTTTTTTCGCGCTGAGTCCAAATCCGATGTCCGTTTTGCCAAATTCTGCTTCTAAAATTTGTCGAAGGCATTCGGAAAGGTATTCTTAATCCAAATTTCGCACTGGGTCCAATCCTGAGGTCCGAATTGCGCACAAGCACCTCCATCACACCGATTAGGCCTCCAGAAGTCGCTGATCACCCACCAAAAGCTCTACAGAGATCGTGGTCATCACACTGGGTACCTTAGATTTGTTTCTATGCTTAGTATACATTTGATAAACGGATTTTTGTGCTTTGATTTCTGAAAATTCGATTCTGAGGCAAATTTTAGAAATTTTCAAAAATCATGGGATTGATCTATTTTTAAAATTCTTTTTGCAAATCTATCTTAATTCCTAGTCTCTATACATGATAAAGATTGTTTGGGTAAGAATTTTCATTTTCTTAAAATTAAACATTTTTTCCATATTCTTGAGTTCTTGCTCCCAGGACCTCATTTTCAAAAATCTGGCAGCAATGGATTTTGAATGGGTAATTGTGTTCATCTCTGCGCTAGTGAGCACCAGGAAAACCAATAAGCTCAAGAGAGCAAAGAAAACTCAAGAGGAATGAGAGTATGTTTCTTTGGACGATTCGGAGACCGAATCAGAGGACTGGGATAAGGTGCTTGAAGAAACCGCAGCGAAGGCTTCGTCTGCCTTGAAGGGCAAAGCCTCAGTTTCAACAAAGGCGAAGACTCTGCCTACTGCTGCAGAAAAAGAAAAGGCTCCCATGCAACCAATGTCAATGAAAAGAAAGAGTGTTGCAAGGAAAAGAGGTCGAGCTCGTGGAATTGAAATTGAAGAGTCACTTGCGAGTGAGTCACCTCCATAGGATTTTGTTCACATTACTACAGATCTGATGAAGGCTTTTGAGAACCGAGAGTGCATCGGTGAACGACATGTCACTATTGCAGCTATTCGAGATCGTTCAGCGACTTTCGGAAATTTGATTGATCAAGCCCATTTCTCTCAAATTTGCCACTTTCCAGAGTCTTCTGGATATTGTCTTCATTTAATAAGGACTTTTTACACTTGTGCGCAGCAGCTTCAAGAAAATAAAGGTGGACCTATGAAGTTTCACACTTCGGTCCAGAACAAGAAACCTGTCATTACTCCTCAACTGATAGGAGAAGTATTGGGCATGTATTCTAGGATGGTCGGGACACATTATTTGAATGGTGAGATTTCTTCGTCGACTGCATGGAGGATTGTGGTGGATGGCATATGTATACCGGACACACTCTCGGCTGGAAATTCGGTATTATCCAAAGAACTCAAACCAGAATACCGTTTCCTAAATTTTATTGTATATTACAACATCCTGCCAAACATGCAAACGAAGGTCTTGCGTTGGGACAGTGTGGGTTATGGATTATATGGATCTGAATAGGGGAAAAACCACCTAGAGTGGGGGTGAATAGGCGTAAACAATAAACACACCAAATCGTTGCGTAAAAAATAACCCAATGCGGAAAATAAATAAAGTACGCAAGATTTACGTGGAAAACTCCGTCACAGGAGTAAAAAACCACGGGACCGATAACACGACGAAATCCACTAGAATTCAAACACGTACAAGGTGATTTACCGTAAACCTACGACTCAACCTTTTTCATACGCTCCTAGTTGATCTTCTCCGCTCGCTCCGAACGCTCCTCGAATCCACGATTTACGTCCCAACGCCGAATCCACGACGTCCAACCGAATCCACGGTCTTCACCAATGCGGCACGCCTCGATCACACGAACGCGCCTCGCGCCGAATCCACGAGAGCGGTCACACCTTGAATCCACAAGGCCACGCGAATCCTCGCGCCGATTCTTGATAGATCGTTGTTTTGTTTGGTGATGATTCTCCGAATACTTAGATCAAAGATAGATAAGGAAATACCATCTAAGTATTCTTCAATTTGATTCTATGAAAAATAGGTGTTTGAAAACCCTAGAATCAAATTGAACAATATAGATGAAGAAACATATGTTTAAACGTGATTTCCTTTCTTCTCTATATTTGTGGATTTTTCTATTATTTTTCCCGATCGATTTTTCGATTAAAATCGATTCATTTTCGTTCACTCGATCAACCCTAAAAGATGATATTAGGGTTTATTTATAGGTTAGAAACCTTTGGAAGGGGATAAGAATCAAAAACTGACTTAACAGAATTTTTCCCGCACGACGGTCCGGACTGGATTAAGTATGATCCAAACTGTCGTCTTTTTTAGAAGATTTTCTGAAGAAACACAGTTCGGGGTCCGGACTGAAACAGGGGAGGTCCGGACTGTTCATGCAATTTTGCAGAATTAAGGTTCGGGGTCCGGACAGGAACAGGGGTGGTCCGGACTGAAAAACCGCATGAACTAAACTATGTTCGGGGTCCGGACTGGATTGGTCTGATCCGGATCCTGAACATCCAACTTGTCCTGTTTTTGATTTTTATGCAATGAAAACTTATCCAAGTGTTTCTAAACTACTCAAATGTATTCGGATCACCAAAATTATTTAGTTAAACGTACCTGATCATTCCAAATGCATTCTTCTTGAGATTGGTGTAATTGATCCACAATTCTTCATCTTCAATCTTCAAGACTTATACCACTTCACAAAATACGCCAATATAAAATCCTTAACAATCTCCCCCTTTGGCGGTTTCGTGGCAAAATTAAAATCCACTTAAAAAATTCTAAAAGATATTTTTGTTGTTATCACCATACAACAAAATTCACATGAAAAAACCAAATAAGATGAATACAAGAGATAAACTCCTAAAACAGACTCTAGACTTAGACGTTTGTACTCTCTGCAAAAGAAATAATTCTTGACAAAAGAAATCGTTAGATATCTCAAGAATTTAAACATTCAAAAATCAATCAGAGAGATAGAGTTTATACTCACCATGACATTAATTATCGATATGTATGAAAGTTTAGCAAACAAAGATTCACATATCCCTAAGCATTAACAATCCAAATGTCATGTCAAAATAATGAACAAGTTAATAAATGTGTCAGTTATCAAGCAACTTGTTAGTAATATTACATGCTCAAATAGTTAGTCAAATAATTAGTCGGGCATGATCAAAGTTCAACTTAGAACTTACTTACCAGTTCAAGTTCAAACACACAGCTTACAACTTACCTGTTCAAAGTTCAAGTTCAAACACACAGCTTACAACTTACCTGTTCAAAGTTCTCTCATGTTCATATTCTCTCCCCCTTTTTGTCAAAAATCGCCAGAAAGCAAAATAAGAAGGAAAGAAGGAAGAAAAAAAAAAAAGGTAAAGTTTGTAAAGTTTGTCAGTGCCAAAAAAAATGAAACCTGCAAAACAAACATGATTAGAGACAGTCTTCCATCAATTTTCTGAGTCGGACTCTTCTGAGCTGCTGCAACCCATTTTTGTGAAAATCTTTTTCACTAATTTTGTCAGTGAGTTATACTTCTTTGTCAAAGTAACTTGAGCTGCAGTTATCAGTTCTAATTCCTGAGAAATACGTCCTTGCTCTTTCGCGATGCGCTCCTGTTCGGAAGATAACCTTTGTTGTTCCCTATAGATGGATGTTATAGATGCCTCATCATCTGATGTCTCCATTGGTGCTCGAACTGGTGCTGTATATGCTGCTAGTGCTGCTTGTGCTGTTGATGCTGTTGGTGCTGTTGGTGCTGTTGGTGTTGTTGGTGTTGCCGGTCTTTTGCCTCGAGGAGGTGTTGGAGTGTCATCTGGTTTTGTTGAGAGGGACTTGACAACCGTTGAGTCATTAATCGTTCCCAAACTATGCAAATAAGCTGACGATCTGATGTCTACGTCAAACTTCTTGAAAATTCGCATAATAATCAAAGGAAATGGCAGTCTCTTAGTTTGATGAGGATGCTCCACATATCGAGCCATCCTATTCCAGATGGCGTAAGGAATATTGATATTCAATCCTCGTGCATCTCTTGAATGTCCTAAAAGATATAAGAATAGCATCCTATCCCATCGTAACACCTTCGTCTGCATATTCGGCAAAATATTGTAGCAAACGATAAAGTTGAGGAATCGGTATTCTGGGCGAAGTTCTTTTGATAATACCGAGTTTCCTGCTGACCGAGTTTCCGACATGCAAATGCCATCCACAACTCATCGCCAATCTAAACTGGTCAAGGGACAACCCTTTAGATAGTTGGTCCCTACCATACTTGCTGACATTCCTAACACCTCTCCAACCAACTGAGGTGTAATGATAAGTTTCTTGTTTCGAACTGAAGTGATAAATTTCATAGGTCCTCCTTCGTTTTCTTGAAGCTGTTGTGCACACGTGTAAAAAGTTCTTACCAAGTGTAAACAATATCCAGATGACTCCGGAAAATGGCAAATTTTAGAAAGATTGGCTTGATCAATCAGATTTCCGAAAACTACAGATCGATCTCGATGCGCTACAATATTGACGTGTCGTTCACCAATGCATTCTCGGTTCTCAAATGCCTTCGTCCGATCTGTACTAATGTGCATGTATTCCTCTGGAGGTGGTGCGCTTGCTAACGGTTCATTAATTTCAATGCCTCGTGCTCGTCCCCTTTTCCGAGCAACACTCTTCCTCTTCATCGATACTTGCTCCATAGGAGCTTTTCCTTTCTCAGCGGCCGTTGGCGGAGTCTTCGCCTTTGATGAAGCAGGGGCTTTTCCTTTCGATGCTGATGAAGCCTTAGCCGCAGCTTCTTCACATATTTTCTCCCAGTCTTCAAACTCAGTGTCTGAATCTTCAATAGAAAGATATTTTCCTTCAGCTTGAGGCTTCCTTGCCCTCTTCAGCTTGTTTGTTGCTCGTGTTCCAACCATAGCGACAAAAAGCACAAATATCCAACTAAAAACCATCTCGGTTGAGGATTTGAAGAAACTGAACCTGTGAGCAAGAACTCAATAACACGAGAAAAATGTTTAATTTCAAAAATTTTAAAAATCATACCCAAACAATCATTATCGTGTATAGAGACTAGGAATCAAGTTAGATTTCCAAAAAGAAATTTAAAAATAGATCAATTCCATGTTTTTAGAAAATTCTAAAATATTTCCCTAAAATCGAATTTTCAGAAATCGAACCCCAAAAATCAGTTAATCAAATAAATACAAGGCA
This sequence comes from Tillandsia leiboldiana, assembly GCA_029204045.2. Classification (NCBI taxonomy): domain Eukaryota; kingdom Viridiplantae; phylum Streptophyta; class Magnoliopsida; order Poales; family Bromeliaceae; genus Tillandsia; species Tillandsia leiboldiana. Next base: position 40,780,925 of record CM055063.1, on the reverse strand, counting down.
TAGAAACAAATCTAAGATGTCCAGAGTTCTTATTTCAAAAGAAATTTGATCAAAAGTCATGCAAAAACGAGATTAATCCAAGAAAACACTCACGTTTTGATGAGCAAAAACACAAACAGTGAAGAACAGAGGTTTTGATCAAAGGAACTTACTTGTATTGAGAGAAATCAAGTTGAGAAAAGTTCAAACCTCTTGGATTCTAGAGAGAGAAACTCTAGGAAGCTAGAAACAAAAGATTGAAGAGAATAGAATTCGAAAACCCTTTCGTTTCAATTAAAACCTAGCCGCGGTCCGGATGAGGTTGGATTTTAGTCTGGATCGGCTTTGCGCATGAAAATCCCTCGTTCGGGATCCGGATCGGATTCATCCAGTCCGGATCGGATTTAACTTTTTCTCCAGAAAAATTTGCAAAAATTTCAAAAAATCCACAAAAAGTATGTAAGCAATTTTTGTATATCAACTTTAAACAAAAATTATCATTTCACATCAAAAGAAATATATTATGCTAAATCTATCAATAATATCAAAATAATGAAACAAAAATTTACAAAAATTAAATCCTTTAAAGTTGAACAAGTTCAAAACATCAATCACGATCTAATGAGTAATGCGTTTATCAAATCATCAATTTAGTAAAGAAAATGAAGCACAAAGATCGATAGATGTTTGAAATTCCAAATAAATTAGATAATGTATCTAGTCAATTTAATGTAGAGAGTGACTCTTTGATCATCTTTCAATAAAAAATTCACCTTATACCAACCTTGGAATTCGACAAAGTCAAGTATTCCAAAAAATATTTTAATAAACAATATTCACCATGCTTGGTAAACATGTGGTAGCTGCACACAGTACTCGGACGACCGAGGTGGTAGCTCTTTCCTCCATGTGGTGGTAGTTTTCACTCCCCATAAGGATGTAACTCTTTCCACATCTTTTGAGCATGAAACTTTAATAATAGACTCCCCCTCAATTGGCTATCAATTATTTAAGATATGAAGTATTCAACCAAAAATTGATCTCGTGTTCATACTTAACTCAACTATCAAATAAGATAAAAACTATACCAAGAGATCAGTTGAGAGAGAAATTGACTTTGATCAATTAAAGATGAACTAATTGATATAAATGATCATCACATCAAATGAATTATCATGATATCTAAACCATAATAAATTTCTTAAAGCATGAAAGGATGCAATTAAAGTCAATTAACTAATGCTCAGTTAATGTTCTATATACAAACAAAAAGAAAGAACAAAAACACAAAACAAAACCTAACCTAAGCAAAGGTTCAAAAATGGTTATTTCAAAGAAAGCATTCCAATTTCTTTATGCAAATGAATAAAACGTTTTTGATCCAAAGGTTTTGTCAAAATATCGGCTAATTGATCTTCAGTTGAAACATAAGAAAGTTGTAAAGAACTTGATTCAACTAGCTCTCTAAGAAAATGATATCTAAGTTCAATGTGTTTTGTTTTTGAGTGCAACACAGAGTTTTTTGAAATATTAATGGCACTAGTGTTGTCACAAAGTATTGTTACCGAAGTCGCAGAAATTCGGAAGTCGCTCAATACGCTTTTCATCCAAATCAATTGAGTTGCACAACTTCCCGCTGAAATATATTCCGCTTCGACAGTCGAGAGAGCAATGCAGTTTTGCTTCTTACTATGTCATGCAACAAGACAATGGCCAAGATAAAAGCATGCTCCACTCGTCCTCTTTCGATCATCCACTGATCCAGCCCAATCGGCATCCGAATATCCTCTTATGTCGAGAGATGTGCCCATAGGATACCAAATTCCAAAATTTTGTGTACCTTTGACGTACCGGATGATCCGTTTCACCGCTTTTAGGTGAATTTCCTTCGGTGCAGATTGATATCTCGCGCAAATCCCTACACTGAAGGCAATGTCCGGGCGACTAGCCGTAAGGTAAAGTAGACTTCCAATCATACTTCGGTAAAGTTTCTCGTCTACTTTTTCTCCGCGAGATTCATATCCAAGTCCTTTATTGCTAGTTCCCATGGGAGTCGGAAAGTCTTTAGAGTTCTCTAATCCGAATTTCTTGACCAACTCCATTGCATACTTGGATTGACATAAATGAATGCCATCTTCAGTTTGTTTTACTTGCAATCTAAGAAAATATGTCAACTCGCCCATCATGGACATCTCAAATTCGCTTTCCATTGTTTCAGCGAATTTTGAAGCATCATTGTTCCTTGTAGCACCAAACACAATGTCGTCCACATATATTTGTGCTACAATGAAGTTATCCTGAGAATGCTTCACAAATAATGTCCGATCGGCTCCCCCTCGAGTATAGCCCTTTTCCAAAAGGTGCTTTGTTAGTCTTTCGTACCATGCTCGCGGCGCTTGTTTTAGACCGTAAAGAGTCTTTTTCAATCGAAAAACATTGTTTGGAAGTTTATGATCAATGAAACCTTTTGGTTGAGCAACATAAACTTCTTCATTTAGAAAGCCAATTAAAAACGCGCTCTTAACGTCCATTTGAAAAAGTTTTATTTTAAAGTGACAAGCAATAGCAAATAAAATACGAATTGACTCGAGACGGGCTACCGGGGCAAAAGTTTCATCAAAGTCTATACCTTCAACTTGGGAATAGCCCTGAGCAACTAATCTTGCTTTGTTCCGAATAATGGTACCTTCTTCATTTTTCTTGTTCTTGAAAATCCATTTTGTACCGATGATTGTTGTTACTTCGGGGGCTTCGTTAGTTCCCAGACTTTGTTCCTTTCGAATTGATTGAGCTCTTCTTGCATTGCTTCAATCCAATAGTCATCTTTAAGAGCTTCGTCAATATTCCTTGGTTCTACCATGGAGACGTAGCATGCAACTCCACATTCCAATTGTCTCCGAGTCCTAACTCCTTTTTGAGGATCTCCAATGATGTTTGATTCTGGATGGTCCTTAGAGATTCGTAGCGTTTGAGGTAACGGAGTACTCGGGGGAATTTGTGATGATTCCTGCACATTAGATGAACTAGAAGAACCATGAGATGCATCAAAATTTTCAAAAGATTTATCATGCAAAGATGCAATATCATTAGCAGGAGATTCATCATCAAGAGATATATCAAGAGTAGATTTATCAGAAGACAAATGAGAAGCTTCATCTACTTTAACATTAATTGATTCAACCATCGTTTTTGATTCAAGATTGTATACTCGATATGCTCTACTATTTGTAGAATAACCCATAAAAATTCCTTCATCACTTCGAGAGTCGAATTTTCCAAGATTTTTTCGATCGCGTAAACTGTAACAACGACTCCCAAAGATACGAAAGTACTTGATATTAGGTTTTCTATTAAACCATAGCTCATATGGGGTATTCAAAGTACCCGGGCGCAAATACATGCGATTGATTACATAGATAGCAGTGTTAATTGCTTCAGCCCAAAAATATAAAGGGAGTTTCCGGCTATGAAGCATAACACGTGCCATTTCTTGAACAACTCTATTTTTGCGCTCGACTACACCGTTTTGCTGCGGTGTATAAGGTGCAGAGAATTCATGTTTTATGCCATTTGAAGTGCAAAAATCAATGAATTTTGAATTAATGAATTCTCCACCTCTACCATGCGAACACGGACAATCTTTTCATTTTTCTCAATCATAATACGATGACAAATATTATGAAAAGAGTCAAAAGTATCCGCTTTCTCTTTTAGAAATGCTACCCAAAAATATCTAGAGAAATCATCAACCATAAGAAAAATATACCATTTTCCACCCAAACTAGGTTGACGAGTTGGCCCCATTAAATCTATATGCAATAATTCTAATGGGCGTTTAGTTCCTACATGGTTCAAATTCTTGTGAGTGGATCTCGTTTGTTTTCCCTTTTGGCAACCACCACACACAAGGTTTTCTTTGAAGTTTAATTTAGGAACACCTCCAACTATGTCTTTGTTAGAAATTCTAGATAGTTCCTTAAAGTTAATGTGACCTAGTCTTTCATGCCAAAGTGTTTCATTATCAAGTGACACTAGGTGACAATTTTGACTTGTTTTACCAGGAACTACATAGCAATTGTTCTGTGACCTAACCCCTTTCAAAATGAATGAATGATTTACATCAGTTACAAGACATTCTACATAAGAAAAATTAACTGAAAAACCATCATCACAAAGTTGGCTAATGCTTATGAGGTTAGTCTTAAGGCCTTCAACAAACAAAACATTGTTTAAAGCCGGGCCATCTGGAATAGCAATGGTTCCTTTGCCAACAATCTTTGAAGATCGTCCATCTCCAAAAACTACATGTCCTCCGGAGGTTTTCTCAAGGGTTTGAAAAACGTTTTTATCTCCGGTCATGTGGCGTGAGCAACCACTATCCAGATACCAAGACGAATTGTCATACGCATAAAGTGATGTATGAATGACAAGACAAGGGAAGACTTCAACTTTGCGCACCCAAACCTTGCAAGTTTTGGAATACGTCGACAATGATTGTGACATTGATTTTCCTGGTGAGTGCGTCTTGTTCGTTTGATCACTTTTCTTTGGAATCCATGATGACGCCATCTTGTTAGGTGTACTACCAAAGTTCTTTTCCTTTGAAAGATTCTTCTTTGATTTTCGGGGGATGATGTCACGCCCCGGAACCCGGGCTCGCCAACAGATCTGTCGTGCACACAGGATTTCCCGCGTACACGAAGAGCTGGTAACCTGCTCCGATATAATATGAACAATAAAATAGCATAATACAGAGCTAAAGTAGAAGAACCACATAGTATCTCAGACTGGGACTACAAATAAAGCTGTAATAAGTACAATAATCTCCCAGCTCACCAAAATAATACAGCCAGCTGGCCAGCGCCAGACCCAAAATACCACAGTCTGAGTAAAGAGTACAACATCTGGCTAATATCCACTCTCAGTCTCACAGGAGATCTATCTACTCAGCGATCCCCTTACCTTTATCAGCTGCCGATGGCCTAGCAGCTCCCGCAGACGACTCTGCAAAATAAAGAAGAAGAAAGAGAGAAACAACAATGGGGGTGAGAACTACCAGATAAACCAGTAGCCTCCCCTAGTGGGTAAAACCTCAACTCTGACGCACCCACTAGGACTACTCGAGGCAACATGAAAGAACAGTGGTAAGCTATAAAGGCTGCAAAAAAAAAAAGGGAACTATCACCACTATGCCTCTAAATGCCATGTAGCATGAAATGACTGTATGCAACAATACCAAACATGCCTGCCTGAAATAACTCAGTCTTATGTCACTAGTAAAACTGGTACTGCCTGCTGTGCCTTGCCAAATCGGGTATGCTGGCCAATGCATAACACCGATAGGGGATAGTTGCCAAATCGGGTATGCTGGCCAACGCATAACACCGATAGAGGATAGGAGTCTCAAAGACTCTAAGCATGTCTGCAACACACTCCGGAGTGGCACTCGAGGGGAGCGACCCACACGAGTAAAATATCTCAGTAATAAGTATCAGAAGTGCCATAAAACAGCAGGACTGGATCATGACTATGATCAGAGTGGGAAAACCACCCACTAGGAAAACCCGATCCCCAGCTGATGCAATAAACCAGTCTCAACCCCAATCTGATGCAAGGATAAACATCTGGTCGACCGCCTACTGTCCGCGGTCACCGCAAGACCCCACAAGTCCACAATCTAGTACAAACTTGACTATACTATCCCAACCCCTGCTCATACATGAGCAACAAATATCTAGATGCAAAGACAACAATGAAACATGTTCAGATCCCTATATGATAGTGGCCTCACTAGATGTTCAGTCTTGCATGCAACTGTCTTATCTTTAAAAGCTGTAAAATAGTGTCAAATATTTATTTTAAAAGAAGATTGATTTACTGAATAAAAGTTATTTGCATACGAGATTATAGCCTTTGTCCCAATCACAGTGTCCCAATATAAGTCATCATATAATCTGTGGGTTTAAATTGTAGGAGAGTTCGTCCCAGCGGTTCTCGTCAATTGTCATATTAATTCGTCCCAATAGTTCTCATCAATTGTCCTGTTAGCTTGTCCTGTTAGTTTGTCCTGTTAGTTTGTCCCAATGGTTCTCATCAATTATCATATTAGTTTGTCCCAGTGGTTCTCATCAATTATCATATTAGATTTTAGGGGAGTTCCAGTAATCCCAGTGAGCTTGTCAAAAATGAGGTAAGCAACAACCGCCCACATCGAGTAGCTCAAACTATACCCCAGGTAGTCTCCTGGCTGCCCACAGTCCTTAGATCCTGCAAATCAGTGCACAACGCTCCCGGTATAAATACAAATCCCAAAAAGTACAATATTTGCTGTTTTTCAAATAGCACGGGAAAAGAGGAGTTTTTCACCTCTAAACTGTGCTCCAAAAATCCTAGAAAAATCACGGTTGCGTTCCTCGCGAAGAGTAGATCAAAATCGACTCTTTAAATGCCTCGATCAGATTCTCCTACACCAAGATAAAAATCGGAGAAGTCGATGCTGTCCAGAAATTTCCACAGCAAAAAGGGGGGTCAAAGAGACCTCGGGAAACGTGCCAAAAGTGCGAAATGGGGCAAAGTGATCAACACGGAATTTGAAGCCTTACCTCTTAGGAACGCGCTGCCATGAAAATCGTCCAAAAATTCCTCCTGGTTAGCATACAGGGATTTTTTGACTGAACTGTGATGGGAAATGGGCCGAAAAAGAAAACCGTCGCAGTGCGCCGCGTCGCAGCTAACTCACTATCGGTATCTTCAAAAATTCTAAAATCTGGAGGAGAGAGAGAGGATAGAGAGAGGAATAATTTTCCTATAGGGACCAACCTCTGATTCTCTCTCTACGGCATAGAAACTGAGGTGAGAAATGGTAGGGGTGGGAGGCTTTATTTATAATGGGCCAAGGACCCTCACCAGATCCCAGGCAGAACAGGAAACAGCGAAAAGAGCTAACCAAAACGCGCCACGCGTCCACAAAACAGGAAACAGCCTGTGCAAGGGCCACTCAGAAGCCGCCACGTGTCCACGTGGTGCACATGCCCGGTCCCCGCGCCGGGTCTTCCGGAAGATGTTGGCCAATCGGAGTGCCGCCACGTGACCCTTCTAGAAGCCATCCAACCACTCAGGAGCTGCCACGTGGCAGGGGAAAACTTCAGTGCTCCCGGTGCACGCCAGGCCGTGGACCGCGCTCCCGCATGCCTGCCCGCGCCTGCCCGCGCTGCCCGCGCTGCCCGCGCCGCGCGCCGCTGCGCTCTGCCGCGCTCCGCCGTGCTCCGCCGCTGCGCCGCCGCCCGCCGGTCGCCGCCGGCTGCCGGAATAGTAATTCCGGCCGCCGGAATTACTGTTCCGGTGAACAGTACCATTGCGCCGAAAAAATAAAGTAAATATACCGTTTTGATCGTTTTCGCGCGCTGAGTCGAAATCCGCCGTCTATTTCGCCAAATTCTCATCCGAAATTTTGCCGAAAGCTCATGAAAAAGCCCATTTGCTCCGATTTTCGCACCGAGTCTATATTAAATGTCCAGTTTCGATTCTACAAGCTCTGTTTCACCGAATAAGCTTCCTACAGTCACTGTTTAATGTTGCACAGTTCTTGCGGGAGTCCGGATCATCACATCCTCCCCCACTAAAAGAGTTTCGTCCTCGAAACGAGACTAAACAATAATCCTCAGTCCGATGTCTCAAATAAGTAGGGGTGGGCATCCCTCATCTCCGACTCGAGCTCCTATGTAGCCTCGCGCTCGTCATGATTGCTCCATTGGATCTTCACATAGGGAATGGCTCGACTGCGCAATTCTTTCACTTCTCGATCCAGAATTCGTAGTGGGCGCTCTCATACCTCAAATCTTCATTAATCTCGAGTGGTGTGAAGTCGATGATGTGCGATGGGTCGAAGACATACCTCCTCAATGTAGAAACGTGAAATACATCATGGACACCAGCAAGCCTCGGAGGAAGTGCAAGTCGGTAGGCAACTGGCCCGATACGCTCCAATACCTCAAAGGGTCCAATATATCGGGGGCTAAGTTTCCCACGAATGCCGAACCTCCTGATTCCTTTGGACGGCGAGACTTTCAGGAATACATGATCTCCAACATGAAATTCTAAGTCTCGTCGCCGAACATCGGCATAGCTCCTCTGTCGGCTTTGGGCGGTCTGAAGATGCTTTCGAATCACTCGGACCTTCTCCTCTGCCTCTATCAATACATCTGGTCCCAAGGTCCGCCTCTCGCCCACGTCACTCCAATAAAGTGGTGACCGACACTTGCGTCCATACAATGCTTCAAACGGAGCCATCTGAATGCTCGCTTGAAAGCTATTGTTGTACGCGAACTCAGCCAAGGATAAGTGTCGAATCCACCCTCCGTCGAAATCCAAGACACAAGCCCTCAGCACGTCCTCCAGGATTTGTATAGTCCGCTCTGACTGCCCGTCAGTCTACGGATGAAAAGCTGTGCTGAACCTGAGTTGAGTCCCCAAGGATGTCTGCAAACTTCTCCAGAAACGGGAGACAAACCTTGGGTCTCTATCTGAAGCAATGGAGACGGGTATTCCATGTAATCTTATTATCTCATCTAGATATAGTTGGGCTAGTCGCTCAAGTGGCCACGTAGTCTGCATGGGCAGAAAGTGTGCCGACTTGGTAAGTCTATCTACAACTACCCAGATAGCGTATGCTCCTCCCTGTGCCCTTGGCAATCCGACCACGAAATCCATCGTAATGTGGTCCCATTTCCACTCGGGGGAATTGGGAGACTCTGTAACTTGCCAGCTGGCACTCGATGCTCAGCTTTCACCTGCTAACAAGTTAAACACAGGGCCACAAATCTCCCAATATCCCTTTTCATGCCTTTCCACCAGAAGTGTGCCTTGAGGTCCTTATACATCTTAGTCCCACCAGGATGTAGGGTATAAGGTGTATAATGGGCCTCTCGCAATATCTGTTCTCTAATTTCCACATTTATTGGCACACATGCTCGGTTCCTGTACCTCAGTACTCCTGAGGCATCCACCGTAAAGTCCCCAGACTGATTACTCGGAATCTGATCTCTAATCCTGGTCAAGTGGGGGTCCTCACTCTGTTTTTCTTTGATCCTGTCCAGCAGAGTGGGCTGCACGACTAAAGACGTCAGCCTAGCAGAGACCCCAGGGGACACAACCTCTATCTTCAGTCGTCTCATTTCCTCTAATAGCGGTGCCTGGTTTGTGATCAACATAGACAAACTTTGCACCGCCCTCCTACTCAAGGCATCAGCGACCACATTAGCCTTGCCTGGGTGGTAGAGAATATCTACATCATAATCCTTTAATAGCTCTAACCACCTACGTTGTCTCAAATTCAGCTCCTTCTGCGTGAACAGGTACTTCAGGCTCTTGTGGTCGGTGTAGATTTCACAATGCTCCCCATATAGATAATGGCGCCAGAGCTTCAGCGCAAACACTACAGCAGCAAGCTCCAAGTCATGGGTAGGGTAATTTTTCTCATATTCTTTGAGTTGCCTTGATGCATAAGCAATTACCCTCCCTTCCTGCATCAACACACAACCAAGTACGCTGTGTGATGCATCACTGTAGATCACATATCCTTTTCCCATAACATGGAGGGAAAGGATAGGGGCGGTCATCAGTCTACTCTTTAGCTCCTCAAAGCTCCTTTGACAGTCCTCACTCCAGACAAATTTTACTCCCTTACGCGTCAAACGAGTGAGGGGTGTGGAAAGCTTCGCAAAGCCTTCCACAAACCGACGGTAATACCCAGCTAAACCCATAAAGCTACGTACCTCAGAAACCGTCGTCGGTCGGGGCCAATCACGGACTGCCTCAATCTTCGCTGGGTCCACCGCCACACCTGCGGCGGAAATTACATGGCCCAAAAAGACTACCTCCCGAAGCCAAAACTCGCATTTTGCCAGTTTGGCAAACAACTTCTTCTCTCGTAGAAGTTGCAGCACAATCCTCAAGTGCTCCTCATGCTCCGCATCACTTCGGGAGTAGACCAAGATATCATCAATGAAAACTACCACGAATCGATCTAAGTACGGTCGGAAGATCCGGTTCATTAAATCCATGAATGCGGCAGGGGCATTAGTTAGTCCAAAAGGCATAACTGTAAATTCATAATGCCCATACCGTGATCTAAATGCCGTTTTCGGGATATCCTCGGCCTTCACCTTCAACTGGTGGTAACCGGACTGCAAATCTATCTTAGAGAAGACACAAGACCCTTGCAGCTGATCAAAAAGATCATCGATGCGCGGCAAAGGGTACTCTTTCTTGAATGTCACTTTATTTAATTCCCTATAGTCCACACACAATCGAAGTGACCCATCCTTCTTTTTCACGAATAGCACCGGCGCTCCCCAAGGCGACACACTCGGCCTAATAAAGCCCTTGTCCATCAAATCCTGGAGTTGCGCCTTAAGCTCTCGCAGCTCAGCCGGTGCCATCCGGTAAGGAGCCTTTGAGATTGGCGCAGTTCCCGGAACTACGTCAATCACAAACTCAATCTCCCTATCTGGCGGCATGCTAGTCATCTCAGGTGGGAAAACATCCGGGAACTCGCAGGCAATAGGGATATCCTCGAGTTCCGGTGCCGCCGTAGGCCCCTCAACAACACTAGCCAAAAAGGCTACACATCCTCGATGGATCATCTGCCTTGCTCGGGAAGTCGAGACCAAAGAGGCAAAGTGTCACGCCACGGGGTCAAAACTGCGACCCGGGCTCACTAACAGATCCACCATCTGTACGGAAACTGCCGTACAGACGAAGCGTCTAACCTGCAAAAGAAATAACTACAGTATACAGATATCAGAGCTGAAAGTAGACTACTAAAAACTGAAGTCCAAACACTGTACAACTGAAAATAATACAATATCCATCTCCCCAAATACTATCATATACAAAATCCTCTGATACAGAACTCAAAAGGGAGATATCTCCAATAAGTACATCAGTGTACAAGCCCTCGATACAAGAAAATATCCTCACTACATCAGTCTCTCAAACTGTAAAATAAAGTACAACTCTATACCTCTCTACAAAGGTCTCTCAACAGAGGAAGAAGAAGTAAACTATCAACCGAAGCTCTCCTCTGAAGGGGGGGGGGTACCGCTACACTACAACGACGGGTAGGGAACTAGCTCGCGACTCCCTCGCCTCGGTCCGAAGGATCAGCAACAGGAGCACAGGAACAGAAGAAGAAGTCCCTGGGGAAAAGACACCACGACGGGTATGAGAACTACTTCCCACAGTAGTTCTCAGTGGGTACCGTCAACAAGCCCAACGGTCTGCCCACCAAGTCTACTAGAGGCAAAAGAAAACAGGCAAAGAAATCTAAAAGAAAAGCTGGAATCTACTCTACAGCTACCATGCCTCTATCTAGATGCTCAAAAGTGGAACAGATGAAAGTAAAAGAGACCACTCGCACCCAAGGTGCTCAATCGACCCAAACGAACTGACTACCTCAAAGGTCCAGTCAAGCCTGCGCCCGTCGACTAGGAACGCTCCTGCCCACTACCACACATCCACATGAGGACGGGATTTACGTGGGGCGTCCTGTCCTACTAACTCATCCCTCGCGCAAAACTGCCTCAACAGGCCCATCGTTGCCTCAACTGCGGAAAACTGCCTCAACAGGCCAACCATCGTATCCACAGCGGCATCTCAGGACGCGACTCCAACTGAGTAGAACGGCGCGGCATAGAGTATCAAACATTGGCATATGCAGGCTAGTCAAAATCCACGCTCACTCTCAGAACGGTAGGGCTCAAGATCCTTACCTCGCACAACAGTCGGAGCACTCTCGACGACTCAGCTGCTCGGCTAACTCGAAACACGAGGCACTAGCCTCTCCAACGGCTCGCAGCACAAGGTTCACTGGCTGGAGATACTCCACAGCCAGGAACGACCCACCACTCAGGGTAACAAAACAGGTCGGACAACACTCAACGACCTGGGACCACCGTCAACCCCAACGGTTCCCAACGAGACGGACCGGAAGATACTCGACGGCCCAGGACTGCCGTCTGCGCAACGGCTCCCTCCACGACGGCACAACAGGGAAACAAGACCTCCCAGGACTACCGTCTACCCAAACGGCTCCCGGCACAGATAAGCAACCCAGTACAACTACCAGACTCCACTCTGCTCCCAGGCAAGAGTGTAAAAGCATCCCACACTAAAAGCAAGTCCCGACCTCTCGGCCCACTACCCGGGCGAGAAAACACTATGTCCAGGGATGAAGGAACAGTGTGGATGTCTAAGCATAAATAATCCTAGCCCAAGTGAGGGTTTTCTACTAGTCTGGTTACACATACAACATATGACGGGGGTGCTAGGTAAAGTTCCAAGATAACTATATTAACAGATAATAAAAGGAATAACAATTCCTACAATCTAGCATACTACACAATGAAATAAACTATCATGCATAGTCCTACATCAGTAGAAATACTGTACAGTCCATAAAACTTGGAGATAAGGCCACCCACCTCGATTTGCCACCAATTGCTCGTAGACACTTGCAATTGGCCTCCACGGAGTCCGCACGCAAAATGGGGCACGGTGCCGAAGTCTGCACGCAAAATGATGCACGGTGCCGGAATCCGCAGGCCAAACGAAGTCCGCACGCAACACGGTGCACGGTGCTGGAATTTGCACGCCAAATGGGGTCCGCACACGAAACGGTGCACGGTGCCGGAGTCCGCACGCAAAACGGTGCACGATGCCAGGATCCACACGCAAAACGGAGTCCGCACGCAAAACGGTGCACGGTGCCGGAGTCCGCATGCAAAACGGTGCACGGTGCTGGAATCTGCACGCAAAACGGAGTCCGCACGCAAAATGGTGCACGGTGCCGGAGTCCGCACGCAAAACGGTGCACGGTGCCAGGATCCACACGTAAAACGGAGTCCGCACGCAAAACGGTGCACGGTGCCGGAGTCCGCACGCAAAACGGTGCACGGTGCCAGGATCCGCATGCAAAACGAAGTCCGCACGCAAAACGGTGCACGGTGCCGGAGTCCGCACGCAAAACGGTGCACGGTGCCAGGATCCACACGCAAAATGGAGTCCGCACGCAAAACGGTGCACGGTGCCCAACACAGAAAGGAGCAAGAGGGTCAGTTACAGTCTAAAAGATCGCCCCAAAACTGTACAAAAATACAGTAAAACCAACACACGGGACCTACCCGACTGCGCCGCCGCCGCTGCAACGCCCCCATCGGAAGCCTCGCGCGCTCCACGAGGCCCGCGAGGCGAAACGCCATCTCCCACAACCTCCTCCCTCACTCTCCCTGTCGCTCGGTTGGAGAAGAAAATGAAGAAGGAAAGGAGGTGGCTTGCGGGGAGGAAGAAGGAGAAGAAGAAGAGAAAGGGAGAGAGGGGGGTCCACGGTGCACCGGTCCACGGTGCACCGGCCGGTCCACCGCACCCACTCGGGTGCACCAGGTCCAGGCAAAGAGGCGCGCGGCCACGTGGCCGTATCCCCGCACGCCACGCGGGCGCGCAGCTCACGCGCCACACGGACGCGTGACACCCTGCCGCCCACAGGCGCGGGACACGCGCCCGTGACACGGGCGCGCGCCCCTGCGCCCGCGCGGGCGCCAACGGGGGTCCGCCACGTGGCGGCCCCCCCCACGTGGCCCGCGCAGGAGGCGCGCCTCCCCGCGCCCCCCCCCCCCCCCCCCCCCCCCTGACGCGCTGCTGCGCGTCTTGTCACGCGGCCGCCTCGAATGGCACGTCGCCGCTTCCTCGGGACCCGTGCCGTGCACACCTCGATAAACGTGCCGTTTTGCCTAGAAAAATGCGCACTTCATCCGGGCTCCAAATCCAACAAATAAATAGTCCATTCTTAGCGATTTCGTGCGCTGAATCCAAAAACGATGTCCATTTCTCCAAATTCTCACCCGAAAATTTGCCGAATGCCCAATCGATCCGATTTTTGCGCTGGGTCCATTTTTAAAGTCCGATTTGCCCAATTCCAACTCTAAAAATTCCCGAAGGCGACCGGAGAGGTAAACTTTTATCCGGACTTCACCCGGAGTCTAATTTTGACATCTGAATCGCGCGAAATCACTTCTAAACACCCGACGGGTCCTCCAACTTCCCACGGGGTCTCAATTTAAGCCCGAAGTCCACCACTTGTGTCCAAATTGCGCGCAACCCACGCAGGCCTCCAGTGATGTAAGCAAATCCCAAATTGCATCACAAATCCATTTCTGGGCCCCCAACACGCGCACCAACACCCCCAACGGCGACCGAAAACTGCCCAACAACCAGCAACCCTACGCGGGGGATTCCGGGACCTCACACAAAGAAAACACTCTGACAACCCCGGTATACCAATATCTCCTGGCCCGACTCTCTAAAAGTGACAGTCCTTGCGGCACAGTCAATAGTCGCGAAATACCGAGCCAGCCAGTCCATCCCTAGAACCACATCAAAGTCCCTTAATTGTCTCAAGACCAACAGGTCTGCTGGCATAATCCAGGACTCGATTTGCATCGGGCAGGACCAACAGCACTCCTCCATGTGCAAAGTGTGATCGGGAATCTGAACCTCTCGTGCACGTGGTAAAAGTCCTATCTCTAACCCATGTAATGATGCAAATGATCTACTGATAAAAGAATGCGATGCTCCAGTATCAAATAAAGTACGAGTCCTAATGCCAGAAAGTATAGTGATACCTGCCACCACGTGATCTGCTGCCGAAGAGTTCTCTACCTGCGCAGCATACACTCGCCCACTCTGAGCTGGAGGGCGATACTCCGTGGGATAGGAAAAAGATGGCCTGCTTGCTGGAGCATATGGCCGCTGAGCCGTCGACCGTTGCTGTGATGAAGATGGAGCCGATGCTGAAGAAGGAGTTGTTGATGGTGCATAAGAGCAAGTAGCTCGGAGGTGGCCAGACTGTCCACACCGATAACAGCGACCAAACCTCATATCACAAGCATCAGAGGTATGTTGTCCCTGGCAGAAAATGCAGCTAACCGTAGCCTGGGGCTGCCTCGCCTGCTGCCTCTGTCGCGGAGGCCCTTGCTGCCGCGACTGCGATCTCTCCTGATGCGAATGCTGTTGCTGCTGATGCTGCGGTGGCCTCTGGGATCCACCAGGCCCTTGCCGCTCAGAACGCCCACGACCGGAAAACTGAGGTCGTGGCGGTCGTGGCGGCCACCAAGAACTGGCCTGTCCCCCGTCGTCCTGCGCTGGTCGCTTCCTGTCTGCGCCTTGAGCGACCAGGCCCCCACGTCTTGCGACGACGTGGTCTCCCCTCTCAACCCACTGGGCATGCTCTGCTGCCTCCTCCAAGGTCTGTAGTCTCTGAGCATGCACCAGAGTATAAATTTCTGGGCGCAGGCCCGACTCAAAGAGCTCCACCTGGTGCGGTCCATCCCTGGCGACGTAAGGTACGCAGTTGAGTAACCGCGTGAACCCCTGAAAATAGTCTAATGCTGTCCGGTCGCCTTGCTGAAGATTCTTTAAATCATCTTCCAGCTTTTTCTTCATACTCGTGGAGAAGTACGTATACAGGATCATCCTCTTGAACTCTGACCAGGGTAGCTGTCGAGTGATCTGAAACTCCAGGGGCTCCACCCGACGCCACCATGCATCAGCGTCCCCGTCTAAGCAGTGTACAGCCATATGTACCCTGTACTTCTGGTCAATGAAGAAGTCCCGGAATAACTTCTCCATTGACGAAAGCCAAGTCCTGATCTCCCACGGCTTAATATTCCGCCCTGAAAACCTGGGCGGTCCCCGCTTACAGAACTGAGTAAGTTTGTCAGCAATCTCCTGCTCCTCCGCAGGAGTCAATGGCCGGATTGCCCCCTGAGCAACTGGGGATGCCGTGGTCACCGGTCCAACTGGGGAAGCCACAGCAGGGGAGGGTGGTACGGGAGAACTCTCTGGGGGTGCAGCAACAGGCTGCGCCCTCTGTTCTAACATCTGCGTCAGCCGACCTATGGCCTCCTCCTGACGCCGCACGGCCTCTGACATCTGGGCCATCTGAGCCTGAAGCTCCTGCACCTCACTCTGCTGGCCCTACTCGGACTCCTCCGGCTCGGGCTCAGAGGAAGAAGGCTGCGAACGCGTCAACATTCTACGTTGCGGAGGCATCCTACCACAAGAAACCACACTCAGTATCATCACCCCACACGACCCAATCTAGCGAAAGTTAAAGACATTCTCCTATTTCTGTGACTTTATGTTGTCTGCAGCCAACATAACAGTCTACCAGAAGTAGGCTATGTCGATCCCTCTTCCATCATGGGAAGAGTTAAATAAGTAACACAACGACGTCCGCAAAATTGTCACGTCTCTCGCACCCTATCATCCTAGGGTCTGCCAAAAGCCTAGGGTTTCCTAAGTCCCAACTGACCTATCCCTAAGCTCAGATACCAACTTAATCTGTCACGCCCCGGAAACCGGGCTCGCCAACAGATCTGCCGTGCACACGGGATTTCCCGCGTACACGAAGCGCTGGTAACCTGCTCCGATATAATATGAACAATAAAAGAGCATAATACAGAGCTGAAGTAGAAGAACCACATAGTATCTCAGACTGGGACTACAAATAAAGCTGTAATAAGTACAATAATCTCCCAGCTCACCAAAATAATACAGCCAGCTGGCCAGGGCCAGACCCAAAATACCACAGTCTGAGTAAAGAGTACAACATCTGTCTAATATCCACTCTCAGTCTCACAGGAGATCTATCTACTCAGCGATCCCCTTACCTTTATCAGCTGCCGATGGCCTAGCAGCTCCCGCAGACGACTCTGCAAAATAAAGAAGAAGAAAGAGAGAAACAACAATGGGGGTGAGAACTACCAGATAAACCAGTAGCCTCCCCTAGTGGGTAAAACCTCAACTCTGACGCACCCACTAGGACTACTCGAGGCAACATGAAAGAACAGTGGTAAGCTATAAAGGCTGCAAAAAAAAAAAAAAAGGGAACTATTACCACTATGCCTCTAAATGCCATGTAGCATGAAATGACTGTATGCAACAATACCAAACATGCCTGCCTGAAATAACTCAGTCTTATGTCACTAGTAAAACTGGTACTGCCTGCTGTGCCTTGCCAAATCGGGTATGCTGGCCAATGCATAACACCGATAGGGGATAGTTGCCAAATTGGGTATGCTGGCCAACGCATAACACCGATAGGGGATAGGAGTCTCAAAGACTCTAAGCATGTCTGCAACACACTCTGGAGTGGCACTTGAGGAGAGCGACCCACACGAGTAAAATATCTCAGTAATAAGTATCAGAAGTGCCATAAAACAGCAGGACTGGATCATGACTATGATCAGAGTGGGAAAACCACCCACTAGGAAAACCCGATCCCCAACTGATGCAACAAACCAGTCTCAACCCCAATCTGATGCAAGGATAAACATCTGGTCGACCGCCTACTGTCCGCGGTCACCGCAAGACCCCACAACTCCACAATCTAGTACAAACTTGACTATACTATCCCAACCCCTGCTCATACATGAGCAACAAATATCTAGATGCAAAGGACAATAATGAAACATGTTCAGATCCCAATATGATAGTGGCCTCACTAGATGTTCAGTCATGCATGCAACTGTCTTATCTTTAAAAGCTGTAAAATAGTATCAAATATTTATTTTAAAAGAAGATTGATTTACTGATTAAAAGTTATTTGCATGCGAGATTATAGCCTTTGTCCCAATCACAGTGTCCCAATATAAGTCATCATATAATCTGTGGGTTTAAATTTTTGGAGAGTTCGTCCCAGCGGTTCTCGTCAATTGTCATATTAATTCGTCCCAATAGTTCTCATCAATTGTCCTGTTAGTTTGTCCTGTTAGTTTGTCCTGTTAGTTTGTCCCAATGGTTCTCATCAATTATCATATTAGTTTGTCCCAGTGGTTCTCATCAATTATCATATTAGATTTTAGGGGAGTTCCAGAAATCCCAGTGACCTTGTCAAAAATGAGGTAAGCAACAACCGCCCACCTCGAGTAGCTCAAACTATACCCCAGGTAGTCTCCTAGCTGCCCACAGTCCTTAGATCCTGCAAATCAGTGCACAACGCTCCCGGTATAAATACAAATCCCAAAAAGTACAATATTTGCTGTTTTTCAAATAGCACGGGAAAAGAGGAGTTTTTCACCTCTAAACTCTGCTCCAAAAATCCTAGAAAAATTACGGTTGCGTTCCTCGCGAAGAGCAGATCAAAATCGACTCTTTAAACGCCTCGATCAGATGCTCCTACACCAAGATAAAAATCGGAGAAGTCGATGCTGTCCAGAAATTTCCACAGCAAAAAGGGGGGGTCAAAGAGACCTCGGGAAACGTGCCAAAAGTGCGAAATTGGGCAAAGTGATCAACACGAAATTTGAAGCCTTACCTCTTAGGAACGCGCTGCCGCAAAAATCGTCCAAAAATTCCTCCTGGTTAGCACACAGGGATTTTTCGACTGAACTACGACGGGAAATGGGCCGAAAAAGAAAACCGTCGCAGTGCGCCGCGTCGCAGCTAACTCACTATCGGTATCTTCAAAAATTCTAAAATCTGGAGGAGAGAGATAGGAGAGAGAGAGGAATAATTTTCCTAAAGGGCCCAACCTCTGATTCTCTCTCTACGGCACAGAAACCGAGGTGAGAAATGGTGGGGGTGGGAGGCTTTATTTATAATGGGCCAAGGACCCTCACCAGATCCCGGGCAGAACAGGAAACAGCGAAAAGAGCCAACCAAAACGCGCCACGCGTCCACAAAACAGGAAACAGCCTGTGCAAGGGCCACTCAGAAGCCGCCACGTGTCCACGTGGTGCACATGCCCGGTCCCCGCGCCAGGTCTTCCGGAAGATGATGGCCAATCGGAGTGCCGCCACGTGATCCTTCTAGAAGCCATCCAACCACTCAGGAGCTGCCACGTGGCAGGGGAAAACTTCGGTGCTCCCGGTGCATGCCAGGCCGTGGACCGCACTCCCGCGTGCCTGCCCGCGCCTGCCCGCGCTGCCCGCGCCGCGCGCCGCTGCGCTCTGCCGCGCTCCGCCGTGCTCCGCCGCTGCGCCGCCGCCCGCCGGTCGCCGCCGGCTGCCGGAACAGTAATTCCGGCCGCCGGAATTACTGTTCCGGTGAACAGTACCATTGCGCCGAAAAAATAAAGTAAATATACCGTTTTGATCATTTTCGCGCGCTGAGTCCAAATCCGCCGTATGTTTCGTCAAATTCTCATCCGAAATTTTGCCGAAAGCTCCCGAAAAAGCCCATTTGCTCCGATTTTCGCGCCGAGTCTATATTAAATGTCCAATTTTGATTCTACAAGCTCTGTTTCACCGAATAAGCTTCCTACAGTCACTGTTTAATGTTGCATAGTTCTTGCGGGAGTCCGGATCATCACAGATGAACTTGTTGGTAGTTGTTGCAAAAGGCGCTTGATTTGATCGCTTCGCTCCATTCTTGCAATTGCGTCTTATGTGCCCTGCAAAACCACAATGAAAACATACCTTTGTACATGTTGAACCCGAAGTAGATGAGGTAGGCTTGTTTACGTTGGATGCGGTGATTTTTGTCGGAGGAGGAGAAACTGACTGGGGCACAAAGACCGTTTCACTCGAACTTGGATTATTGCTGGTTCGAGTGTATCCAAGACCCAACCAATTCGTTTGACCGAGACCAAGCAACTTGTCCAACTTGCGCCTTCCAGAAGAAAATTTCTTCAAATCGTCCTTAAGTTGGAATATGGTCTTCGCCATCTCCAATTTTTCTTGTCGAGTCTCGGAGTAGAGCTTCAAGAAGTAGTTAGCTTTATCCACCAGTTTGATGTGCTCCTTCTCGAAATGCTCGTTCTTCTCTTGAAGGGAAACATTGATTTTAACCAAGTTATCCTTTTCCACTTCAAGAGTGTTTGAGAGAGAAGTTGCTTCTTTAGATTATTCTTCAAGATCCCGCAATCTTCTTCTCAAACTCTTGTTTTGCTTTGCCAATTTCTTTGAATCCTTTAATAGTTTATGGTAGGCAAAAGCAAAGTCTTCACCTTCGGAGTCGCTCGGTTCATCGTCTGTTGCATTCTTTTCATCCAAGGTGTTGGACAATGAACCAGAGGAAGTCGCTGAAAAGCACATGTAAGGTGAAGTTGTGGACGCGTGGAATGCTATGGCGTTATCGTCCTTATCACTGGAAGATGACTCATTGGAAGTGGAAGTGTCATCCCAAGTGATGGCTTGCATAGCCTTCTTCTTTGACGGATTCTTGTTGGGACATTCTGTTGAAATGTGGCCATAACCTCGGCACTTGAAACATTGAATTTGTCCCTCAGAGTTCTTCTTGTCCTTTGAAGAACCCTCTTGCTTTCTTGACTTAAAGCTTGAAGATTCTTTGCCTTTCTTGGACTTAACGAAGGATGAGGATTTACTTGAATTTCCCCTTCGAAAGTTTCGGCGAAATTTCCTCGTCAAGAGTGCAAGTTGTTTCTCGAAATCCTCTATGGATAGATTATCATCAGCGTCTGAGGAGGATGAATCCGCGTCTTCTTCTTTTGTTGATTTCAATGTAAAACCTGAAGACTTAGAAGAAGAGGAAGGCTTTCCAGAAGAATAGTTAGTAGGAAAAGTCATTTCATACGTTTGAAGTGAACCAACTAATTCTTCTACTTTGATTTCGTCCGGGTGTTTTACTGTTTCAATGGCTGCGGCGAAATCTTTCCGGAAGAGTTCTCAAATTTTTTCTTACAACTTTTGATTCTGGAATTTTCTCTCCCAAGTTAGCACATGTATTAACGATATCTTGCAATCGTGTATAATAATCTGTGAACGATTCATTTTCTGCCATAAAAATTGAGTCAAATTTGCTCGTAAGCATTTGCAGTTTTTGAATCTTCACTAAACTTGTTCCCTCATGTGTAACTTGTAGAACATCCCAGATTTCTTTCGCAGTCTCACATGCCGAGACGTGAGAGAATTCGGTTTGCGACAAAGCATTAAATAAGGCATTAATTCCTTTGCCGCTGTAAGAAGAAGAATCAATTTCTTCCTTAGTCCATTTCGACCTAGGTTTGATGGTGACAACATCGATAATAACCTCAGTAGGATTTGTCCATCCAAACTCAATTGATTGTCAAACCTGTTCATCGATGGAAATTAAAAACGCTCTCATGCGTACTTTCCAATAAGCATAGTTTGTTCCATCGAAGAACGGTGGTCTATTGATGTTTCCACCTTCAACCATTGTTTACAACCCTATTACCGCTCTGATACCACTTCTGGGTTATGGATTATATGGATCTGAATAGGGGAAAAACCACCTAGAGGGGGGGTGAATAGGTGTAAACAATAAACACACTAAATCGTTGCGTAAAAAATAACCCAATGCGGAAAATAAATAAAGTACGCAAGATTTACGTGAAAAACTCCGTCACAGGAGTAAAAAACCACGGGACCGATAACATGGCGAAATCTACTAGAATTCAAACACATACAAGGTGATTTACCGTAAACCTACGACTCAATCTTTTTCATACGCTCCTAGTTGATCTTCTTCGCTCGCTCCGAACGCTCCTCGAATCTACAATTTGCGTCCCAACGCCGAATCCACGACGTCCAACGTCAAATCCACGACGTCCAACCGAATCCACGGTCTTCACCAATGTGGCACGCCTCGATCACACGAACGCGCCTCGCTTCGAATCCACGAGAGCGGTCACACCTTGAATCCACAAGGCCACGCGAATCCTCGCGCCGATTCTTGATAGATCGTTGTTTTGTTTTGTGATGATTCTCCGAATACTTAGATCAAAGATAGATAAGGAAATACCATCTAAGTATTCTTCAATTTGATTCTACGAAAAATAGGTGTTTGAAAACCCTAGAATCAAATTGAATAATATAGATGAAGAAACATAAGTTTAAACGTGATTTCCTTTCTTCTCTATATTTGTGGATTTTTCTATTATTTTTCCCGATCGATTTTTTGATTAAAATCGATTCATTTTCGTTCACTAGATCAACCCTAAAAGATGAGATTAGGGTTTATTTATAGGTTAGAAACCTTTGGAAGGGATAAGAATCAAAAACTGACTTAACAGAATTTTTCCCGCACGACGGTCCGGACTGGATTAAGTCTGATCCGGACTGTCGTCTTTTTCAGAAGATTTTCTAAAGAAACACAGTTCGGGGTCCGGACTGAAACAGGGGAGGTCCGGACTGTTCATGCAATTTTGCAGAATTAAGGTTCGGGGTCCGGACTGGAACAGGGGTGGTTTGGACTGAAAAACCGCATGAACTAAACTATGTTCGGGGTCTGGACTGGATTGGTCTGATCCGGATCCTAAACATCCAACTTGTCCAGTTTTTTATTTTTATGCAATGAAAACTTATCCAAGTGTTTCTAAACTACTCAAATGTATTCGGATCACCAAAATTATTTAGTTAAACGTACCTGATCATTCCGAATGCATTCTTCTTGAGATTGGTGTAATTGATCCACAATTCTTCATCTTCAATCTTCAAGACTTATACCACTTCATGAAATAAACCAATATAAAATCCTTAACAGACAGAATACTATTTTTGTATCTTCTTGAACATCCCATCGCCGCTCGAAGATTGAACATCAATATTCCTTATATCATCTGGAATAGAATGGCTCGCTATGTGGAGCATCCTCATCAAACGGAAAGACTTCCATTCCCTATGATAATTATGCGGATTTTACAAAAATTTGACGTCGACATTCGATTGTCAAGTTACATGCATAGTTTGGGGACTATCAATGATACAACTGTTGTGAAGTCACTTCCCAAGAAGCCAGATGACACACCGACACCTCCTCGAGGCAAGCGACCATCTACTTCAGCAGTAACAGCAGCAACAGCAGCACCAGCAGCAACAACAGCAGCAGCTTCAGGTCTTGGACCATTTGATACTTCAGAGGATGAAGCCTCTGTGACATCAATCTATAGGGAGCAACAACGGCTTTCGTCTGAACAAGAGCAGATTTCAATCAAACAAGGCCGAATCTCTTCGGACCTTGTACAAAATACTACAACCCAAGTCGACTTGAAGAAAAAGTGCAAATCTTTGGCAAAGTTGGTCTAGAAGATTTTCACAAAACATGGATGCAGCAGCTCTGACGAAAAAGATTTAGATTGATGATTTTTTTTTGTATTTTTTTTCTAATAGTTTCTCTGTCACGCCCCGGGGTCGAAACTGCGACCCGGGCTCACCAACAGATCCGCCACCTATGCAAAACCCCGCATAGGCGAAGCGTCCTACCTGCAAGAAAGGGCTACAGCTAAACATATATCAGAGCTATAAGATAAAACTGTTGTAAAATTAAAACCAATCATCTGTACAACTGGAAAAATAAAGATACAAAGTCCATCTCCCATAAATGATAATCATACAATATCCTCAAATACAAAAACTCGGAACTCAACAGGGAGGTAATCCTGAAATAAATAATACATCAGTGTACATGCTCTCAGTACAAGTTAGATCCTCACAATACATCAGTCTCTCAAAAGAGAAAATAAAATAACTAATCTACTGATTGTACTATAGATCTCCACTGAAAGGGGGTACAGCTACTCTCCAAAGATAGGTAGGGATCTTGTAATATCACAACTTTTCGTGTAACGTTTTACCCTCCTGCTAATAAATTACAAGTTAGAGGAAACCGAATTAACGGGTTTTCTTAAGTTGATAATCATATGGTGCGGTTATTTTTCTGTGATAGAACTCGAAAAATGATGAACGGCGGTGCGACCGGATCCGAGTTCCGACTTACGGATTCTCCGGAAAGGGGTTCTTAGGGTCGCGGTAACCGTAGTGTGCATCGGAATCCGTGCAAAAAATCAGGCACCCTTTTCGAGGAGATAAGTAATTATCTCTTGTGATTAAATAATTATTAATTAATTATTAAATACCCGGATGTGGATTTTTCGGTACGTATCAAGAGAAAAATCAGTTCTTCCCGAAAAGAAAAGAGAAGGAAAACCCTAGCCGGAGAGAAGAGAGAGAAAGAGGAAGGGAAAACCCTAATCGGAGGAGAAAAGAAAGAAAGAAGGAGAAATCGGAGGGACCCAATCGTTCCCGATCAAGTGCCGAAGCCGGGAGCGTGAACGGATAGCCTTCTCAGACGAAATCGTGGTAAGCGATGCTCTTTTTCCGTTGTTTTGGGGGTTTTCACCGTTTTCGTTTAGTCACCGCCGCCGCCGTCTCAAGACTGCCGCCGCACCCCAGTCGGCGCTGCGCGGGGCAAACCCGCGCCCGCGCTGCAGGCAGCACCGCGCGGGGCAAGTCCGCGCGGTCGGGCTGCCCGCAGCGCCGCACGGGGAAGGCGCCCGCGCGGCGCGGTCGGGCTGCCCGCAGCGCCGCACGGGGAAGGCGCCCGCGCCCGCGCTACAGGCAGCGCCGCGTGGGGTAAGCCACGCTGTCGGGCTGCCAGCAGCGCCGCGCGGTCCAGGCGCTAGCGTCCACGCTGTAGGCAGCGCCACGCGGGGCAAGCCGCGCGGTCGGGCTGCCCGCAGCGCCGCGCCGGGCAGGCCGCGCCGCGGGCAGGCGCCGCGCGAGGGGGCTAGCGCCCGCGCCGTCGCCCCGCTTGTGGTGCCGCGCGGGGTTGGTGCCCGCGCGGTCGTGCCGCATGCGGCACCGCGCGGGGCTGGTGCCCGCGCGGCCGTGCCGCATGCGGTGCCGCGCGGGGCCGGTGCCCGCACGGCCGCATGGCATGCAACGACGCAATAGAAGAGGTCGCGGCCGCGTCGTCCTTCGCGCTCCGTCGCGTCGTCCGTCGCGCGTCGCTGCCGCCGCCGTGCCGGGTTTTTGTCGTACTCTTGGGTTTTGGACTCCGTTTCTTTACATAATACATTTCGGTTCTGACCGTGGTTCTCTTGGGGACTTTCTTTGGTCTGAGTGCCGATTGTGAGCATGTTTTGGTCCCAGGTGTTCCGGTCAGCACATTTCGAGGTGGGTACTTTTTGGTATTTTCGGTGTATTGTCGTTCCCGTGTATTTTGTGAAATTAAAGTAGATGTTTTTGGTAAACTGTCTAACCCCATTGCATGAGAATTCCGTTTTATTTCTAACTGAGGCGACTGAGGTCGCGGTGCTGTATTACATGCCAGTTTCGGCATATATGCTCATAATTGCTTACACGCACACCGGCGGTCTGGCCACCGCATAGTGTGTATTTTTTTGAAAAGATGGTACGATTACCCGTGTACCCCACGACTAGGGATGATGGGGACCCCTCACGGTGAGGCGACTGCTTCTTGGGTAGTAGAGGGGTTGGAGGCACCAAGGAATGAGCACAGTATCTGGGGTAGGTGCCCAGTGTGTTTGTGACAGGGGATTTAGCGATTCATGAGGGGGAAGTGGAATGCTCTGGTGTATCGGTTTGTTCATTACAGTTTATAGCATTTACTTGTTTATCACCTACTTTATCAACCACTGACTACCCACACCGTGACAGGTCCGAGCAGGGGTGGGAACCGGGACGACGGTGAGGCAGCGTTTATAGGACCTTAGCCGCTAAGGCTAATGAACATTTCAGTGTTGCGGTTATCTTTTATTGTTTTTGGTTAGTAAGCTTGTGATTGCTTGTTAGTGGATTATTGTGGATGTTGGGTTGAGATCTTAGCGTAGGAATGACATCTTACATCTGTGCTTGCTGAGACTTATATATGCGGCTTATTTTCAAATATCAAAATGGTTTCGAAAGTGTTTTTAAACCAAGTGTCATGTGGGCACTGATTTCTATACCCGTGGATTTATCCTTTCAAGCAATGTTGCCGCTTAAATGAGATTGCGAAAACGTTTTGTAAAATCGGGTGTCGTGTGGACACCGTCTTTCAAATCTGTGGATTTATTCTTTTCATTTGCAATGTGGTGATTATTATTTTATGGTATGATCTCTCCTTCTGATGGCAATGATTGCATGGTTAAAGTACTAGTCGTGTTCGAAACACCGTACATATACAAAGGAGACTCCGTCCGTTTGGGGAGTGAATTTGTATATGTGGCGGGTCTGGCACGCACCGGAGGCAAGGTTAATTTCAAGAAAAAAAAATATACACATTTTTCCGCTTTTTTAAAACCTCCAGGGCGTGACAGATCTAGCTCGCGACTCCCTCGCCTCGAACAACAACCGCAGAATCAGCAACATCCGCTAAGACTCTGCAAAACAGATGAGAGAAAAGAAAGAAGAGGGGGGGGACCCCCAGTGGGTGTGAGAACTACACCAAAAGGGAGTTCTCAGTGGGTACCACCGCCAAGTCCGACGATCTGCCCACGAAGTCTACTAGAGGCATAAGATAACGAAGCAGTAAAAACTAAATAAAAGCTGGAGATACTCTACATCTCGCACAATGGTCGAAGTACTCTCAACGACATGGGATCACCGTCAACCCAAACGACTCCCAACAACACTAGCACTGGTCTAATCACAGCTACTAGACTCCACTCGGCCCCCAGGCACGAATGCAACAATAAAAGTATCTGCCTGAATAAACCCAATCAATGGACCAGTAAAAACTGGCACTGCCTGCTGTGCCTACCATATCGGGTATGCCAGCCTACGCATAACACCGATGGGGAGAAGGAGTCTCAATGACTCAAAGCCTGCCATATCGGGTATGCCAGCTTACGCATAACACCGATAGGAAGAAGGAGTCTCAAGGACTCAAGGCCTGCCATATCGGGTATGCCAGCCTACGCATAACACCGATGGGAAGAAAGAGTCTCAGGGACTCAAAGCCTGCCTGTCGCACACTCCGGAGTGGCACTCGAGGGGGGGGCGACCCGCACGAGTAAAGTAACCATGTCTCGATATCTCACTGTAGCAGGACTGGATCATGACCATGATCGAAGTGGGAAAACTCATCCACTAAAGGGAAACCCGACCCCCAAACTGAAACAATAGTAAACAATAAGTGGGAAACTCCATCCACTAGAGAAAATCTGATACCCAATCTGATGCACAGGTACATATCCGGTCAACTGCCCAATATCCACGGTCGCCACAAAACCCCACAAGTCCACAATCTAATCCAACCTGTCCCAGACACACAGTCCCGACTACACTATCCCAAACCCCTGCTCGAACCCGAGCAACATGAATCTAGAAGAAAAGGAGAAAGAACAAACATGGTTTCTCCTAAGTCAGATTCCAACATGATAGTGTAGCAGTAAAAGATAGCCTATCTAAATGTCCATACAGCATGAAATTGTCCTCAAGAAAGATAGAAGTAAGAACATGTCAAATGGTAGCTCTACAAGATATAAACAACATGCCAAAATCACTAATAAACTACACCTGTTCATAATGCATGATCTATAATCCATAATAACTCCTCAGAATCACACCCGCACATAGATGTAACATCCTGTCCCCTCGAATGATCAATCCTCATGAAAGACTATGTGCTAACATGACATGCTAATAAATCGCTACTATAAATGTCAATCCCACATAAATAGGCCAATGACTAATTAAGCATGAACTCTATATCATCTAGTATGAAATGAACATAGTCATCTACAGTATGCTAGATCTCAATCCACTAGAAGCATGTACAATAGTCAAGTAAGCATCAATCACATAATCAAGGCCATTTCCATGCTTACATCTCATTTTGTTTAGTTGTATCTTAAATCATGCATGCTAGCAATCAAAAGAGTAATAAGCCGAGAAGGTAAGCTTTCCTCTACCATCAACTTGAATATCCAAACTTGCTAGTTCCCAAAGTCATAACATGAATAAATATTTTCTAATTCCCTGATACAATTATCATTCCTAAGCTTACTCTTCAACCATATATGGGTCTCACATGCATCCATTCTAACATATAGAATTAGAGAACCGTCCACCGGTTCTGGGGACAAGGCAACCCACCTGAAACGCTTTCCGCAGGCAAAGCCGAAGTCGGTGAAGTGCGTAGTCACGCGCTATCAAAATCTGCTGAAACTGCACCCTCGGTACTCCGTCGCACAAATCTCTGCTCCAACCAACCTCGCAACCACAACACAATAATCAATACCCCACAACAACCAAACAACATATGTTGTTTCCACAAACCAGCAGAGAAGAGGGGGAATTTCACCTGCGTACAATCCTCCAAAAATTATAGAAAAATCACGGTTGCGATCCTCGTGACGACTAGATACAATTCGAGTATTTATACGTCCCGTTCCGACACCTGTAGGCCAAGATACAAATTAAACAATGTGGGGCGCCGGCAATCCACAACACTGCAAAAACTGCGGGATACAACCCCAAAGAAGCTCAAATCTCACCTTCGAAGAGTACTTAGAAAAATTCAATAAAAATACGGGTACGTTCCACTCGAAGCGTAGATATCAATAGAGTCCTTAAACGCCTCATTCCGATGCTCGTAGACCGAGAAAATCCAACAATACTCCACCGCTGTCATAAGCCACGCAGCAGTACAAAGGGGTTAGAGAACGCCTCGGGAACTATGCCAAAAACTCGAAATAAAGAGAAGTCATCAACAGGAAAATCGAAGCCTTACCTCTCATGAACGCGTTGCTGCAAAAATCGTCTCAAAATTCCATTGGGGTGATCCGGTGTGTCTCACGGACTGAAGAGCGACGGTAAAAGCCAAAAATCCAAGGTGTGTCAATGTGCGCCGCGTCGCAGAAAACGCAGATGACACGTTCTCCAAAAATGCCCAAGATCCGAGGAAGGGTAGAGGACAAGCTGGGGAGTGCTCTGCTCAAAGGGGAGGCTCTTAGACTACCAAAAATCCCGCACCAAAAGCTCCCATTGCCTATTTATAGGCTGAAATCCAAGAAGAAACACACAGTTTGGGGGACATTTCCGGGCGCCCGAAAGAATCGGGCGCAAACAGTGCCTTGATCATAGCCATTCATCACGCGTCCGAAACACCCACAGCGCGACACATCATCCCACAACAGGCAACAGCCGAGCCAGCCTCCAACCTTGCGTCGCGTGGCCTGCCGCGGACGCCGACGTGTGGCGCGGCCGAGCGCGGGAAACGCGCGTCAACGCGCCAACGTGCGGGCCTGCACCCGCCGCCTACGCCCTCTGTACGCACACATCCTGAGGCCACCCCTGCCTGCTCCATGGACCCAGTCCACTACACCGACCAATCCACTGCGGCCACGTGTCCCAAGGCAAACCAACGGAAAGACGATCTGTGGCACGACGCCCCTGTGCACCGCGCGCCCGTGCGCCTGCCCGCGCCCACTCCGGCGCCTGCCCGGGCCCGCGCCGCCGCGCTCCGCCGCTGCCCGCCGTCGCCGGCGCTACACCCGGCCGCCGGAACAGTGCCCAATGCCTCAAAATCCGTGCGCGGCATCCGGGCTCCGAAAAATACAAGTAGTCTGTTTTTATCGTTTTCGCGCGCTGAATCCAAATCCCCTGTCCGTTTTGCCAAATTCCAATCCTCAAATTTTCCGAAGGCATCCAGATAAGTGTTCCTAACCCAAATTTCGCATTGAGTCCAAATTTGATATCCGATTCACGCGAAACCCCTTCTAAACATTCGACGGGGCCATCCAACTACTCTCGTGATCCATTTAACACACTAAGTCCATCACTTGTCTCCTATTTGAGCACAAACACCGCCGACGCACCACAAAGGCCTCCAGAAGCTGCAGATATAACAGTAAACCATACGTGGGAATTATGGGTCCTCACATCCTCCCCCACTAAAAGAAAGTTTCGTCCTCGAAACTAACATAACTCAAAAGGTGTCTCAAAATCAAGGGTAGGTACTCATAATCACTGTCTCCAGCTCCCAAGTCGCCACACACTCCCCGTGAATACTCCTCAACAACAACAATAGCCAGTACGGCAAGGCCTGGTTTCGCAATCCTCTCATCTCTCGAGCCAGAATTCGCAATGGGTGTCCCTCATACTCCAAACACTCGCAGACCTCAAATAGAGCGAGTCAATCATGGGCGAGGGATCAAAAAGCAAAACACTCCTGAGCTGAGACGTGAAACACCACAGGGGCTCCATCAAAAGACTGGGGGACAAGAAAATAACAACCAGTGCTACACGCACCAACACCACAACCTGGGGCCAATCTCAGCAAGGGCAATCCGAAACACACCCATGCTATCACCTAAGAAGGAAGGAAGCCCTAACAAACTGGAGTCCTCACTCGGTCACTCCCAAATCCTGACCATCCGAGTGGACTGCACAACCGCGGTCTACCATCAAAAGGGACCCACAGGGACACAACCTCATGCCCTGCTCACCACCATGGTCCTACACAACGCCAGCTGTGGAATCATCAAACTAAACTCCAAAAAGTTCTCCCGCTCAAGGTATCCGCCACCACAGTGGCTCCGTCTGGGTGATACTGGATGCTCATCAATAATCTAACAGCAACTCCACAGCCACCATGGGAGGCATCATTATAACCCGCAAATCCATCTCCCACCGCTGACCAAGTTAAAATCGGCGCTGGTATCAATCTCATCATCCGCTCGTCAAGCTCCGCTGGCACTGCCCATGTCACGCCCCGGGGTCGAAACTGCGACCCGGGCTCGCCAACAGATCCGCCGCCCATACGGGAAGCCCCGTATAGACGTAGCGTCTAACCTGCAAAAGATCATCTATACTATACAGATATCAGAGCTGAATGGTAAATGCAGAATAAAATAAATACAACTCTAGAAATATACATCCCAAGTCCTCACCAAAATAAATATATCTCTCAAAACAAAGAAGAGTACAACTCAATCCTCACTACATGATCACTCAACATGAACTCTCAAAATGTAAGGGGGTACATCTACTCTCAGGACGACAACTGGTAGGGATCTATCTCGCGACTCTCTTACCTCGATCAGCCGGATCAGCAATAGGTGCAGCAGGAACAGGAGTAGAAGTCCCTGGGAAAAAGACACCACGACGGGTGTGAGAACTACATCCCATAGTAGTTCTCAGTGGGTGCCGCCAACAAGCCCGACGGTCTGCCCACTAAGTCTACTAGAGGCATAAAGTAACATATGCAGTGCTGTAAGTAAAAGCTAGAAAAGTAAACTCTACAGCTACTATGCCTCTATCTAGATGCTCAAGAGTGGAACAGAAAGAACACAATGCTACAACTAGCTCTCGACTCAGATCACCCAATCTAAACTGACTGCCTCCTCGGGTCCAGTCAAACCTACGCCTACCTACTGCCGTTACATCCCGGAGGACCGGACTTACGTAGGGCGTCCGTGACTGCCAAAACTGGCCCAGCCAGAGGGACGGTGTCCGTGACTGCCAAAACTGGCCCAGCCAGAGGGACAATGCATCGACAAGTCGCGATAGAAGTATCAGGCCCAACTCCGGAGTGGCTCTCGAGGGGCGCGACCCCAACGAGTAAAGTATCCACGCATCTCTGTCGAGCTCAAATGTGGCTTATGCAGGCTATAATCCAAATCCCCGATCAACAAGATCGGCAGTAACCAACAAAACACTGTCTCTCTCACAGGCTGGAAAACTACACAGCCGAGACCCAATGTCACTCTGACGGCTCCCAAAGAATCCTGATCTATAGACTGCTATCAGACTCCACTCGGTCCCCAGACACGAGTGTAAATGCATACCACAACAACCCGACCTCTCGGCCCACTACTCGGGCGAGGAAAACTCTAAGTCCAGAGTGCAGTATAGAACAATGATGTGGGGATGTCTAGAGCAGTAAAAACCTAGCCCAAGTTGGAGTTTTCTACAGTCTGGCTGAACATGCTGCATATGGCGGGGGTGCTAGGTCAAGTTCCAAGATAACAATAATTAACAGGATGTAGGAAAGATAACATATCACATAATCATCTGAATACAACAGGAACATCAATTTTTCACCGACTGACACACTATCAATATACTATTCTAATCATGCAAGTCCCTACACATATAGAATTAATAAGCAATCAGTAGATCTTGAAGATATGGCCACCCACCTGAAGAGCTGAACTGTCCAAAATCCCACAGCTAAAAAAATACCAAGAGAACAACAACTCCAAGTCCAAAGGGTCCAGCACGATCTGCAATCCCTCCTGGGTGCGACACAAGGCTAAAATTACACTTTAATCCCAAAATTTAACCAAGTATTACAATCTGAAATTTTAGCCGCAAAGATGTTAATTTTTAACCTACAGACAGGGCTCCAAAAATTCTGATAAAAATACCACAGCGATCCTCGCGTCGATACCTTCGAAACGGGTACCTGCAAGCCCAATTCCGAGCACCGTAGGCCAAGTTACAAATTCCACAGTACCGGTGGGCAAAATCTCACAACCATACAACTGTAAACTCTCGCACAGATAAAAAGGAAAAATGTATACCTCCAGGAAGGTCTTGGAAAAATCCAATAAAAATACAGTGATGATCCTCGTGTCGAGTAGATGAAAAAAGTGTATAGGCTCGCTTTGATCCGACGCTCGAGCGCGGAGATCTCCTCGAATCAATCCGCTGCCCTCAAAAATCCAAACAGTAAACAAGGTCCTCAGTGAGCATGGAGAAACTCCTCGAAATGCATGAAACGAGGAAAAGTGGAAAACAAAAAAACTGTAGCCTTACCTGTGGCGGATCCAACGGCGAAGAAATCGCTCGAAAAGAAGGTCGGAGTAGGCCGGGAGAGCACGTGCACCGAAACGCGACGAAAGAAACACCGGCGAAAGAACGTCGCGACGCGCCAAGAAAATGGGAATCTCGAAAACCGTGCCTCATAAAATCTCCAAACTCTGCAGAAGGATGCAGCACAGCATGGGGGTGAATTCCTCTGAAGAAGCCCGAGAGAGAAAAGGCCGAAATCAGTGAAAAAAACCCACTGTGAAGTGAGTTTGGGCTATATATAGGCCCACCCAAACAATTGGGAAAATGACCCTCATGTCCCCAGTTTCGGGCGCTGGACCAGGTTTCGGGCGCCCGAAACCGGCGGAGCAACAGACCGCGGCCAAGCGTCCGAAATGCCCTGGGGCTGCCACGTCACCCGCACAGCAAACAGCTGTGCGGGGCGTACCGGGAGCGGCCACGTGGCCCTCCCGGGGGCCGACGCGTGTCCCGCACAGCGAACAGCTGTGCGGGGCGCGCGTGCTACCGCCGCGTGGCGCCTCCCCCGGTCAAACGGGTAGGTGGCTCCCGCCAATGGCAGGGCGCCACCTGGCCTGCACAGTGGTCACGGTCACACGTGCGGGCAGGCGCCGCTGCCATGCACGCGCCCCGAGGCGGGGTCCCGCGCTCCCGTGCGCCGCGCCTGATGAGCCAACCAATCACGTGCCGACACGTGTACCCCGCACCCGGTCCACGCACCCTACTTCGGGTTCCGTGGACCGCGCCGCATGCACCGACCAACCGGGGGCTGCCACGTGTCCACCCGCCTTGGTCCATGCACCGTCGCGCCCGCTCTATAGACCGCATGCCTTGAGCCCGCGAATCAGGCGGCGCCACGTGTCCCAGCGCTGGGCTCATGCACCCCGCCACCACGCTCTGTGGACCGAGCGCCGCGGACCGGCCAATAACAGGCCGCCACATGGCATTTCCGTGGTCCACGACCCCTCCCATGCACTGAAATCCACAAAAAACTTTCGGGAGTCCCTTTTTGGGCATCCGGACTCAGAATTTAACAAGCAAATAGCCGTTTTCAAGCGTTTTTCCGTGCTGAATCCAATTCCAACCTCTGTTTGGCCTAAATCCTTTTCAAAATTTTGGCAAATGCAGCCGAAGGCCAAAACAGCAATAGATATCTCACATGGTCCATCTGTGGCATCCCTTTGATGCACTATGGGCCAGACACACCAACAATAGATGTTCTAAAGAATGGATTCACCAGAAAAGGTTGCATGGGAACCTAGGCCACCACATCCTCCCCCACTAAAAGGAAGTTTCGTCCCCGAAACAAGAAAAACAAACAGACGTACCTCAACCAGAAGTTTCGAACAGAAAGGGGTAGGTATCTCTCATCACTGTCTCCGGCTCCCAAGTAGCCTCACGCTCCTCGTGATTGCTCCACAAGATCTTCACATACGGAATGGCCCGGTTGTGCAATTCCCTCACCTCACGAGCAAGAATTCGCAACGGGCGCTCCTCATAACCAAGATCCTCGCCGATCTCCAAAGAAGTGAAGTCAATCACGTGCGAAGGGTCAAACACATATCTCCTCAGAGCCGAGACGTGGAAAACATCGTGAAGTCCGGCCAGGCGTGGAGGAAGGGCAACACTATAAGCCACAGGGCCTACTCTCTCAAGTACCTCGAAGGGTCCAATAAAGCGGGGACTGAGCTTCCCACGCACTCCAAATCTCTGGACCCCTTTCGAAGGCGAGACCTTCAAAAAGACATGATCACCAATCTGAAACTCTAGGTCTCGCCGCCGAGTATCAGCGTATCTCCTCTGATGACTCTGGGCTATCTCAAGATGTCAGCGAACTAATCTGACTTTCTCCTCGGCCTCCAACAATAAATCCGGTCCCAAAGTCCTCCTCTCACCCACGTCACTCCAATACAAGGGCGACCGACACTTGCGTCCATACAACGCCTCAAACGGAGCCATCTGAATGGTCGCCTGATAGCTGTTGTTGTACGCAAACTCAACCAATGCTAAGTGCCGGTACCACCCTCCTCCAAAATCCATAACGCACGCTCTCAACATGTCCTCGAGGGTCTATATGGTGCGCTCAGACTGTCCATCGGTCTGTGGTTGGAATGCTGTGCTAAATCGGAGCTGGGTCCCCAAGGCTGACTGTAGACTCCCCCAAAAGTGTGATACGAACCTTGGGTCCCTATCTGATACGATCGAGGCGGGTACACCGTGAAGTCTCACCACCTCATCCAAATACAACTGTGCAAGACTCTCCAACGACCAAGTCATCAGTACAAGCAAGAAGTGTGCAGACTTGGTGAGTCTATCCACGATAACCCAAATCGCGTCGGCCCCACTCTGCGCCCTCGGCAGTCCAGTGACGAAGTCCATGGTGATGTGGTCCCACTTCCACTCGGGAATTGGAAGGCTCTGCAACTTGCCAGCAGGAACCTGGTGCTCTGCCTTCACTTGCTGGCAAGTTAAACATTGAGCCACAAATCTCCCAATGTCCCGCTTCATTCCGGACCACCAGAAGTGTGCCTTGAGGTCCTTATACATCTTAGTACCACCAGGATGAATGGTATAAGGTGTATAATGGGCCTCTCTCAAAATCTGATCTCTGATCTCTGGATCCGTAGGCACACACACTCGGTCCCTGTACCGTAGTACTCCCGAGCTATCCACTGCAAAATCCCCTAACTGATCTGCCTGAATCTGCGATCTGATCCTCGTCAAGTGGGGGTCCTCACTCTGTGTCTCCCTAATCCTGTCCAACAGAGTGGGCTGCAAGACCATAGACATGAGTCTAGTAGAGACCCCAGGGGATACCACCTCAATCTGTAAACGCTTCAGCTGCTCCACAAGCGGTGCCTGCTGTGTGATCAACATGATCAAACTCTGCACTGACCTCCGACTCAAAGCATCTGCTACAACATTGGCCTTGCCGGGATGATAAAGGATGCTAACATCATAGTCCTTTAGTAACTCCAACCACCGGCGTTGCCTCAAATTCAGCTCCTTTTGAGTAAACAAGTATTTCAAACTCTTATGATCAGTGTAAATCTCACAGTGCTCACCGTAGAGGTAATGCCGCCACAACTTCAAAGCGAACACCACAGCTGCAAGCTCCAAATCATGAGTAGGGTAATTCTTCTCATAATCCTTTAATTACCGTGAAGCATAACCAATTACCCTACCATGCTGCATCAAAACACATCCCAAACCGCTGTGAGAGGCGTCACTATAAATCACGAATCCATCGCCCATCACTGGTAGTGCTAGAACTGGTGCCGAGATCAATCTACTCTTTAGCTCCTCAAAACTCTCCTGGCACCGCTCAGTCCAAACAAACTTTATCACCTTCTTGGTCAAACTGGTCAGGGGGGTAGAGAGCTTCACAAAGCCCTCTACAAACCGACGGTAATAACCTGCTAAGCCCAAAAAGCTACGGACCTCAGTAATCGTTGTCGGTCTAGGCCAATCCCGAACAGCATCAATCTTCGTCGGGTCTACTGCCACTACTGCGGCTGATACAATGTGGCCTAGAAATGCAACCTCCCGAAGCCAAAATTCGCACTTTTTAAACTTGGCATACTGCTTCTTCTCTCGCAAAAGCTGCAGCACTATCCTCAAGTGCTCCTCGTGCTCCAAATCACTCCGGGAGTAAATCAAAATGTCATCAATGAACACAACGACGAACCGGTCCAAGTACGGCTGAAATACCCAGTTCATTAAATCCAAAAATGTAGCAGGGGCATTAGTCAAACCAAAAGGCATAACAGTGAACTCAAAATGCCCATACCGGGATCTAAAAGCCGTCTTGGAGATGTCCTCGGCCCTCACCCGCAGCTGGTGGTAACCTGACTGGAGATCAATCTTCGAGAACACTGACGCTCCCTGCAACTGATCGAACAAATCATTTATCCGTGGTAGGGGGTACTTGTTCCGAATGGTCACTTTGTTCAGCTCTCTGTAATCAACACATAATCGAAGCGACCCATCCTTCTTCTTCACGAATAACACCAGCGCTCCCCACGGAGATACACTGGGCCTGACAAAACCTACGTCCATCAAATCCTGAAGCTGGGCCTTCAACTCCCTCAACTTGGCAGGGGCCATCCTATAAGGTGCCTTTGAGATTGGTGCGGTTCCGGGAACCACATCAATCACAAACTCTATCTCCCTCTCCAGCGGCATAGTCGTCAACTCCAGGGGAAACACATCTGGGAACTCACGGACAATAGGGATATCCTCGAGCCCCAGTGCCGCCGTAGACACCTCTACAATCGTCGCCAGGAAAGCGGTGCAGGCCTCTGCTCATCATCCGCCTAGCCCTCGCCGAAGAAACAGTCATCGCAAAGAAGGTGCTCTGGCAGCCTCTGAAAACGAACTCCTCCTGTCCAGGCTCGCGGAGGGTCACCGTCCTCTCTCTGCAGTCTATAGAAGCGAAATATCGCGACAACCAGTCTATGCCGAGTACAACATCGAAATCCTGGAGCTGCTGCAAGACAAGCAAATCTGCCGGCAAGATCCAGGATCCCAACTGTACAGGGTAATCCCTACAATACTCCTCGACATGCAAGACATGGTCTGGGATCTGAACCTCTAATGCATGCGATAAAGAAACTACCTCTATACCATGTAGGGATGCAAATGCTCTACTAATGAATGAATGTGATGCACCAATATCAAAAAGAGCACGTGTACGAACTGCATAAATCAAAATAATACCTGCGACGACAAGATCAGCTGCTGAAGCATCCTCAACCTGAGCGGCATAGACTCGCCCGCTCGGCGCCGGGGGACGTCGCTCTGGCTGTCGCGAAGAGGAAGAAGCATGATCGAGCCTACCATAGGCCGCAGAAGGCCCTACCAGCAGATAAGGAACAGAAGGTGCCGAAGCTGAGCAAGGAGCTGGAGGACCTGCTCTGGGGTACGAACTCTGAAAGTGATCGGTCTGCCCGCAACGGAAGCAACGGCCCTGCCTCTGAGAACACTGAATCGGTGAGTGCGGCCCTCCACAAATGACACATCGGTCAGGGCGTGGCTGCCGCGAGGTCTGCTGCTGCTGCGAAGACTGACGAGATGCTCCAGATCTCTGGCGCCCCTGATACCCACGACCTTGAGGATGGAATCGTGAAGGTCTCGGGGGTCCCTGCCGACTCGACTGCCCCTCATCCATCGGTGCCGGGCGCTTCGCCCCAGGAGTCACTACGAGGGCTGGAGCCACCTCCCCCATCACCGCCTCTCCACACTCAACATAGAGTGCCTGCTCCATAGAGGCCTCCAAGGTCTGCAATCTGCGTGAGCGAACAAACTGATAAATGTCCCAGCGCAATCCTCGCTCAAACATGTAAATCTGGTGAGCCTCATCCCTGGCCACGTGAGGCATACATGCCAACAGCTGATTGAAGTCAGCTATGTACACATGCACGGGCCTATCTCCCTGGCGGAGATTCCTCAGCTGCTCCTCCAGTCTCTGACCAACACTCTCAGGAAAGAAGGCCCCTAGAAGAAGACTGCGGAACTCCGCCCAAGTGAGAAGCTGGGTCCCAGGCAGACCAGCAGGTCGCACATGCCGCCACCAAGCCTCGGCGTTGCTCTCCAAGAAGTGTGTAGCCAAGAGGACCCGAAACCGATCCTCAATGAACAAACTCTCAAAATGACGCTCCATGGCCGTGATCCAAGACTCGGCCTCCCACGGCTCTGCACTCAGACCAGAAAAATGGGGTGGATCGAGCTGGCGGAACCTCATCAACAGATCCACCACCGCACGCTGCTCAGCTGAAGTCAAAGGTCCCGTCGACCCAAACGGTGGTCTGCTAGAAACCGGCCCAACAGGCACTGCCGGTGCAGTCTAAACCACAGGGGGCGCCACAACTAGCAAAGAAGGCACAGGCGAACTCTCAGGGGGTGCTACAACGGGCTGCGCCCTCTGCTCCATCATGAGCATCAACCGACCCATGGCCTCCTCCTGGCGCCGAGAAGCCTCCTCCTGGCGCTGTGAGGCCTCCTCCTGGCGCTGTGAAGCCTCCTCCTGGCGCTGAGATGTCTCCTCCTGATGCCGAACCGCCTCAGACAACTGTGCCATCTGAGCACGGAGCTCCAGAACCTCTCTCTGCTGTCCCTGCCCCGAGTCCTCCTGCTCGAGCTCAGAGGATGAAGGCTGCGAACGCGCCGACATCGTGCGTCGCGGAGGCATCACTCACCTGAGGAACAAAACAAACAATCAGAACCCAAAACAATACTCGACCCAATCTAGCGAAAGTCAAAAGGCATGTCCCCCTTCCCATAGTACTATGTTGTCTGCAGCCAACATAGTTGCCACCGAAGGAAGACATGTCGATCACTCATCCCATCCACTGGGAGAGTTGGGAACCCAATCAAGACTCTCGCTAAAAGGTTACGGCTCTCACGTAAGTCACCCTAGGGTCCAACCACAAGCCTAGGGTTTCTAAGTCCTCAATGACCTACATCCTAGGCTCTGATACCACTCTAATCTGTCACGCCCCGGAGTCGAAACTGCGACCCGGGCTCGCCAACAGATCCGCCGCCCATACGGGAAGCCCCGTATAGACGTAGCGTCTAACCTGCAAAAGATCATCTATACTATACAGATATCAGAGCTAAAAGGTAAATGCAGAATAAAATAAATACAACTCTAGAAATATACATCCCAAGTCCTCACCAAAATACATATATCTCTCAAAACAAAGAAGAGTACAACTCAATCCTCACTACATGATCACTCAACATGAACTCTCAAAATGTAAGGGGGTACATCTACTCTCAGGACGACAACTGGTAGGGATCTATCTCGCGACTCCCTTACCTCGATCAGCCAGATCAGCAACAGGTGCAGCAGGAATAGGAGTAGAAGTCCCTGGGGAAAAGACACCACGACGGGTGTGAGAACTACATCCCATAGTAGTTCTCAGTGGGTGCCGCCAACAAGCCCGACGGTCTGCCCACTAAGTCTACTAGAGGCATAAAGTAACATATGCAATGCTGTAAGGAAAAGCTGGAAAAGTAAACTCTACAGCTACTATGCCTCTATCTAGATGCTCAAGAGTGGAACAGAAAGAAGACAATGCTACTACTAGCTCTCGACTCAGATCACCCAATCTAAACTGACTGCCTCCTCGGGTCCAGTCAAACCTGTGCCTACCTACTGCCGTTACATCCCGGAGGACCGGACTTACGTAGGGCATCCGTGACTGCCAAAACTGGCCCAGCCAGAGGGACGGTGTCCGTGACTGCCAAAACTGGCCCAGCCAGAGGGACAATGCATCGACAAGTCGCGATAGAAGTATCAGGCCCAACTCCGGAGTGGCTCTCGAGGGGCGCGACCCCAACGAGTAAAGTATCCGCGCATCTCTGTCGAGCTCAAATGTGGCTCATACAGGCTATAATCCAAATCCCCGATCAACAAGATCGGCAGTAACCAACAAAACACTATCTCTCTCATAGGCTGGAAAACTACACAGCCGAGATCCAATGTCACTCTGACGGCTCCCAAAGAACCCTGATCTACAGACTGCTATCAGACTCCACTCGGTCCCCAGACATGAGTATAAATGCATCCCACAACAACCCGACCTCTCGGCCCACTACTCGGGCGAGGAAAACTCTAAGTCCAGAGTGCAGTATAGAACAATGATGTGGGGATGTCTAGAGCAGTAAAAACCTAGCCCAAGTTGGAGTTTTCTACAGTTTGGCTGAAC
Source organism: Tillandsia leiboldiana (assembly GCA_029204045.2). Lineage (NCBI taxonomy): Eukaryota > Viridiplantae > Streptophyta > Magnoliopsida > Poales > Bromeliaceae > Tillandsia > Tillandsia leiboldiana. The sequence goes on along the minus strand of CM055063.1, from coordinate 40,740,697 downwards.
ATGCTGCATATGGCGGGGGTGCTAGGTCAAGTTCCAAGATAACAATAATTAACAGGATGTAGGAAAGATAACATATCACATGATCATCTGAATACAACAGGAACATCAATTTTTCACCAACTGACACACTATCAATATACTATTCTAATCATGCAAGTCCCTACACATATAGAATTAATAAGCAATCCGTAGATCTTGAAGATATGGCCAACCACCTGAAGAGCTGAACTGTCCAAAATCCCACAGCTAAAAAAATACCAAGAGAACAACAACTCCAAGTCCAAAGGGTCCAACACGATCCGCAATCCCTCCTGGGTGCGACACAAGGCTAAAATTACACTTTAATCCCAAAATTTAACTAAGCATTACAATCTGAAATTTCAGCCGCAAAGATGTCTATTTTTCACCTACAGACAGGGCTCCAAAAATTCTGATAAAAATACCTCAGCAATCCTCGCGTCGATACCTTCGAAACGGGTACCTTCACGCCCAATTCCGAGCACCGTAGGCCAAGTTACAAATTCCACAGTACCGGTGCGCAAAATCTCACAACCATACAACTGTAAACTCTCGCAAAGATAAAAAGGAAAAATGTGTACCTCCGGGAAGGTCTCGGAAAAATCCAAGAAAAATACTGTGATGATCCTCGTGTCGAGTAGATGAAAAAAGTGTATAGGCTCACTTTGATCCGACGCTCGAGTGCGGAGATCTCCTCGAATCAATCTGCCCTCAAAAATCCAAACAGTAAACAAGGTCCACAGTGAGCATGGAGAAACTCCTTGAAATGCGCGAAACCAGGAAAAGAGGAAAACACCAAAATCGTAGCCTTACTTGTGACGGATCCAACGGCGAAGAAATCGCTCGAAAAGAAGGTCGGAGTAGGCCGGGAGAGCACGTGCACCGAAACGCGACGGAAGAAACACCGGCGAAAGAACATCGCAACGCGCCAAGAAAATGGGAATCTCGAAAACCGTGCAATGTAAAATCTCCAAACTCTGCAGAAGGATGCAGCACAGCGTGGGGGTGAAGTCCTCTGAAGAAGCTCGAGAGAGAAAAGGCCGAAATCAGTGAAAAAAACCCACTGTGAAGTGAGTTTGGGCTATATATAGGCCCACCCAAACAATTGGGAAAATGACGCTCATGTCCCCGGTTTCGGGCGCTGGACCAAGTTTCGGGCGCCCGAAACCGGCGGAGCAACAGACCGCGGCCAAGCGTCCGAAATGCCCTGGGGCTGCCACGTCACCCGCACAGCAAACAGCTGTGCGGGGCGTACCGGGAGCGGCCACGTGGCCCTCCCGGGGGCCGACGCGTGTCCAGCACAGCGAACAGCTGTGCGGGGCACGCGTGCTGCCGCCGCGTGGCGCCTCCCTCGGTCAAACGGGTAGGTGGCGCCCGCCAATGGTAGGGCGCCACCTGGCCTGCACAGTGGTCACGGTCACACGTGCAGGCAGGCGCCGCTGCCACGCACGCGCCCCGAGGCGGGGTCCCACGCTCTCGTGCGCCGCGCCCGATGAGCCAACCAATCACGTGCCGACACGTGTACCCTGCACCCGGTCCACGCACCCTACTTCGGGTTCCGTGGACCGCGCCGCATGCACCAACCAACCGGGGGCTGCCACGTGTCCACCCGCCTTGGTCCATGCATCGCCGCGCCCGCTCTGTAGACCGCACGCCTTGAGCCCGCCAATCAGGCGGCGCCACGTGTCCCAGCGCTGGGCTCATGCACCCCGCCACGACGCTCTGTGGATCTAGCGCCGCGGACCGGCCAATAACAGGCTGCCACGTGGCATTTCTGCGGTCCACGGCCCCTCCCATGCACCGAAATCCACTAAAAACTTTCGGGTGTCCGTTTTAGGGCATCCGGACTTAGAATTTAATAAGCAAATAGCCGTTTTCAAGCGTTTTTCCGTGCTGAATCCAATTCCAACCTCTGTTTGGCCTAAATTGTCACGCCCCGGGTGTAAACCGGAATCCGGCCCCGTCTACAGATCCGTCGTGCACACGGTATTTCCCGCGTACATGAAACGCCAAGCCTGGTCAGATATAAGAGATAATAATAAAAGAGCAATAAAAATAGAGCTGAACTAAAAACTAATATATCTCAGACTGAACTGGAAATAAAATACAATACATCTGTATAAATGATACATCTGTCTCTCCCAGCTCACCAAAATAAATACAACCTGCTGGCAAAAGCCAGTCCCAAAGTAAAAGTACCACCGTCTGAGGAAACATGGGTACACCAATAGTCCAGCTAACTCGCTCATCCTGCCTCGAGATCTATCTACTCAGCCGTCCTCTCTCCTCGACCCGCCGCTGAAGCCCAGCAGCACCCGTAGAAGACACTGTAAAACAAGGGAGAAGAAAAAGAGGAAAGAAGAATGGGGGTGAGAACTACTAGTAAACCAGTAGCCTCCCCTAGTGGGTAAAACCTCAAACTCAGAGAGGCCCACTAGGACTACCAGAGGCGAAAATAAAACAAATGTGGTAAGCTATAAGTAAAACTACTGATGAAGAAGCTACCACTATGCCTCTAAAATGCCAAGCTAAAAGAATAGCTAAGTATGTGCATCAGAATATAAATGCCTGCCTGACTAAACCCAATCTGTACACCAGTAAACACTGGTACTGCCTGCTATGCCTGCCAAATCGGGTATGCCAGCCTACGCATAACACCGATAGGGGATAGGAGTCTCAAGGACTCAAAGTCTGTAGCCTGCTATGCCTGCCAAATCGGGTATGCCAGCCTACGCATAACACCGATAGGGGATAGGAGTCTCAAGGACTTAAAGTCTGTATAACAAGTATCATAGTAGAATAAGTCCGCAGGACTGGATCATGACACTGATCTAAGTGGAAAAGAACCATCCACTAAAAGAAGCCCAAATCCTCTCCCCGATCTGATGCAATAACAAATGTCCGGTCAACCGCCCAAAATCCGCGGTTGCCGCAATACCCTGCCATCACAACCTGCCTGTCCCAAATCCCAAATGTCTGACTACACTATCCCAACCCCTGCTCAACCCCGAGCGTGCTATCCCCTAAGTCTAGATAACTGGAGAAAGAATAACAGCATGGTTTCTCCTAAGTCAGTTCCAGCATGATAGTGTAGCAGAAAAATGTGGCCTACTTAGGTGACCATACAAGCATGCAAAAGTCCTTTACTTAATAACATGATTTCGGGTATTCTAATTCTTACAAATTAGAGTATGCTATATCATGAATATCCACTGTACCAAGTTGCCATAAGCCGGTCTCTATACATGCATATGATGTCCCAATATACAAATAACATAATATGGTTAAACAAACTATACCCAAGGGGTTTAGACAACATATCTTTTGCAAGAATTAAACCTTTTATTAATACCTAGTCCTTTAGAGATGCAAGTATCAACCACAAGCACATTCCTTCCAATTAAGCATGCAATATTTATTCCACTAGTATACTAGCAATATAACATAGGACTAGCTCCAATATGCCTAGTGGGTTATCACAAGTAGGAGGATTACAATGGTACCCACATCCGACATCCGGTCAACCGCCTACTATCCGCGGTAGCCGCAAGTCCACCGACCACAACAAGTCCAACTCCTGATCTCCGGTCAACCGCCCAAAATCCGCGGTTGCCACAAAGCCCTCTAGTCCATAATCATGCCCTATCGCCGATGTGAAGATCCGGACCTTCGTGGTCATTACAGTGTGATCAACAGCTTGCGGAGGCATATTTCTGTGGATAGTGATGATTGCGCGCAAATCGGACCCCGAAAACGGACTCAGTGCGAGAAATGGATCAAGATTGGTTAATTTGGAATTTCGTCGAAAAATAGAGGTGGTTTCGCGCAAAATGGACACCGTATTTGGATTCAGCGCGGAAAAACGATCAAAACGGCTATTTGGTTGCATTATTTGGAGTTTTGGGCATCGGAATTGGACTTAGCGCGCGAAAACTGCAAAAATGGGCATTTTTGGAGCAGTTTTGGATCTTTTCTGGCGGTCGGTCCACTAGGGTGCGCGTGCACCAGGCGCGGCGACGGTTGGCACGCCACGCGTCGACGCTGGACGGGCGAGCGCGGGCCACGTGGCGCACGTGAGTTCGGCAGCGTGCGCCCACATGCGCCGCGGGCGCGGTGCGCGTTCCCGCGCAGGGGACACGCGGCGCCGCCCCATTAGCGGGCGCCGCGCCTGGCGTGGCACCATCCGGGCCATCCGCCCGATGGCGGGGCGCCCGGATGGGCGCCACGTGCCCCGCCTTGGCGGGGGGCTGGGCCGAGAGTTGGGCTGGCCCAGTACTGTGCGTTGCACAGTGTTTGCAAGAGGGTTTTCTTCCTCTTCTTCGTTTTCCTCTTCTATTTAAGTGCTTATACCACCTCCATCTTCCTCTTTTGGTGCTTCCAACCCTAGGGACTTCTACAGAGGAATCATATACAACCCTCCTTCATTTTCATCAGCAAAGAGATGGGTTTTAGAGGCTTCATCACCATCATCTTCTCCATGAAGCAAGCACCACCATTGTTGCAGTTTGTGAACCTCCTCGTCGCGTTTCAGTGCGAAAATTCCCCTGGACTCATTTCTTGGATTTTTGAGCTCATTTTTGGTTCTACGTCTTCACAAGAGGTAAGGCTACAATTTTTGTAATCAACTCTTCCCCAAGATCTCGTGCTTTTACAGAGTTTTAAGGCCATCTTTGGGACCTTTTGTTGCAGCCTGAGATTTTGGGCAATCTGTGGTATTTTGGCCTTTCTGAATTGTAGGAGTGGAATTTTTTGGATGATTTTTGCGGAAAAATTTCCAGGACTCGAAGATGTAAAATATTGGTAAGTATCATTTTCCCCAGATCTGAGTTTTTATTAGGGTTTATTCTTGATCTTTGGAGCACCTTGCTGCAGTCCTGTACAGATGGAACTTGGTGATAGTTCAAAGTGTTTATGGGTTTTCTCCTTCATCCGAGCACGAAAATTGGAGTTCTTTAGCTCAATTTGTATCTACTCTCGACAAGGAATCCAAGGGTACCTCTCTTGCAGGATTTGGAGCAGGGTTGATTAGGTAACTTTAATGATCTTTTTAAGTGCGATTATATGGTTTACTGCAGTCCCTGTTTTAGTTTTGATTTGAGCAAGGCACCTTGGAATGCAGATAACTTCGTGGATATAAGGTCTTTTGCAGAAATTCAAGTTGGAACTTCTTCTTAACTTCAATGTGAGCAATATCTCTTTTATGATCTGTGGATAAATCCCTTTGGAAAAGCCCCTAATTAAGCTTGGGAATGCTAGCAAGTTTATGTTAGCAATTTTGGACAGCATGGTGATATTTGCTTCATTTGAATGTTAAGGGAAATTAATGGTGGATTTTTGGGGACTTGAAGATACTTATATGAAAGAGGAGATCTTTGTTTTACTGTTGGAGACTTCATTTTGAGGTATTTGAGGTTGCACATACTTTTTATTTAACCTTGTTGCACTTGCTGAAATTCTGGAATTTGAGTGCGTAGTGTGCATTGTTTCAGTGATTACGCCCAATCCGTGAGGCGGATTTGGATGATTTTCGTGGCATCGGACTCCTGGGAGGATAAGGATTACTCACGCCAAAATTCAGCCAGATCGGGCATCGGATCGTCAAGTTTCAGGTGGGTGGTTGTGCTTTGCCGAAAACGACGATTTACCCACTCGGGCTATTGGTTTCCCTCATGGCATAATTGATTGTTGTTCTCTTCTCCTTGGTATAATATGCTTGGATATCCATGTTCAGATTAAGTTATTTGATCCTTAGCTTATGCATGAGTAAATGATTAGTTGGTTGAAATTACATTATCTCATATGAAGTTGATATTAAGCGACCATCCTTAAACCTATTCTATGTGAGGGTAATTAGGAAACTAATCTTCAACCTACACCTTATGATGAATGGTTAACATAATTATGTGAGAATGATGGTGCTAGTCTATATGTGAATGGTTGCTTGATTTATGTGAGGACTTGATGGGGTTATGTGAGAAGTGCTTGGTTGCTTATGTGAGAAGGACTTGGTTGATTTATTTGCGAATGGCTCATATGAGAGTAGTTGGTTTTGATGATCCTTAACCTACAATGGATGATGTTGGGCATAGATGTTGATTCATGACCTATCTATGTGAGAATAATGAGTTGATTGATCTTTGGTCTAGTTTATGTGAAAATGGGTGTTGATGTTGGTTATTGATCTAGTCGATGTGAGAATGACCTATGCTTTTGATTTCTCATTCATTCATGATAAGATGGATATCATTGTGAGTTGAGGCCCATTCCTTATGAGACTAAGCATTGTTTATGACTCCTATTACCTCCAAATAAGATTGGATGTTGTTGGTAGATCCTATGTTCATCCTATGTGAGATCAATAAAAGTTGTGGGGCTTTAGGCTATTCATTGGTGATACATGATTGAATGTCTATGATTATGTAACGTTAAATGATCCTAGGAATATTCATGTACGAATGCGAGGTTTGACAAGCGTTGTATCACTTTATGTGATGTTGATTATGAGTGACACCTGGGTTAGAATGTTGATTGCGCATCGGGGATAAAATTGCAGGCTTGGTTGAGATCAAAGCATATCATGTTAGAGAGAAAAGGCCAATTCATACCTGTGAGCATCGTGTATGTGGTATAGGCAGGCATAGGCTATGTTGCACTTAATGTTCTTATGCAATTATCTATATTTTGGAATAGCATGCTCTAATAAATGTAAGGACATCGGCACCTGTTTTCTTTTTATCATCTTGGGACATTTGCATGCTTGTATGGTCATTTAGATAGGCCGCCTTTTTCTGCTACACTATCATGTTGGATTTGACTTAGGAGAAACCATGTTTCTTGCTTTTCTCCTTTCATACTAGGCTCAGGGTATTTGTAGCTCGTGCGCGAGCAGGGGGTTTTGGATAGTGTAGAAAGATATTGGGGATTTGGGACAGGCAAGCTTTGATGGCAGGGTATTGCGGCAACCGCGAATTTTGGGCGGTTGACCGGACAGTTGTTATTACATCGGATTGGTGGAGAGGGATCGAGGGATCAGGCTTACTTTAGTGGATGGGATTTTCCCACTTTGATCAGTGTCATGATCCAGTCCTGCTAGTTTTCATACCTTTTTACTTCCTCGTGTGGGTCGCTCCCCTCGAGGGCCACTCCGGAGTGTGCGATATACAGACTTTGAGTCCTTGAGACTCCTATCCCCTATCGGTGTTATGCGTAGGCTGGCATACCCGATTTGGCAGCCACGGTAGGCAGTACCAGTTCTTACTGGGTCATTGATTGGGTTTATTCGGGCAGGCAGGTTAGATACTATTTTCTGATGCATACTTTCAGCTATCCTTATTAGCTCGGCATTTAGAGGCATTTTAGTGGTAGCTTCCTTTTATCAGTAGTTCTGTTTATAGCTTACCACCTCTCTTATTCCTTTTCTTGCCTCTGGTAGACTTAGTGGGTACGTCGGGGTTTGAGGCTTTACCCACAGGGGGGAGGCTGCTGGTTTTACTAGTGGTTCTCACCCCCATTGTTGTTTTTCCCCTTTTCTCCCTTTGTTTTGCAGTGTCTGCTGCGGGAGTTGCGGATCTTTTTGTTGACGGTTCGAGGCGAGGGAGTCGCGAGATAGATCCCTACCAGCGTTGATTTCTTCAGAGGGATAGATGTACCAACCCGGATTGTGGGTTTCACTGTACACAGTTGTATTTTATTATTTCAGTTTATCTTCCTTTTTGGATTTGTAGATGATGTATAGGTGGCTTTTACTTGTATTACTGTTTCGGTGGACCGGATTATTGTATTTCTATTTTTGGGAGATGGATATTGTACTTTTTTTTTTGTTATACAGTGATTCAGATTTTTATTACAGTAGATTTTCTTCAGCTCTGATATCTGTTTAGTTGTTAGATGATACTATTGCAGGTTGGACGCTTCGCCTATGCGGGGTTTCGCATAGGTGGCGGATCTGTTGGCGAGCCCGGGTCGCAGTTTCGACCCCGGGGCGTGACAGATTAGAGTGGTATCAGAGCCTAGGATGTAGGTCATTATGGACATAGAAACCCTAGGCTTGTGGTTGGACATTAGGGTGACTACGTGAGAGTCATGACTTGTAGCGAGAGTCCTGATTGAGTTTATACCTCTCCCAAGGGACGGGACGAGTGATTGGCATGTTTATTCTCCTAAACGATTATGTTGGCTGCAGACAACATAATGTTATGGAATGGATGACATGTCTTAGACTTTCGCTGGATTGGGTCGAGTGCTTGTTGTGTGTTCTGTTGTGTGGTTTGTCGCAGCGAGCGGTGTATCCCTGACGCAGAGTTCTGACTCGTGTGCACCCTACTGCAGCTTGTGGGCCAGGATAGGCAGTTTCGGGTCGGATACCCAGATTGAGGTCAAAGAGCTCCGGACCCAGATGATAGGATTGGCAGTGGCATATCGGCGGCGGAGAGAGCAGCTGATAGGATGATACAGTTGCTGGAGCAGTGGACATCTCCGATAGTGCTTTCCGTTGAGACCAACCCCTTTGTAGATCCCTGGTGGCGACAATTCCAATGGCGCCAGTTGGGTGAGCAGCCCTCTTTGGGTCGACTTTTAGTGCTGAGGCACCGAGGCGGGGTGGACAGTGGATAGCAGATGAGCAGTGGAACATCATTGATTGACTGGATCAGCTTTGGCTGTTTGACCTATCCCGACTCGTAGGATTGAGTTTGGAGCCTGGGGAGGCAGAGTCATGGTTGGTGGTGCTGGACAGACTATTTGAGAGCCTTTTTATGCCAGAAGGTTTGCGCAGTTGATGAACTGCACGCTCCACGTTAAGAGGGATGTGGCGCATGGGATGTGTGTGCTGGGTTAGAATTGCGCCAGGATATCTTTTTGGCTCATTCGGTCCCTCTGACTTCAGATTTTGGATGCCCCGATGGAGCATAGCGTTGTAGTTCCTTTGGACAGATGGAGGCACTCGGTGCCAGTTGATGGAGAGCAGACTAGTAGGCAGAGGCCTTCTCGAGTCCTTTTCAGAGTCGTGGACTTCTGAGGCGCCAGAGGTCGGGTGGACCCCGACGGTAGTGTCAGCATCTGTATCACAATAGCGCAGCGGAAGCGTGATAGGCTGCGATCATTGCCGCAATATGAGTGGAGGCAGAGATGGTGCTTTCTACGGGATTAGCCAGGATATTCTCAGGCCAATTGAGCGACGACCACTAGCACTGGCAGCTGAGTTTGTGCGACCGGGATGGGGGCGTGCCATCAGTGAGATGTGTTGTCGCAGGTGTGATTTCCTTTACAGCTATTTGAGTTAGAACGAGGTGCATCCCTGCATGGACTAGAGGTAGAGTTGCTACCACTTGCACATGAGTTAGACTCTTGATTAGGTTGTGCACGTGGAGGAGGCTTGTGGAATATGTCCAATGCAGTTAGGCTGTGGATTATACCCGTAAACTAGCTGGTCTTGGGGCAGCCCTGGATTTTTGACTCGGTGTATTGGATTGGTCGGTGTAGCATCTTGCAATTTTGATTGTGGTGAGAGGACTTTAAACTTCTGCGAGTTGGACAGGAGGAGTTTGTTTACGGGGATGGGTGGGTTGCACTAGTTGCAGCGACAGTGTGTCAACAAGGGTCAGGCAGGTGATGAGCCAAGGATGCATTGCCCAGTCGGTGACTGTGATAGAGGTGCCTACGGCGGCCCCGAGACTCAAGGGTGTCCTTAGTGCCCGTGAGTTCTCGGATATGAGTCCACCGGAGTTGAGAAGAATGCCGCCGGGCAAGGAGATTGAGATTGTTATTAACGTGGTTCTGGGAACCGCGTCGATATTGAAGGCACCTCATTGGATGGCACCAGCACAACTGTGAGCTGATGGTATAGTTATTGATTATGATGGATAAAGGGGTTGTTAGACCCGGTGTATTACCTGATGGAAGAGAAATTGGATCTTTCGTCCTATCAGCAGTGTTTGAGTTGTAGTGATGCCCCCGCGGTAGTCTTGGATGTGAGTAGATGTTTTGGGCTGGCCCACAGTGCAGAGCTTGAGCAATGCTTGCGCAGTAAGCGCCATTATTGGAATGGATGGGATGATTAGGACTAGGGATCGTGCCCCAGAGTGATCCGTTCCAGATTTTGATTTCAGTCGAGCAACCCACACTGATGGATGAGATCAGAGAGTGTTGAATTAAGGGTCCCCAGTTGATGTGAAGCAAGGACAGAATAACTACCACAGCAGGGACAACTTCAACTCTTCGTTGTTTTTCGGTGGTTCTCCAACTTAGAGTTGTAGTTGTTGATGTTTCCGATATTGGACTCCCTTTTTATATGGATAACTGTGAGGGTGTACTTCAGGTTTCTTGAATGAGTTGGTTTTGAGGAGGAAATTTTGGGGGTGCCGTGGATCAGTGGTTACCTGTTGTTTCTTCTTTTTCCCGTGACATGTTGAAATCCTTGATGTTTTCCATGGCTCAGCTTAGAGGCGATATGTTCGGATTATCTGCCATTGTTTGACTCGCTCCACTTGAGACATGTGAGTGTCTAGAGTACATGAGACGCCGTTGCGGATTCTGGCTCGAGAATGGAGGAACGGCGCAACTAGGCCTTGCCGTACATGTGGTTAATGTTGTTGTGGATTGATCACGGGAAGCGGGTGACGCTTTGAGAGCCAGTGACGAGGATGTTGGATATTTGCCCTTCTGATTTGAGACTCCTTTTGGGCTATGTTAGTTTCGAGGACGAAACTTTCTTTTAGTGGGGGAGGATGTGAAGATCCGGACCTTCGTGGTCATTACATTGTGATCGACAGCTTGCGGAGGCATATTTCTGTGGATAGTGATGATTGCGCGCAAATCGGACCCCGAAAACGGACTCAGTGCGAGAAATGGATCAAGATTGGTTAATTTGGAATTTCGTCGAAAAATAGAGGTGGTTTCGCGCAAAATGGACACCGTATTTGGATTCAGCATGGAAAAACGATCAAAACGGCTATTTGGTTGCATTATTTGGAGTTTTGGGCGTCGGAATTGGACTCAGCGCGCGAAAACAGCAAAAATAGGCATTTTTGGAGCAGTTTTGGATCTTTTCTGGCGGTCGGTCCACGAGGGTGCGCGTGCACCAGGCGCGGCGACGGTTGGCACGCCACGCGTCGACGCTGGACGGGCGGGCGCAGGCCACGTGGCGCACGCGCGTTCGGCAGCGTGCGCCCACATGCGCCGCAGGCGTGGTGCGCGTTCCCGCGCAGGGGACACGCGGCGCCGCCCCATTGGCGGGCGCCGCGCCTGGCGTGGCACCATCCGGGCCATCCGCCCGATGGCGGGGCGCCCGGATGGGCGCCACGTGCCCCGCCTTGGCGGGGGGCTGGGCCGAGAGTTGGGCTGGCCCAGTACTGTGCGTTGCACAGTGTTTGCAAGAGGGTTTTCTTCCTCTTCTTCGTTTTCCTCTTCTATTTAAGTGCTTATACCACCTCCATCTTCCTCTTTTGGTGCTTCCAACCCTGGGGACTTCTATAAAGGAATCATATGCAACCCTCCTTCATTTTCATCAGCAAAGAGATGGGTTTTAGAGGCTTCATCACCATCATCTTCTCCATGAAGCAAGCACCACCATTGTTGCAGTTTGTGAACCTCCCCGTCGCGTTTCAGTGCGAAAATTCCCCTGGACTCATTTCTTAGAGTTTTGAGCTCATTTTTGGTTCTACGTCTTCACAAGAGGTAAGGCTACAATTTTTGTATTCAACTCTTCCCCAAGATCTCCTGTTTTTACAGAGTTTTAAGGCCATCTTTGGGACCCTTTGTTGCAGCCTGAGATTTTGGGCAATCTGTGGTATTTTGGCCTTTCTAAATTGTAGGAGTGGAATTTTTTAGATGATTTTTGCGGGAAAATTTCTAGGACTCGAAGATGTAAAATATTGGTAGATATCATTTTCCCCAGATCTGAGTTTTTATTAGGGTTTATTCTTGATCTTTGGAGCAACTTGCTGCAGTCCTGTACAGATGGAACTTGGTGATAGTTCAAAGTGTTTATGGGTTTTCTCCTTCATCCGAGAATGAAAATTGGAGTTCTTTATCTCAATTTGTATCTACTCTCGACAAGGAATCCAAGGGTACCTCTCTTGCAGGATTTGGAGCAGGGTTGATTAGGTAACTTTAATGATCTTTTTAAGTGCGATTATATGGTTTACTGCAGTCCCTGTTTTAGTTTTGATTTGAGCAAGGCACCTTGGAATGCAGATAACTTCGTGGATATAAGGTCTTTTGCAGAAATTCAAGTTGGCACTTCTTCTTAACTTCAATATGAGCAAATTCTCTTTTATGATCTGTGGATAAATCCCTTTGGAAAAGCGCCTAATTAAGCTTGGGAATGCTAGCAAGTTTATGTTAGCAGTTTTGGACAGCATGGTGATATTTGCTTCATTTGAATGTTAAGGGAAATTAATGGTGGATTTTTGGGGACTTGAAGATACTTATATGAAAGAGGAGATCTTTGTTTTATTGTTGGAGACTTCATTTTGAGGTATTTGAGGTTGCACATACTTTTTATTTAACCTTGTTGCACTTGCTGAAATTCTGGAATTTGAGTGCGTAGTGTGCATTGTTTTAGTGATTTCACCCAATCCGGGAGGCGGATTTGGATGATTTTTGCGGCATCGGACTCCTGGAAGGATAAGGATTACTCACGCCAAAATTCAGCCAGATCGGGCATCGGATCGTCAAGTTTCAGGTGGGTGGTTGTGCTTTGCCGAAAACGACGATTTACCCACTCGGGCTATTGGTTTCCCTCATGGCATAATTGATTGTTGTTCTCTTCTCCTTGGTATAATATGCTTGGATATCCATGTTCAGATTAAGTTATTTGATCCTTAGCTTATGCATGAGTAAATGATTAGTTGGTTGAAATTACATTATCTCATACGAAGTTGATATTAAGCGACCATCCTTAAACCTATTCTATGTGAGGGTAATTAGGAAACTAATCTTCAACCTACACCTTATGATGAATGGTTAACATAATTATGTGAGAATGATGGTGCTAGTCTATATGTGAATGGTTGCTTGATTTATGTGAGGACTTGATGGGGTTATGTGAGAAGTGCTTGGTTGCTTATGTGAGAAGGACTTGGTTGATTTATTTGCGAATGGCTCATATGAGAGTAGTTGGTTTTGATGATCCTTAACCTACAATGGATGATGTTGGGCATAGATGTTGATTCATGACCTATCTATGTGAGAATAATGAGTTGATTGATCTTTGGTCTAGTTTATGTGAAAATGGGTGTTGATGTTGGTTATTGATCTAGTCGATGTGAGAATGACCTATGCTTTTGATTTCTCATTCATTCATGATAAGATGGATATCATTGTGAGTTGAGGCCCATTCCTTATGAGACTAAGCATTGTTTATGACTCCTATTACCTCCAAATAAGATTGGATGTTGTTGGTAGATCCTATGTTCATCCTATGTGAGATCAATAAAAGTTGTGGGGCTTTAGGCTATTCATTGGTGATACATGATTGAATGTCTATGATTATGTAATGTTAAATGATCCTAGGAATATTCATGTAGGAATGCGAGGTTTGACAAACGTTGTATCACTTTATGTGATGTTGATTATGAGTGACACCTGGGTTAGAATGTTGATTGCGCATCGGGGATAAAATTGCAGGCTTGGTTGAGATCAAAGCATATCATGTTAGAGAGAAAAAGCCAATTCATACCTGTGAGCATCGTGTATGTGGTATAGGCAGGCATAGGCTATGTTGCACTTAATGTTCTTATGCAATTATCTATATTTTGGAATAGCATGCTCTAATAAATGTAAGGACATCGGCACCTGTTTTCTTTTTATCATCTTGGGACATTTGCATGCTTGTATGGTCATTTAGATAGGCCACCTTTTTCTGCTACACTATCATGTTGGATTTGACTTAGGAGAAACCATGTTTCTTGCTTTTCTCCTTTCATACTAGGCTCAGGGTATTTGTAGGTCGTGCGCGAGCAGGGGGTTTTGGATAGTGTAGACAGATATTGGGGATTTGGGACAGGCAGGCTTTGATGGCAGAGTATTGCGGCAACCGCGAATTTTGGGCGGTTGACCGGACAGTTGTTATTGCATCGGATTGGTGGAGGGATCGAGGGATCAGGCTTACTTTAGTGGTTGGGATTTTCCCACTTTGATCAGTGTCATGATCCAGTCCTGCTAGTTTTCATACCTTTTTACTTCCTCGTGTGGGTCGCTCCCCTCGAGGGCCACTCTGGAGTGTGCGATATACAGACTTTGAGTCCTTGAGACTCCTATCCCCTATCGGTGTTATGCGTAGGCTGGCATACCCGATTTGGCAGGCACGGCAGGCAGTACCAGTTCTTACTGGGTCATTGATTGGGTTTATTCGGGCAGGCAGGTTAGATACTATTTTCTGATGCATACTTTCAGCTATCCTTTTTAGCTCGGCATTTAGAGGCATTTTAGTGGTAGCTTCCTTTTATCAGTAGTTCTGTTTATAGCTTACCACCTCTCTTATTCCTTTTCTTGCCTCTGGTAGACTTAGTGGGTACGTCGGGGTTTGAGGCTTTACCCACAGGGGGGAGGCTGCTGGTTTTACTAGTGGTTCTCACCCCCATTGTTGTTTTTCCCCTTTTCTCCCTTTGTTTTGCAGTGTCTGCTGCGGGAGTTGCGGATCTTTTTGTTGATGGTTCGAGGCGAGGGAGTCGCGAGATAGATCCCTACCAGCGTTGATTTCTTCAGAGGGATAGATGTACCAACCCGGATTGTGGGTTTCACTGTACACAGTTGTATTTTATTATTTCAGTTTATCTCCCTTTTTGGATTTGTAGATGATGTATAGGTGGCTTTTACTTGTATTACTGTTTCGGTGGACCGGATTATTGTATTTCTATTTTTGGGAGATGGATATTGTACTTTTTTTTCTGTTATACAGTGATTCAGATTTTTATTACAGTAGATTTTCTTCAGCTCTGATATCTGTTTAGTTGTTAGATGATACTATTGCAGGTTGGACGCTTCCCCTATGCGGGGTTTCGCATAGGTGGCGGATCTGTTGGCGAGCCCGGGTCGCAGTTTCGACCCCGGGGCGTGACAGTCGATGTCCTATAACCGACATCTGGTCAACCGCCCAAAATCCGCGGTGGCCACAAAGCCCATAGTCCACAATCCAGGCACCGGCTACAATATCCCAAACCCCTGCTCAAACCCGAGCAACATGAACCACCTGACTAACAAAAAGGAGAAAAGATGCAAACAAGGTTTCTCCTAAGTCAAGTTCCAACATGATAGTGTAGCGACAAGAAATGGCCTATCTAGATGTCCAGCTCGATTCGGGGTTTTTCCGGGCTTTGTAGGCCGATTGAGGATGAGATTGGGAATTTCCGAGTTCACCGTGGAGTGCCGAAAATTCAGGAACACTTGGAACAGGTGTACTTTCAGATTACAGCGAGGTTCGGGAGATTCCGGACTGACGCGGAGGACCCGGAGGCAAAAAGTGAGTCGGAACTGGCAATTTTGGAGCCGGTAATTGATTTGAGCACCCCGACTCAACGGATGAGCTTTTTGAAGAGAAAAAGCTGTGGACACGTGTACTTTCGATTTACAGCGAGGTTCGGGAGATTCCGGACTGACGCGGAGGACCCGGAGGCAAAAAGTGAGTCGGAACTGGCAATTTTGGAGCCGGTAATTGATTTGAGCACCCCGACTCAACGGATGAGCTTTTTGAAGAGAAAAAGCTGTGGACACGTGTACTTTCGATTTACAGCGAGGTTCGGGAGATTCCGGACTGACGCGGATGACCTGGAGGCAAAAAGTGAGTCGGAACTGGCAATTTTAGAGCCGCTAATTGATTTGAGCACCCCGACTCAACGGATGAGCTTTTTGAAGAGAAAAAGCTGTGAGCGCGTGTACTTTTGATTTACAGCGGAGTTCGGGAGGTTCCGGGCAGCGGCGGAGAGCCCGAAGGCAAAAAGTGAGTTGGAGTTGGATTTAGAAATTAGTTAATTAATTAATTTGATTAAATTAAGCTTTTGCTTTATAAAAAGGGCTCCAACCCCTCCCTCTGCAGCAGAGAAAGAAAGAAAAGGAAGAAAGAAAGGAAGGAAAAGAAAAGAGAGGAAAAGGAAGAAGAAGAAGAGGAAGGAAAGGGGTTTCCAGGCATTCTTGGATTTTTGGACTCGCCGTTGGATGCCGCGAAGAGCTCGTGGGCGTGCGGCGAGCGTCGTCGAGGTAAGCAAAAATGCAGCTTTTTGGGTTTTGGAGTTTGGTTTTTGTTAATTGTATTTAATTTTGGTTTTAATGAGGAAATTGGATTTTTGGGATTTTTCGGATTTATTGGAGTTTTCTTTTCTTTTTTTTTTGCGCGGGGGTCGCAGCCGTGGGAGCCGCGCGCGCGCGCAATGGCGAACGCGCGGCCGGCGCGGCTGCTGCGCAAGTGGCAACTGCCGCATGGGTGCTGCAGGGCTGGCAGCACCCTGCGGGCCACCTGTGTGCGCGGGCAGCACCAGGGCGCTGCGCCCTGGTGCAGCGCCGCGTGGGCACTGCTGGACGCGCGCAAGTGCGCGCGTCCAGCAGTGCCCACGCGGCGCTGCACCAAGTGCGCGCGCGGCGGGCGCGCGCGCCCTGCAGACCGCGCGCAAGGCGCGCGCGGTGCCGCAGGGCCGCGCGGGCCGGAGCGGGTCGCGCGCGGTGCCGCGGGCCCTGCGTGGGCCGCGCGCACCCTATGGACCGCGCGCAAGGCCCGCGCGGTGCCGCAGGGCCGCGCGCAGGGCGCGCACCGCGCGGGCCCTTGCGGGCCGCGCGCCCTGCGCGGGCCGCGCGCAAGGCGCGCGCGGTGCCGCCGGGCCGCGCGCAGGGCGCGCACCGCGCGGGGCCGGGCAGGCCGTGCGCGGTGCCGCGGGCCCTGTGCGGGCAGCGCGCAGCGCCGCGTGCCGGGCGGACGCGCGTGGCGCAGCGAGGCGCCGCGCGGTCGGTTTTGGCTGGCAGCGGCTTGGCGGGCGCGTGCGCGAGCAGTTTTTCGCCGATTTCGCGCAGGTTTTTGCGCGGCTTTCGAGGCATTTTTGCGATGGGTTTTTGCAGTTTTCGTGCGCCGTTTTCGCGCAGATTTCGCGCAGATTCGCGCAGGTTTTCGTGCGGCTTTCGAGGCATTTTCGTGAAGGGTTTTCGCAGTTTTCGCTCGCTATTTTCGCGCAGTTTTTGCGCTGGTTTTCGCTGTTTTTCGCGAGCAGTTTGCGAGCGGTTTCGCGTGGCTTTCGAGCAGAGTTTGCGAGCGGTTTTCGCTGTTTTCGCGCATGGTTTCCGCGCAGTTTTGCGCAGTTTTCGCAGGGTTTTCGCGAGCTGTTTTCGCAAGCTGTTTTGAGCAGTTTTTTTCGCCGACGGAGCTGTTTTCGCCGTCCTGCGCTGGTTTTCGCCGACGGAGCTGTTTTTCGCCGTCGGGCGCAGTTTTTCGCCGCCGGATGCTCGGTTTTCGACTGTTTGATTGATTTTGCGATTTCTTCGCTTCTGGCAGCTTGCAGTGCGGTTTTTAGCTTCCGCCGGGGGCGGTTGTTGGTTTTCCGTCGCGTGGACCCGCCGGCTTGTTTCAGGACATCCGCGGAGCGCGCGGTCGTGTGGTTGGACGCAGCGTGCTCCGTTTTGCGTGCGGACCTCGTGGAGGCAAGGTAAGTCCCGCTGAGCCCAATTGCAAGTGTCGACAAGCAATTGGTGGCATTCTGAGGTGGGTTGGTTTTTCTCTCCAAGTCTACGGACTTCCTTCTAATTCTATTGCGATAGGATTGCATGCTAGTTTAAGTGTTTTCTTGGAACTTAACTAGCACCCCCGTCATATGTGCATGTGTTTGACCAGACCAATAGAGAACCTTAATCTGGGCTAGGTTCTTTTATGTTTTAGACATCCCACACCGTGCATATCCTTCTGGACATAGTGTTCCTCGCCCGGCTAGTGGGCTGAGTGGTCAGAGTGTTGTGGGACGGGTGTTGCACTCGGGCCGGGGGGCCGAGTGGGGTCTGGTGGCTAGGTTAGGCCAGTGTTAGTGCGTGGGGAACCGTTTCAGATAAACGGTGGTCCCGGGGTTTTACTTTCCGCTGTTTTTCTCGTCACCACCGTGTTGTGATCGTGGTGCACTTGTGTTAGCAGGACCTTGAACCCAGAACCTTTTTGGACGAACACATGATTTTAGTCACCCAATGTTTCTTCCAAGCCTCGCAAGGTCGCCTGAGTCTGTTCTTGTTTGATAGGACGAGGGCATTAGCTCTTCGAGGCTTGGGCATAAAACTTGATTTCAAAGGGTTTTTCTAAAAAGACTAAAAATCATTAAAAAGATGGATTTCTCTCAGATTGAATGGTTTTCTGAAATAAATGACATGGTTTCTTATAAACTTATCCACCCGAGCGGATTCGAGTGATCTGGGTTCTAAGGGCTGTTCTCTTTCTTGGGGACGTAGGTGTTAGTCTCCTGGGGTTTCGGACCCTTCATAGATCTGGCTGTGGAGCATCTCCGGCCGTGAGTTTGTGTGTGTTGAGTTGAGTGGGGTGTTCTTGTGGGAGCCGTTGGGAGAGATGGTGGTCCCAGCTGTGTGATACTTTCGTTGAGCGGGTCAGTGTTGTGAGATTGAGTCGTGGAGGGTTCTCCGACTGAGTTGTGCTTTGAGCATCGAGATACCGATCTGTTTGATCGAGGACTATAGCCTGCAGGAGCCACTTGTGAGACAGTGTTACTGATGAGATACTTGAGTTCGGTGGGGTCGCGCCCCTCGAGCTACGCCCCGGGTGCGTTGATGATTCCGAGCCTGATGAGGCTGCGATGATGATACCGAGCCTGACGAGGCTGCGATGATGCACCTAGTTCATATACTAGAGATCGCTTGATACCCCTGGCCGAGCTACCATGGGGTCACTGTGTGAGATATCGAGTTTGTCCGATTGGACACCCTGGTTGATACACCAGGGGGCGCAGGCGTGACTCGACTGGACCCTGTGGGGCAGTCGCTGAGATTTGGGATACACTGAGAGAGTGATGGCGTAGCATGTGTCATTGTAGAGTGTCTTGGGTAGTACTTGTGACATATTGCCAGCAGTGAGTGGCTGCATACCATCATCCGTAGTCTCTTCTTTTTTAGCATAGTAGATAGAGGCATGATAGCTGTAGATTCTTTTCCAGCTTATTTACATTATCACAGTCTTTTCTGTTATCTTATGCCTCTAGTAGACTTAGTGGGCAGACAGTGGTTCTTAGAGACGGTACCCACTGAGAACTACTGTAGGATGTAGTTCTCACACCCTCTGTCGGTGATAGGTTGCTGAGGATTTCTTCCGTTCCTGCTGGGCTCGACTGGACGGACCGAGGACAGGGAGTCGCGTGATAGTTCCCTACCAGCATTGTTACTTTAGAGTGAGGTAGATGTACCATCCCGGATTGTGGGAGTTGGTTATGTTTCCTGTTAGCAATCTCCCATTTGGATTTGTAGATGTTGTATAGGTGGACTTCTATTTGTATCATCTGATTTTGGGAGATAGGCTATGTGTTGTTGCAACCTTGTAGTTGTGAAATTTTATAGTACAGCTTTTTATCCGCTCTGATATCTGTGTAGCTGTAGTTTTGTCTTTTGCAGGCTGGACGCTTCGTCTGTACGGCAGTTTCCGTACAGATGGCGGATCTGTTAGCGAGCCCGGGTCGCAGTTTCGACCCCGGGGCGTGACATAGAGGTGCCTACGGCGGCCCCGAGACTCAAGGGTGTCCTTAGTGCCCGTGAGTTCTCGGATATGAGTCCACCGGAGTTGAGAAGAATGCCGCCGGGCAAGGAGATTGAGATTGTTATTAACGTGGTTCTAGGAACCGCGTCAATATTGAAGGCACCTCATTGGATGGCACCAGCACAACTGTGAGCTGATGGTATAGTTATTGATTATGATGGATAAAGGGGTTGTTAGACCTGGTGTATTACCTGATGGAAGAGAAATTGGATCTTTCGTCCTATCAGCAGTGTTTGAGTTGTAGTGATGCCCCCGCGGTAGTCTTGGATGTGAGTAGATGTTTTTGGGCCGGCCCACAGTGCAGAGCTTGAGCAATGCTTGCGCAGTAAGCGCCATTACTGGAATGGATGGGATGATTAGGACTAGGGATCGTGCCCCAGAGTGATCCGTTCCAGATTTTGATTTCAGTCGAGCAACCCACACTGATGGATGAGATCAGAGAATGTTGAATTAAGGGTCCCTAGTTGATGTGAAGCAAGGACAGAATAACTACCACAGCAGGGACAACTTCAACTCTTCGTTGTTTTTCGGTGGTTCTCCAACTTAGAGTTGTAGTTGTTGATGTTTCTGATATTGGACTCCCTTTTTTATGGATAACTGTGAGGGTGTACTTCAGGTTTCTTGAATGAGTTGGTTTTGAGGAGGAAATTTTGGGGGTGTCGTGGATCAGTGGTTACCTGTTGTTTCTTCTTTTCCCCGTGACATGTTGGAATCCTTGATGTTTTCCACGGCTCAGCTTAGAGGCGATATGTTCGGATTATCCGCCATTGTTTGACTCGCTCCACTTGAGACATGTGAGTGTCTGGAGTACGTGAGACGCCGTTGCGGATTCTGGCTCGAGAATGGAGGAACGACGCAACTAGGCCTTGCCGTACAGGTGGTTAATGTTGTTGTGGATTGATCACGGGAAGCGGGTGACGCTTTGAGAGCCAGTGACGAGGATGTTGGATATTTGCCCTTCTGATTTGAGACTCCTTTTGGGCTATG
Source organism: Tillandsia leiboldiana (assembly GCA_029204045.2). Taxonomy (NCBI): domain Eukaryota; kingdom Viridiplantae; phylum Streptophyta; class Magnoliopsida; order Poales; family Bromeliaceae; genus Tillandsia; species Tillandsia leiboldiana. Next base: position 40,719,975 of record CM055063.1, on the reverse strand, counting down.
TTAGTTTCGAGGACGAAACTTTCTTTTAGTGGGGGAGGATGTGAAGATCCGGACCTTCGTGGTCATTACAGTGTGATCGATAGCTTGCGGAGGCATATTTCTGTGGATAGTGATGATTGCGCGCAAATCGGACCCCGAAAATGGACTCAGTGCGAGAAATGGATCAAGATTGGTTAATTTGGAATTTCGTCGAAAATAGAGGTGGTTTCGCGCAAAATGGACACCGTATTTGGATTCAGCGCGGAAAAACGATCAAAACGGCTATTTGGTTGCATTATTTGGAGTTTGGGCGTCGGAATTGGACTCAGCGTGCGAAAACAGCAAAAATGGGCATTTTTGGAGCAGTTTTGGATCTTTTCTGGCGGTCGGTCCACGAGGGTGTGCGCGCACCAGGCGCGGCGACGGTTGGCACGCCACGCGTCGACGCTGGACGGGCGGGCGCGGGCCACGTGGCGCACGCGCGTTCGGCAGCGTGCGCCCACGTGCGCCTCGGGCGCGGTGCGCGTTCCCGCGCAGGGGACACGCAGCGCCGCCCCATTGGCGGGCGCCTGGTGTGGCACCATCCGGGCCATCCGCCCGATGGCGGGGCGCCCGGATGGGCGCAACGTGCCCCGCCTTGGCGGGGGGCTGGGCCGAGAGTTGGGCTGGCCCAGTACTGTGCGTTGCACAGTGTTTGCAAGAGGGTTTTCTTCCTCTTCTTCGTTTTCCTCTTCTATTTAAGTGCTTATACCACCTCCATCTTCCTCTTTTGGTGCTTCCAACCCTGGGGACTTCTACAGAGGAATCATATGCAACCCTCCTTCATTTTCATCAGCAAAGAGATGGGTTTTAGAGGCTTCATCACCATCATCTTCTCCATGAAGCAAGCACCACCATTGTTGCAGTTTGTGAACCTCCCCGTCGCGTTTCAGTGCGAAAATTCCCCTGGACTCATTTCTTAGAGTTTTGAGCTCATTTTTGGTTCTACGTCTTCACAAGAGGTAAGGCTACAATTTTTGTATTCAACTCTTCCCCAAGATCTCCTGTTTTTACAGAGTTTTAAGGCCATCTTTGGGACCCTTTGTTGCAGCCTGAGATTTTGGGCAATCTGTGGTATTTTGGCCTTTCTAAATTGTAGGAGTGGAATTTTTTGGATAATTTTTGCGGGAAAATTTCCAGGACTCGAAGATGTAAAATATTGGTAAGTATCATTTTCCCCAGATCTGAGTTTCTATTAAGGTTTATTCTTGATCTTTGGAGCAACTTCCTGCAGCCCTGTACAGATGGAACTTGGTGATAGTTCAAAGTGTTTATGGGTTTTCTCCTTCATCCGAGAATGAAAATTGGAGTTCTTTAGCTCAATTTGTATCTACTCTCGACAAGGAATCCAAGGGTACCTCTCTTGCAGGATTTGGAGCAGGGTTGATTAGGTAACTTTAATGATCTTTTTAAGTGCGATTATATGGTTTACTGCAGTCCCTGTTTTAGTTTTGATTTGAGCAAGGCACCTTGGAATGCAGATTACTTCGTGGATATAAGGTCTTTTGCAGAAATTCAAGTTGGCACTTCTTCTTAACTTCAATGTGAGCAAATTCTCTTTTATGATCTGTGGATAAATCCCTTTGGAAAAGCACCTAATTAATCTTGGGAATGCTAGCAAGTTTATGTTAGCAGTTTTGGACAGCATGGTGATATTTGCTTCATTTGAATGTTAAGGGAAATTAATGGTGGATTTTTGGGGACTTGAAGATACTTATATGAAAGAGGAGATCTTTGTTTTATTGTTGGAGACTTCATTTTGAGGTATTTGAGGTTGCACATACTTTTTATTTAACCTTGTTGCACTTGTTGAAATTCTGGAATTTGAGTGCGTAGTGTGCATTGTTTCAGTGATTGCGCCCAATCCGTGAGGCGGATTTGGATGATTTTCATGGCATCGGACTCCTGGGAGGATAAGGATTACTCACGCCAAAATTCAGCCAGATCGGGCATCGGATCGTCAAGTTTCAGGTGGGTGGTTGTGCTTTGCCGAAAACGACGATTTACCCACTCGGGCTATTGGTTTCCCTCATGGCATAATTGATTGTTGTTCTCTTCTCCTTGGTATAATATGCTTGGATATCCATGTTCAGATTAAGTTATTTGATCCTTAGCTATGCATGAGTAAATGATTAGTTGGTTGAAATTACATTATCTCATACGAAGTTGATATTAAGCGACCATCCTTAAACCTATTCTATGTGAGGGTAATTAGGAAACTAATCTTCAACCTACACCTTATGATGAATGGTTAACATAATTATGTGAGAATGATGGTGCTAGTCTATATGTGAATGGTTGCTTGATTTATGTGAGGACTTGATGGGGTTATGTGAGAAGTACTTGGTTGCTTATGTGAGAAGGACTTGGTTGATTTATTTGCGAATGGGTCATATGAGAGTAGTTGGTTTTGATGATCATTAACCTACAATGGATGATGTTGGGCATAGATGTTGATTCATGACCTATCTATGTGAGAATAATGAGTTGATTGATCTTTGGTCTAGTTTATGTGAAAATGGGTGTTGATGTTGGTTATTGATCTAGTCGATGTGAGAATGACCTATGCTTTTGATTTCTCATTCATTCATGATAAGATGGATATCATTGTGAGTCGAGGCCCATTCCTTATGAGACTAAGCATTGTTTATGACTCCTATTACCTCCAAATAAGATTGGATGTTGTTGGTAGATCCTATGTTCATCCTATGTGAGATCAATAAAAGTTGTGGGGCTTTAGGCTCTTCATTGGTGATACATGATTGAATGTCTATGATTATGTAATGTTAAATGATCCTAGGAATATTCATGTACGAATGCGAGGTTTGACAAACGTTGTATCACTTTATGTGATGTTGATTATGAGTGACACCTGGGTTAGAATGTTGATTACGCATCGGGGATAAAATTGCAGGCTTGGTTGAGATCAAAGCATATCATGTTAGAGAGAAAAGGCCAATTCATACCTGTGAGCATCGTGTATGTGGTATAGGCAGGCATAGGCTATGTTGCACTTAATGTTCTTATGCAATTATCTATATTTTTGAATAGCATGCTCTAATAAATGTAAGGACATCGGCACCTGTTGTTTCTTTTTATCATCTTGGGACATTTGCATGCTTGTATGGTCATTTAGATAGGCCACATTTTTCTGCTACACTATTATGTTGGATTTGACTTAGGAGATGTCACGCCCCGGGGTGGAAACTGCCACCCGGGCTCGCCAACAGATCCGCCATCTGTACGGAAACTGCCGTACAGACGAAGCGTCTAACCTGTAGAAAGAACCAACTACAGTAAACAGATATCAGAGAGCTGAAAGTAGACTACTAAAACTGAAGTCCAAACACTGTACAACTGAAATAAATACAATATCCATCTCCCTGAATACTATCATATACAAAATCCTCTAATACAGAACTCAAAAGGGAGATATCTCCAAAAAGTACATCAGTGTACAACCCCTCGATACAAGAAAATATCCTCACAACATCAGTCTCTCAACTGAAAAAATAAAGTACAACACTATACCTCTCTACAAAGGTCTCTCAACAGAAGAAGAAGAAGTAAACTATCAACCGAAGCTCTCCTCTGAAGGGGGGTACCGCTACACTCCAACGACGGGTAGGGGAACAAGCTCGCGACTCCCCTCGCCTCGGTCCGAAGGATCAGCAACAGGAGCACAGGAACAGAAGAAGAAGTCCCTGGGGAAAAGACACCATGACGGGTGTGAGAACTACTTCCCACAGTAGTTCTCAGTGGGTACCGTCAACAAGCCCAACGGTCTGCCCACCAAGTCTACTAGAGCGAAAGATAACAGGCAAAGGAAATCTGAAAGAAAAGCTGGAAACTACTCTACAGCTACCATGCCTCTAACCAGACACTCAAAAGTGGAATGAAAGTAAAAGAGACCACTCGCACCCAAGGTGCTCAAACGACCCAAACGAACTGACTACCTCAAAGGTCCAGTCAAGCCTGCGCCCGACGACTAGGAACGCTCCTGCCCCCTACCACACATCCACATGAGGACGGGATTTACGTGGGGCGTCCTGTCCTACTAACTCATCCCTCGCGCAAAACTGCCTCAACAGGCCCATCGCTGCCTCAACTGCGGAAGACTGCCTCAACAGGCCACCATCGTATCCACAGCGGCATCTCAGGACGCGACTCCAACTGAGTAGAACGGCGCGGCATAGAGTATCAAACATAGGCATATGCAGGCTAGTCAAAATCCACGCTCACTCTCAGAACGGTAGGGCTCAAGATCCCCAAATACCTCTCGCACAACAGTCGGAGCACTCTCGACGACTCAGCTGCTCGGCTAACTCGAAACACGAGACGCTAGCCTCACCAACGGCTCGCAGCACAAGGCTCACTGGCTGGAGATACTCCACAGCCAGGAACGACCCACAACTCAGGGTAACAAAACAGGTCGGACACACTCAACGACCTGGGACCACCGTCACCCCAACGGTTCCCAACAAGACGGACCGGAAGATACTCGACGGCCCGGGACTACCGTCTACTCAACGGCTCTCTCCCACGACTGTGCAACAGGGAAACAAGACCTCTCGGGACTACCGTATACCCAACGGCTCCCGGCACAGATAAGCAACCCGCTACAAAACTACCAGACTCCACTCTTGTAAGACCCGGCTTTTCCTTAACCCTTGTGGTCACCCTCTTCTTGTAATGCCTGACCGGGGGCCTCATTTTTGGCATTTTTCCGGACAGACCGTCGGGGCCCGCAAATAATTTTAGGCGGTAGAGCTCGCGGAACGGAGCGCGTGGGCGCGATCGGTTTATTTTTCCGACTCCCGGTCTGACCAGAATTAATTCTCGAAGTTGGGGTCCCCCTTAGACGCCTCGGGATCCGTGTTGGCAGCCGCACACCTTTTAAGGTAAACCCTAATTCTCTTAGTATATATATGTAGCCGTGAGGGAAAGAGGATTAGGGTTCCTCTTATTTTTCTTTTGGTGGCCGCCTCTTTTCTTTTTCTTCCTCCCTCGTAGCCGCCGGCAAAGAGAAACCAAGCACACCGCAAGGGTGGACCGGTGCAGGCAAGCGGACGATCCCTCTCTTCCTCCTCTTCGCACATCAAGGTGAGTCGGACGGCGTTTCGTTCGGGGGAATCCCCTCTTTCTTTCTTTTGTTGGTCACGAGGAGGGAGGAGGCCCGGCGCCGTCGCGCACCGCGGGCCGCGCGCCCGCGCGGCGCTCGGCCGCGCGGGGCCGCCCGCAGGAGGGGCGCCCGCGCGGGCTGGTGCCGCGCGGGCCGCCCCGCCCGCGGGCCACGCGCCGCGCGGCGCACGGCCGCGCGGGGCCGCCCCGCACCGCGGGCCCGCGCGCCCGCGCGGCTCGGCCCGCGCGGGGCCGCCCGCAGGAGGGGGCGCCCGCGCGGGCTGGTGCCGCGCGGGGCCGCCCCGCACCGCGGGCCGCGCACCCGCGCGGCGCTCGGCCGCGCGGGGGCCGCCCGCAGGAGGGGGCGCCCGCGCAGGCTGGTGCCGCGCGGGCCCCCCGCACCGCGGGCCGCGCGCCCGCGCGCGGCGCTCGGCCGCGCGGGGCCGCCGCAGGAGCGGGGCGCCGGAGGGGGGCGCCCGCGCGGGCTGGTGCCGCGCGGGGCCGCCCCGCACCGCGGGCCGCGCCCGCGCGGCGCTCGGCCGCGCGGGGCCGCCCGCAGGAGGGGCGCCCGCGCGGGCTGGTGCCGCGCGGGGCCGCCCCGCACCGCGGGCGGCGCGCCCGCGCGGCACTCGCCGCGCGGGCCGCCCGCAGGAGGGGCGCCCGCGCGGGCTGGTGCCGCGCGGGGTCGCCCCGCACCGCGGGCAGCGCGCCCCACGCGGCGCTCGGCCGCGCGGGGCCGCCCGCAGGAGGGGCGCCGCGCGGGCTGGTGCCGCGCCGGGGTCGCCCGCACCGCGGGCAGCGCGCCCGCGCGGCGCTCGGCCGCGCGGGGCCGCCGCAGGAGGGGCGCCCGCGCGGGCTGGTGCCGCGCGGGGTCGCCCCGCACCGCGGGCCGCGCGCCCGCGCGGCGCTCGGCCGCGCGGGGCCGCCCGCAGGAGGGGCGCCGCGCGGGCTGGTGCCGCGCGGGGCTGCGCCCTGGCAGGGTGTTCGTCGCACGGGCCGGTGCCGTGCGAAGAACTCCGCCGCACGCTGTAGGGAGTCGTTGTAAGTTTCGGACTTCTAAGTCTCGATTTGCCTATGTTCCTTCAGGAGTGCGGGACGCTGTGGGCGACTGGAGCACAGACGCGGACTGGACGAACGCAGGACGACGCACACAAGGTGGGTACGTTCCCGGGGGTTTCGGGAATGGGGTTTAACTGTTAGAAATAGCATGTTGGGGCAAGGTGGAATTGTCAGTCTCCTTCTGTTTATGCACTAACCCTGTTATGTTATGTTATGATACTCAATGTCAATCTGAGGCTCAAATTTGCTACACGCACACCCGCGGTTTGGCCACCGCAAGGGTGTGCTTTTCCGGAAAAGTGGTACGTTGACCCGTGTACCCCACGCGGAGGTGGCGTTAGGAATGGGGGCCCCCATGGGTGGGGGTGTGAGCGGTGACGTCGAGGCAGGTGCTCGGCGGCCGAGGCAGGTGCTCGGCGGTGGGCATCGGGGAAGGTGCCCGATGTTGCTTTGTGAGGCAGGTGCTCGGCGGTGGGCATCGGGGAAGGTGCCCGATGTCGTAATGATACAGGGTGTGGTTAAGGTGGAAGGTGCATGGGAGGGATAGTTGCTCCGGTGTTTGTGGTTTGCCTTATCTTTGTTTACTACGCTTATCATGCTATTTCTAGTCACTGACTTCCCACTTCGTGACAGGTTCGTCCAGGGGCGAGTGCTAGGGCGCCGGTGAGGACGTTAGGGTGCTGATCTGATTTATGGGTGACTTCAGATACAGTGACTCTTCTTTCCCTTTTCTTTTATTATTCATGGTAGCTAGTTGTGGATTGCGACACCCCCGTGGGGTCGAAGTGGATGTTGCCCTTTTCTTTCCTTTCTTTTTGAATAATTGAATGAATACTACGTTCTCTCTTACTTGGCCGTTTTGAACGATGAAAAACAAAGAAAACCGTTTGCGAAAACTATTTTTAAAACGTGGGTGTCGTGTGGGCACCAAGCTTTATAAACCTTGTGGGATTTATGTGTTTACGAACTGTTTTCACAAACGAGGGCATCGTGTGGATGCCGCTTTCAAAACCTTGTGATTATTTATCCTTTCAAAACACCGGCCTCTATGCTCTAAGTGAATGCTAGAATGTCACGTGAATTGTTTGGTTGTATGTGTACGAGACCCCAACTGATGTGGTTAGAGATTGTATGTACTACGCCTTGTGAGACACTTTGTAGTTGAGACGCCGTGCATATACAAAGGGGCCTCTGCTCATTTGCAGAGCGAATTTGTGTATGCGGCGGGTCTGTGCACGCGCCGGGGAGTAATGTTTTACAAAAAAAAAATATATGGCTGAATCAGGGGCATCGGTGGCTCCTCTTCCGCGCGATTCGAACCCCCGGGGCGTGACAGATTTAGATGGTATCAGAGCGGTAAACTTTAACCACAACAGTCGGGGCCTAACATCCACGGGCGCAATACTCTGGCTACTGAGTAATAAAGTGAACACGGGATAAATAAAACGCGAGTGCTCGTTGGGGGAAAAAGGGGGGAGGGAATTAGTGTTCTTTTCTTTTCTCCCTCTAGTGCCAGCACTAGTGGCGTGCCGTCTTTTTTAAACTAGGAGTAACTGGTTCGTGCAAATGTTCAGATCATGGCCAGGACTAGATCCACAGCCGAGGACAAGGGGCCGAACCTACCAAACGAGCGAGACCGTGTGCGCGCCAACCTGGCCGACTTCAAGAAATACGATCCGCCAACGTTCGAGGGGACACGACGGACCCCTGGGTTGTGGAGAAATGGGTGGATACGATGGAGAAATTATTCGAGGACCTATTGATGGAAGACCATGAGCGGGTCCCCCTGGCCGCCCACTTGCTCGAGGGGAACGCCCGCATTTGGTGGAAGACCGTACGCCCCGACTCTGCGTCGGGCGCTACCCTTCCGTCATGGACTACCTTTAAACAGCAGCTATTCGGGGCGTTCTTTACCAACAGCGTGAAGAAACAACTGGAGGCCGCGTCTATTCGATGGGTCAGCAGGAGACGCACCCGTCTGAGCACGTCGTCGCAGGTATCACTCTTGCTTCTGTTTATCGCGCTAGAACCCTTTTTGACACCGGAGCGACCCTCTCGTTTATGTCCCGAGACTTCGCACTGACCCATGATTTTGAGTTGAGACCTTACCCAGTTTGATGACCGTACACACCGCGGGGGGATCCTTGGAGGCACGCAACATGGCTGCCTTCCTGCCCTATATGGATGGGAAGGCTTCCGTGCCCCTGGGATCTGGTAGTCATTCTATTGAAAGAGTATGATGTAGTGCTCGGAATGGATTGGCTCACGTGGTACCCTTGCGGTCATAGACTGCGAGAAGCGCGAGGTACGACTGATGTACCCCGATTTCCGGAGAACGTGTACTTGGCTTGCAAGAGCGTTTCCTTTTCGTCCATGATTCCTGCATCCCGAGCCAGGAAGCTGGTAGAGGGCGGGTGTATGGCCTACTTGGTGTCGGTGGCCCTGGCCGCCGGATCCTCCACGGCACTCCCCGACATCCCTGTGGTGAGGGACTTCCCAGATGTTTTTCCCGGCCGAACTAACCTGGATTAACCCCCCGAGCGAGAAGTTGTCTTTCCCATTGAGCTTCCACCCGGCACTCGACCAATCACGAAGGCCCCCTACAGGATGGCCTTCGCGGAGCTGAAGGAACTTAAGGCGCAGCTAGAGGACCTTCTGGACAAGGGGTTTATCCGACCGAGTGTGTCCCCTTGGGGCGCACCTGTACTCTTTGTACGAAAGAAAGACGGGAGCTTGCGGTTGTGCATCGACTACCGGGAAATCAACAAAGTCACAGTGAAAAACAAGTACCCCTTACCTAGGATTGATGACCTCTTTGACCAGCTGCGGGGTGCAACTGTCTTTTCAAAAATCGACCTGCAGTCGGGCTACCACCAGCTCAGAGTTCGAGACGAGGATATTCCGAAGACGGCATTCCGGACTCGGTATGGCCATTACGAGTTCACAGTAATGCCGTTCGGGCTTACCAATGCCCCAGCGGTGTTCATGGACATGATGAACCGAGTTTTCAGACCCTTCCTGGATCAGTTCGTTGTGGTCTTCATCGACGACATCCTGATTTACTCCACCACCGATGAGAAGCACGAGGAGCACCTTCGAATTGTTCTACAGACCCTTAGGGAGCAGGAGCTGTTCGCAAAACTTAAGAAATGCGAATTCTGGCTTCGCGAAGTGGGGTTTCTAGGGCATATCATTTCAGCAGCAGGAGTCGCAGTGGATCCCAAGAAGGTGGAGTCGGTGACCGACTGGCCCCAGCCGACCACAGTGACAGAGGTGCGCAGCTTCTTGGGCCTTGCGGGATACTACAACGTTTCGTGGAGGGTTTCTCGAAGATTGCGACCCCCTGAACCGCCTAACCCGGAAAGGAGTAAAGTTCTATGGACGGTCCAATGCCAAGAGAGCTTTGAAGAACTTAAGAAACGGTTAACAAGAGCGCCTGTGCTTGCCTTACCAACCCCTGGAGAAGACTACAAGTCTACTGCGATGCATCGCGAATAGGACTGGGAGGAGTACTAATGCAGCAAGGAAGAGTCATTGCCTATGCTTCAAGACAACTCAAGGATTACGAACAGAACTACCCGACCCATGACTTGGAGCTTGCCGCAGTGGTCTTCGTTCTGAACTGTGGAGGCACTACCTCTACGTGTGCATTGCACGTGTTCTCGCCACCAAAGCCTTAAGTACCTTTTCACCCAGAAGGAGCTTAACCTACGGCAGAGGAGGTGGTTGGAGCTACTGAAGGACTACGACTTAACCATCCAGTACCACCCGGGGAAAGCAAATGTGGTAGCCGACGCTCTAAGCCGAAAGGGACAAGCAGAAGGAACTTCGGCGGGGCGCGATCACGCAGCAGAACGACTTGATCGCGGAATTTTCACGATTGAGGTTGGAAGTGGTACCAGCAGGGACGGTTGAGCGACTGTTGACCCTAACAGTCGCGCCGACCCTATTGGAGAGGATTCGGGAAGGCCAAGGTGCGGATCCGCAGCTACAGCTGGAACGAGATAGGATTTCACCGGAGCAAGAAGGAGACTTTGCAGTGGAACGGACGGCACCCTTCGGTTCCGAGGGCGGATCTGCGTGCCCGATCTGCCGGATCTAAAGAAAGAATCCTGACTGAAGCACCTTGCGCCCCCTACGTGGCGCACCCTGGAGGCACCAAGATGTACCGGATATCCGACAGACCTTCTGGTGGCCAAGATTGAAGGGAGATGTGACGCTGTTCGTGGCTCACTGTTTGATTTGCCAACAGGTGAAAGCCGAGCATCAGCGGCCGGCGGGGAAATTGCAACCTCTACCCGTGCCCGAATGGAAGTGGGAGCAAGTCACAATGGACTTCGTCACCGGATTCCCCCGTTCGCAACAGGGACACGACGCTATCTGGTTGTCGTGGATCGGCTAACGAAGTCAGCTCACTTCCTACCCATCCACACGACCTGGCACGTGACCGGCTGGCACAGGTCTACCTCAGCGAGATTGTAAGGCTGCACGGGGTGCCAACGACGATCACCTCGGACAGGGACACGAGGTTCGTTTCGAACTTTTGGAAGAGTCTAAACGAGCCTTGGGGACCAGTTACACTTCAGCTCAGCCTTTCACCCCCAGACGACGGCAATCCGAGCGGTGATCCAGATACTCGAGGACATGCTTCGGGCTGCGTGCTGGATTTGGGAGACGGATGGTCGCCGCTACCTACCCCTTGCAGAGTTCGCTTATAACAACACTACCAAGCGAGCATTAAGATGGCGCCGTACGAAGCGTGGTACGGCAGACGCTGTAGATCCCCGATCTGCTGGGGACGATCTGGGGGAGAGAAAGTTTTGGGGCCCGACCTAGTGGCCGAGACAGAGGAAGGGTGCGCCTCATCAGGCGACGTTTGGCGACCCCCAGAGCGGGCAAAAGAGTTACGCGGACCAGAGACGTCGCGACTTGGAATTCCAGGTGGAGAGCACGTGTTACTGCGGGTGTCGCCGTCGAAGGGGGTGGCGGTTTGGGTTGAGGGGCAAGCTGAGCCCGCGGTACATAGGGCGTTTGAGATTCTGGAGCGCATCGGCCCGGTAGCCTACCGCCTCGCCTACCGCCGGACCTTGACCGCGGTTCATTATGTGTTTCCACGTATCCATGCTTCGAATACCTCCCCAACCCGATCGCGAGTGCTTGACGCTCCGCGATTGGAACCAAGGAGGATCTAAGTTGTCGCGTAAGTACCCAGGTGCGGATCCTAGCCCGGGAGGACAAAAACTGCGTAGTCCGACGATTCCCGACGTAAAGGTGCTTTGGAGCAATCAAGAAAGATCGTGAGCAACTTGGGAACCCGGAGTCAAAATGAGGGAGTCTAACCCGGACTGTTCGCCGCTCTGGGGAAGATTAAGTTTCGGGGACGAACCTTGTTTTTAGCGGTACGTGGTGTAAAACCGCCCACCCGGCTTTTCCTTAACCCTTCTGGTCACCTCTTCTTGTAATTCCTTACCGGGGCCTCATTTTTGGCATTTTTCTCCGACAGACCGTCGGGGCCCGCAATAATTTTTATGGCGGTAGAAGCTCGCGGAACGGAGCGCGTGGGCCGACGTTTTTATTTTCCGCGACTCCGGTCTGACCGAATTAATTCTCGAAGTTGGGTCCCCCTTAGACGCCTCGGGTTCCGTGTTTGGAGCCGCACACCTTTTAAGGTAAACCCTAATTCTCTAGTATATATATGTAGCCGTGAGGGAAAGAGGATTAGGGTTCCTCTACCTCTTATTTTTCTTTTGTGGCCGCCTCTTTTCTTTTTTCTTCCTCTCCCTCGTCGCCCACCGCGCAAAGAGAAAACCAAGCACACCGGCAAGGGTGGACCGTTGTAGGCAAGCGGACGATCCCTCTCTTCCTCCCTCTTTCCGCCCAATCCCCAAAAAACTTGGAGTCGGACGCGGTTCGTTCTTGGGGAATCTCCCCGCTTTCTTTTCTTGTTGGTGCACGAGGGAGGGAGGCCCGGCCCGTCGCGCACA